>CM055102.1:61792667-62040167 GCA_029204225.1 Diphasiastrum complanatum
TATATGAAGTGGTTGGCCAACTACTTTGAACATTCGTCATTATAAAATTTCATAGCTATCTTACCCGATATGGACCGTGGAAGATTAATTTTCTCATACGCATCACTTGGGAAATAAGCATCTGAAGAGAAGGTTATTACATCTCATAGGCTAAACTAACTATTGTCTAAATGTTAACCATACTATTAGAAGTCGGGCAAGGCTGGAAACTCAAAAAATGGCAACCAGAAGTTACCGGTTTGCATTATCTCTCTAACTAACCTCTCTCTAAAGTGAAATTTCTTAAAGGGGCCCATTTTGAGCCCATATTTCTCCTAATGCATAGTGTATACGGTCAACAAATCAGTATCATTGACGGAGATGAGGACGTCGCTAAAATCGCTCACTTCGTAAATTACGGGAAGTGCCTGCTGAACATTCCTCGTTCATTTTTAGATGAACTTCGGCATTTTTCTCTCTCTTCGAATTTTTGCAAAAAAAAGCCGAAGGTGTCCTAAATAAGTTTAAGGCACCCTAAGAAAGTTGAAGATGCTCTCAGAAAAAAGCGAAGATCTCTTTAACAGTTCAACTTTTTCGCTCTTTTTGGGAAAGTCGAAGGTGTCCTTAAAACAAGTTGAAGGCACCCTTGAAAAGTTGGCAAAAGTGTCTTTAACAGTTTAACTTTAAAAAATAGAGAACCTCTTGGAATTTTCTCTTCTCTTCGCATTTTTTGGAAAAATGCGAAAAAGGAGCGAAGGTGTTTGAAAAATAGTTTAAACTGTTGAATTGTGAACAAGTTCACTTCTTCAAGATAGTTGAACAGAAGAAGTCAAAGGTAAGTGTTGCAGTTTTCGAAAAAGTGCAAAAAATGCGAACTGCGACACTTAGTGTTTTTTTTTTCTTGCAGACTGTTCAAAAATAATATAAATCTACATACTTGTTCTAAATGCAAGTTTTGTGGAAGTCCTTGAAGATGGCCAAGTCTTCAATGACTTCAAGTTATTAAACTTAACATTTGAATTTAAGATTATAATGGGATTGGTTACCCTTTGTTGGCGATCAGCCAGAAGTCTGTTGTAGACGTTCTTCAAGTAATTGGCTCTCTAAGTTATCATTCGCCAAGGAGGCAATTGTGGGCTTTATTTTCAACAATTGAATGTCTGAGATAAAGGAAATATCATAGATCCATTGAGCTTTTTATTCCTAGTGGGCCTTCATACGTGTTGTCAGTCAGATCACCTGAGAGAACCTAGGCCTTTCTATTAGGTTCACCTCGAGCTCTCTTCAGTGCCTCTGTTGATGATTAGCACATCATCGACATAAAGTGCTATTATGATATAGCTTGTGTTCTGTATTGTAGATACACATTTGAGAGTGTTGAATTGAAAGTAAATTGATATTGCAACAAGAATAGATTTGATTCTTTCAAACCAGGCTCTTGAAGCTTGCTTTAACTCATACAGTGCCTTTTGTAATTTGTCGACTTCATGCTCTTGAATTTGAAGAACGTAACCTTCTAGTTGATAGACAGTTTTAATACAAGAATATCTTCTCTTCAAAATATGGGGGCATCATCTTCATAGGGCCAATACACCCATCATTCTCTAGTAGAAAATACTATATCACCGTGGCCATAGATTACTTCACCAAATGGCAGAAGCACATGCGATAGCAAAAGACAATTCTAAGGAGAGTAACAGGTTCTTGTAAGAATAGGTGATAGGGTGATTTGGATCTCCTCGAGAACTCATCTCTAATAGAGGTACACATTTTTTGAGCAAAGTCATCAAGGCCTTGACCGGGATCAAGCATCACAAAAGAACCCCCTATCATCTGCAGGCTAACGAACAAGTTGAAAGCATGAACAAACAATTGGTAGGGATACTAAGAAAAATTGTATCTGATAGTCAACGAGATTGAGACAAGAAACTATACTCTACATTATGGGCATACAATTCCACATACAAAACCAGTACGAACCAAACCTCGTTCTTCTTGGTATATGGCCAAAAATTGCATCTTGCCCATTGAGATAGAAGTCTCATCGTTACAATTTGCCATGGAGCACAATCTAGAGGAAAAGGAATTAGTATTGCAATGATTGGATACCCTACAAGACCTAGATGAGCATAGACTGGCTATGTTAACCCATTAGGAAACCCACATGCATCGGATGAAGGAAATCCATGATAGAGATATGTTTGACTATCAGTTCATCCAAGGTCAACTAGTATTATTCCTATGATGCAAGATATGAATTGATGTTTCAAAACTGAAAATCCATTGGAATGGACCTTATTTAATACAAAAATTGTATTAGAAAATCACTATGAAATTGGCTTAGTTAAACAATTTAGTCGAACGGTGAAGTATTCAAACATCGGATCAACATCAACAAAATCAAAACATATTGTAGGTAGAAAACACAAGTAATTGTAAAGTGTCTAATACTTTTTTCTATTCTTATCTTCCTTTCAGGTGTCACCATATATGAGTTGAGGAGTTGATTAGACAAAAAATACGAATGACAAGAGGTCCACTACTGGGTTTACATTTATGTAGATACAATAGCCATTGCTTGGAGTAGCAAGAAGCAAATTATTTTGATTTATTATTTATGGAATCTGAGTACCAAGCTCTAAGTAGTGCAACACATGAAGCAATATGGCTATGATGCTCATTTTTAGACTTGGGACAGGGGACAACCTCAAATGGGTGCAACCACAATTTCATGTGATATTCAAAGTTGTACACACTTAGCTAAAAATCTTGTATTACATGCTCAAATCAAACATATAGAAGCACATTATCATTTTGTTTGAGAGAAATTCAAGCACAAGCCATTAATCTAGTATTTTTTAGATTAGAAAATGTGACATCCTCCCAAGCGCATTAAAAAAGGAGGGCAAAGCATGTGGATCATGTGCCATGCCAAAAGACACACAGATTGACCTACTCCAACTCCATCACAAAATTTCTCATGTTCTTGAGCTTATACATTCAAATTTGCATTTCTCTAGCACTAAAAGTTCATGAGCTTCTACCATGTTTCTAGCCTTCATTGATGAATATGAAAGATATTGTTGAATGTAACTTCTTTCTTCGAAGTCAAATGTATTTGAGAGATTTTTGAAATTTAGGACTTTTGTTGAGAGGCATCATGAAAGTGCCTTGTAATGCTTTATGGGAATAAGCCCAATGTTAAAGCCTAGTCTTTGTATTTTCTAAGAATGCAAGTAACTCTTCACACCATAACTTGATTTGGTCACTTGCTGGAAAGTTTGAGAGCTTTTATTGATTAGAAATGTCAAATAAGTTGTATGATTATCATTTTGAGGCAAACAATAAGTCCTTACGTCATTTTGATCATGTTTAGTCATGGAGAAAACATTGAGACCCAATTTGATAGTTTCTGGTATGTAGTGGGACCCACCACTTGTCTGGGGGCAAAGTTAGAATTGATAAGTGATTTTAGGATTTTGAGGTTAGATTTAGGAATATGTGAAGAGGTCCAAAACTCGGAATTTCAGATCAAGACTGAGGTACTATATATCTCCATGTACTTCTCATTTCATCTATCAAGAAATAGATTAATTTTTCTCTCCAACATATGCTTTTTGTGTGGTGCATTCTCTATGCATATAGGTTGTTTTATGCTTATGTATTGGTTTTTCTTTATTACAACTATTAAAGGTTTGATATGCTTGTTGGACCATCTAGCTAATTTTGGAGTCATTATTATGTGCCGAGTGGTGCCCTTGCCAAGACAAGCTAGTTTAGTGATTTTCTTGTGATATAAAATCATTGAATTTTTAACTTGAAACTTTTGTGCAATCTTTGTTAATTAGTTTATGATCCTATTTTACTTATTTTAAGAACGTTTACTCCTCATTAATGCTCTTAAAGAACCAACATGTGCAACTAGGTCAATTGTTTATGACCTGCTTTTAATATATTTTTTGCTTGTAAAAATGAACTAGTTTTAGTTATGAATCATAGATATATACACTGTATTCTAGTCTTTCACCGATTTCATTAAAATTTTGTGAGACTTATTATAAGCTTGGCTTAAAGCTTTTATATGAAGTTCAATGCTTCCTACATGGAGTGCATGAGCTCTCTCTCTCTCTCTCTCTCTCTCTCTCTCTCTCTCTCTCTCTCTCTCTCTCTCTCTCTCTCTCTCTCTCTCTCTCTCTCTCTCTCTCTCTCTCTCTCTCTCTCTCTCTCTCTCTCTCTCTCTCTCTCTCTCTCTCTCTCTCTCTCTCTCTCTCTCTCTCTCTCTCTCTCTCTCTCTCTCTCTTGTATTTGATAGTTTTTGTACGTGTGTGGTACTTTTGTCTATGGTGTGATTTGAATTTTTGGGGCCTTATTCAAGGATTACTTTTTATGCTGTTATGTGAACTACATTATAAGGGTCTCCTCACATTATAGTTTGATGAAAGCTTTTAGTACTTTGTACATATTGTGCTTTATATAATAAAAAATTTATTTTGTTTCAATAATAACATACTATCTAATCCAAATGACAAAGACAAGGGCAACATACTTATATGCCCAAACTAGAAGATATTGCCCCTCTTTATCTTACCAAAATTCTCTACAAATGTGAAGCGTTAATGGAATTTGCTATTGTCATTCATCAAGCTCTTTTGAAGAACTAGGTTCACATTACCATGCCATGGTATTTTGACTACAATTAAGCATAGATAGAATACTAGGCTTATATTGCCTATGATTGAAACTTGTCTTTGATTTTATCGTTATTCCAAAAGATTCATCTACTTAAAACCTCTTGTAGAATGGGCACAACCTTACTCTTTACAACACTCTTCAAATATGTTATTGTCCTTCATCGCCGCGCTCTTTCAAACAATTGACTTTCAAAAAGCACTTGCAACTTCTCTATTTAAAAGAGCTACTTAGATGGTATTTAACTCTAATTTTATTAACCAAAGATATCAATCACACAAAAGACGAGTCCTCCACCTCTCAAAAAAGATTTGGTATGGAGTCAAACATATGCTTACTCTTACACCTTACACAAGCCAAATTAAACCAATTGATGTCGCGTGTCAAGTCTTTTAGCAAACACCTCGTGTGTCCTAGAATCATTTATTATTATTTCTAAGAGTGCAATCTAAGCCTTTGCTTAAATCAAGAAGTAGCATCTAAAAAAGTCGGTAAATGAGATGCTACTTGTGCTTTGAGACCAAAAGTAGTAATGAGGCAACATGGTCAATAAATGGTTTTTAGTACAAAATGAATATGTCAATTGTACATCACAACCACATGTTTGCCTAGTTGAATAAAGAGGATCATGTCATAATTTCATTCAACTCAACTAGGTAACATGGTAGAAAATACCAAGGCTTATTTACATACACTAGTAAATCTACTCTTGCATTGTAGTGCACTTGTTTTTTACTAGGAAAACTTAAAATTCCTTTGCTCTAATGTTATATCTTTAATTTGTGGATTAATATTTACTAGCAACTTACACTCACAAACCAACTTAGATAATAAAAGCAAGTTCATTAAAATATAACAAACTATCTTGTAGTCGTTTCTTTTGTGTAACAAATCTTCTTCATGCATTATAATAGAATATAATAAAGCATTTACATGCACTAATAACTTCACTTATAAATTGCACTTTACTTGATCTTTACTTGATGGACCACTTCAAAACCCTAAACCCTAACTATAAACATGTCTTTAAAATGTAGAAAAAAGTTTAGCAATAACTTTGAGTTTTTTTTTGACCCAATCAACATGATTTTCATTGTGAGATCAAGAATAATTAGTCACAAACTAGCTTAGATATGTTTTTTTGGCCATATCAATCATTGAAAAAATAAACTTTTTTCAAAAACTAGCAACTATCTTTAAGTTTTCATCTTTTATGTGCTGAATTTTTTTCGTGTATGATAATATATTCTCAAAATGTCATTTATTTTTGCCTCTTAGAAAAATAAATGCCATCTAGAAAGCAATGGTATGTTATTGGGATTTTATGCTCCTAAATGGTAAGACTTTGAATGTAAAGTTTTATTGTACTAATTTGAATGTGTCCTAGCTTTTAGACGGTCTATAAATTTGATTTTGACACTAATAATTCCTACATTTTAGCTAGTATTTATGTGGAAACTAAAAAAATGACCATCAATTTTTCAAATAAAATCAAAATTCTTGAATATTATTTGTGAAATAATAGTAGATTCTTATGATGGAAAAACTATCTAGCTTTTTTGTGATATTTCCAACTTAGCATATTATATTAAATCTATATACCAACCACCATACCATTGTTTGATGATTGTCATATCAAGCATATGATACTAATACTTTCAACATCTCAACTTTGAAGTATGAATTTTTCTTTTAGAAGTACAGAGAAGTGGTTATAGTGTACTTATGTTTTGATGCATAAAAGAAAATGTATACAATGTACCAATTTGTTGAACATGAGTCAAAACTTATCATAGCTATTTATGATTTGAGAATAACAACTTTGACATGAACATGAAAATCCCAAACCCCCCCCCCCCCCCAAACCCCTCTTGGGGTGCCCATAAAAGGGGGGGGGGGGGGGGGGGGGGGGGGGGCTGTGGGGGTGGTTTAGAGTGGTTATTGTAGCCATAGCTGAATAAGCTCAAACCTTGCATGACATGTAGTTGATATCTTGAAAGCCTTGTTCTTAATGTTTAGGCTTCACTTAATACTTGATGTAGTATATTGCATATTCACACATAGAAATGCTATTATCATTATTTCAAAAGGAGTGTTAGAAAGTAATATAGCCAAAAAAAAACCAGAAATGAAGAGAGTTTATCTGAAAATCAACAACAATGAGTATAGTGAGATAGGCACAATAGCACATGCACTCTATTGCACACATAAATTCAAAGGTTTCTTCAAAACAAAATTTTTAAATTTGTAAAGATTTGGAGAACATATGATAGTGCTTTAACAAAGTGAATTTCACATTGATTGTGGATACAATGGCAAAGGGATTAGGGCAGTGGAATGTAATGAAGGAAGTAAATCAGGTGATGATGGAGGATTGTCTCAAAGGGAGAGTATTAAACAACCAAGAGTATGTCATTTACATTACAATAACTCAAGATCAAATGAGAAAATAAAAAAATTGGCATGGCATCATTTAGGTTACAATAAATCAATGTTAAAATGTGACATGGGTGTCGAAGAATAGGGGCAACAAGGACATGGTGGAAACAAATTGCAAAGAAGCAATGGAAGATATATTAGGTACGGATGTACATAGTGAACTAGATGGTCTATGTGCCTTAGAAGTGTATATCCCCATGATACTAGCTCATAAAGCAATGCGATCATTTGAAAATGTTGAGATATTAATAATGCAACTTTATGACTCAACTTTTTTTGGTGTTGGTTCTTGAGAGAGACAAGGCAATAATGAACTCTCTAGAGAGCACTAACTTGAGAGTGAGTTCTTGATTCTATCAACCAAAGAGTACAAGAAAAGCAAATTGAATCACCTAGAAGAGAATCTTGGACCGAAGACAAGAAAATGAGTGTTGTGCAATATCCACTTGAAGAGATTTATTACAAAATATTGAATAAAACGAACTATATGCAAGAAAAGAAAAAGAAACACATATAAGTAGAAATTATTTGTGGCCAATGAAAGTGTAGATATGAAAGGAGCACTTTCACTACTATTGAAAAGTTAAAGCAATAGTCCACTACCTTCTTAACCTCTTCAATCATAATCCCTTCATCCAATGTGAGAGTTGAACCCTCGCAGAACTTCGCAGAGCAGTCAAATCACCTTCTGAACTCTCGCAGACTTCCTTGAGGTCTTAGAATTTTGTGAAGAAGGTCCCTATCAAAATTTGGGTGGAACTGAACAAGGGAAAGTGGATTTCACCTAATACGCACTCTAAATTTCGCTATATAAGGGCTGATTTCGAGTCAATTGTCACCTTTGCTGGTGAAGCTCTGCTCAAATTTTCACTGAAATTTTCAAGTTCTTTGTTTGTGACCAAACTTTCTACAAGCTATCATTTTCTCATACTAAACACAGATCTGCGCTCTGAACTACAGTTCTCACCATCCAACACTCACTATTCACAATTTTTTGTCATTTCCACACCTTTTTACCTTTTTCAGCGTTTCTCCTACTTTTTTGCCCTTTAACTATCACTGCTAACATGGCCTCCACATCCTCTAAAGACTCTGGCACCAAGCAGGTGATCTAGCGTGAAATCCCCTCAGCCACACAGATTTGGCCCTTACCCTCTAACACTCTGATTCAACCACGGCTTCAGACAGCCTGCCCACTTCTTGAGGCAATTTCCCGGTGATTTTCCATTCTGAGATTAACATGGGCCTCGCCCTTCACGCTTATGCCACCTGGGACGCGTCAAAGTCACGCTTCCACTTCCTATACCAAGGTACCATGTACAAGGTCAGGATTAACGCAAACTCGATGGTCACCATTGGCATTATGTCTGGTGACCGTCAGCCCACCTCCCATCGTCAGACAAAAACTCTTATCAAACCTTTCGTCACCCAAACTGCACCAGAAATTCCAATCCAGACTAACAATGGTTAACCCGTCATTTAGGCGGCTGCCCATCTGTTAAACAACTTTTTGGCTATTTCAACATTTTGCAAGGACATAATCTAGTCCAAGCTGCTAAGCCAAATAGTGGAATCCTTTCTAGCATTCTGTGGCCCCTCAGTTGTGCCATACGACTGGCATAACTTTCTCATTTGTGAACTAATCATCTCCATCAAACCCAACAACCGTGAGCATATCGCAACAAACCCCTTGTTGTGTAATTGTGCATGCGCACTTCTCGAGATGAAAGTGCGCGATTTCCACCGCTCAACCCTTTTGTCTTTCATTGTGCCGACTAACCTCTATCAGCCATCTTTAGCTTCCACCTCCTCCCAGCCTGTAGTTACTAACACAACGGCCAGCAAATGAATGTGTGGCATTGCCTCTTCATCCTCATCTCCACCTACTACCTGAAGACGCACCACCACCACCGCACTAACCACTTCATCAACCATCGCCACTTCTCCTTCCATACAACCTTCTCCTCCTGTCTCTGTTGTCACTACCCCTCTTTCTGTTCCTTCCACTATTGTTTCTGTTTCCATTCTTGTTTCCTCTGTTAATACCACTTCCATTTCTGTTTCATTATCCACTACTCCTTCCATCACCATCGCATTCTCCATCACTCCTGTCGCCACCGTTGCTCCCCTCATGTTTAATCCCTCTGATTCTCAGTTGTCTCCAGACACTCTGGTGTAGATGCAAGTCATCAACTTTTCACCCCCATGCCAGACCATTTTTGCTCCATCCTTGCCTTCCGTGCTCCACACCACACTTCAGTTTCCCTCTGTTCCACCCATCCTCTCATTTGGACAAACCATCCTCACCCCCGTTTCCACTGCTACTTCTTCCACCCCATCTGTTTTGCCACCAAAGGTTGCCGAGGGCAACCAACCATTGTTTGATGACGCATTTGTTCAAACAATTTTTATATCATCGCTAGATCGAACTGATCCCACCGCCCCAGATGACATCAGGTGCCCCGAGAACCTGATTGAAGACAATGACGGCGGAGCTCCACAAGTCGTCGGGGCCGCTACCACACAAGCCCCTATCAGTGCCAACGTTGGAGGTATTCTCGACGAATTGTAAATAAATAAAATCGACCAGTAAAATGTGTTGAGAGGGCATGGCATCCTGTGCGTATAAGCCCATGGCCAATGAGCACACAAGCTAAGTTGTAATTAAAATAATAGGCTTGGGACCTTTGTAAGTAAAATAAAACTTGAGGCCCAAAGTCAATTTTAAACTTAGACATTATTTTTTTAGAGTTGGTTCCAATTCATTGTCGTTGAAAAATGTTGTCTTGACATCCATTTGGTGCATTTCTAGGTCTTTCGCGGCTGTTAACACAATCAAAGTCCTGATTGACTGCATCTTGACGACAGGACTGAAAACTTCTTGATAATCCACTCCTTGGACTTGAGTAAAACCTTTAGCCAGCAGCCGTGCTTTCCATTTTGCAATGGAACCATCAGAGTTGATCTTCTTCTTGAAGATCCACTTGTTGTCGATAACTCTCTTGTGAGTGGGGAAGTCGACCAGTGTCCAAGTCTGATTCATCGAAAGTGAGTTATACTCGCTTTCCATAGCTTCTTGCCACTTCACAACATCCTTGGAGTTAATTGCTCCGGCTAGGCTCTCTGGTTCTTATAATGAAGGAGCTCAAGCATCCTCATTTTCTAATCACTCTTGCTTATGCTATTGTTGTGGTTTGCTTGTTATTTTCATTTCCCATGCTTTTTTGTTTATGCTAGTTAAGGTTTTTCCATAAGCAATAAAATTGAGCATTTGAGCTATCCTCCATCTCATCTCTCTCTCTTTCTCTCTTCTCCTTCTTCTTCCTCTTCTATTCCATCCTTTCACTTCACCAACAATCATTATGAAGTTAGTTAGGGGAGTGGAGTTAGTGTGAGTAGTGTTAGGGGAGGTAGAGTTAGACAAAAAGTAGAGAACTAACTAGAAGTAGCATCTATGCATAGTTAGGTGCCTATCCAGTGAACTAACCCTTGTTGACAGGCGGGAGGGCTATTACAACGTCGGATCGAAGACCCTACAATCTGCTTGAGCTAGCTTGCTCTGGTCTGATGACAGGTATTGTTGGCTGCTCGGCTTCTATAGTTGTAGTTGCAGGTTCTGTAGAAGGAACATCAACGCTGGAAGAATCCATGCGACGTAAAATAGGATGAAATGACATAACATCGTTTATTGATGGTTGTTTAAAATCATAGTATGTATGTTCTTGATATATTACATCCCTAGAGACAAATACTACAATGGTGGATGGATCATAAACTTTATAAGCTTTACGTTCATCAGGATAGCCAATGAAAATACATTTATTTGTCCTATGATCCAGCTTCTTCGTAAGCCGTTTAGGAATGTGAACACAACATATACAACCAAATATTTTTAAATGGTTGACACTAGGCTTGTACCCATGCCAAACTTCATGAGGAGTCTTGTTGTTGATGGCTTTGGTGCTGGATCCGTTCTGCATGTAACGGGCTGTGGCAGTAGCTTCTGCCCAAAACTTCGCAGGTAGGTGTGCTTGATGTATCATGGATCTGGTTGAGTTGAGAAGAATTTGATTCTTTCTTTCTGCAATCCCGTTCTATTGAGGTGAATTGGGAGTGGTGAACCGTCTTCTAATACCATGTTCAGCCATGTAGTCAGACATCTCGTTAGAGATGTATTCGTCACCATCATCAGTTCAGAGTGCCTTCACTTTCCTAGACGTTTGTGTCTCAGCCATGGCCTTGAATCTCTTGAAACATTCAAATGCTTCAGATTTGTGCTTAGTGAACATGACTGTAGACCATCTAGAATAATCATCTATGAAAGTGATAAAATAGATTACATCTCCTAATGACGGAGTTGGCATTGGACCACAGAGATCGTTATGTACAAGATCTAATACATGCTTTTTTTTTATGGAATGTGATTTTAGAAACTTGCTTCTAGAGTGCTTCCCATAGATGCATGATTCACAAAAGAAAGACTTCCTATCTAATGAAGATGGATATTCAAACCATCAACTAAACTATTGCAATGCATATAAGAAAGTGATTTTGTAATCACGTGTCCAAATCGACTATGCCATAGAACAACATTCTCATTTACATTTTCATTAGAGATACTAGCTAATGCAACTGAATTAGAGAGTACGTAAAGATTTCCAACTCTAGTGCATGTAGTCAGAGTAGTATCTTCCTCGAGTATTGTACACTGCTCAGATGACAAAGTAACAGTGTAGCCCTCATCAGTTATCTTAGAGACTAATAACAGATTCTTTGATAACTGAGGAACATGAAGGACATTAGGAACACAAATGGATAGATCGTTGTTGAAGCTGATCTTCACTGTTCCTTTGCCTTCCACGCGTATGGTGCTAGAATCTCCGAGGTAGATGAATTGGTCTCTGTTATAAGCTGTGTTCTCCGTAAACCATTCCTTGCGAGAGGTCATGTGTTGGGTAGCGACGTTGTCCACATACTAGCTATCACAGTCTTTGTTGCTGCTGTAAACCATTAACAAGTGTGTATCTGACTCCTTGAATTCCGTCGTGTTGGAGGAGTTTGACTGCTGGTGTTGTTGTTGTTTCTTTTCCTCATTGTAGATCCTGATGCGACACTCCTTGATGTCGTGATTAGCTCTTTTGTAATATCTACAGAAAAGCTTCTTGCACGATCCACCATGATCACCTTGAGTATAAGGCTTATGTTGTTGCTGCTGCACTTGATTCTTGCCCTTGGAATAGTCTTTCTTCTTGGTGCATAGAGTCATGGATTTGTCTTTGATGGACAGGCTGCTAGTCTTTCTCCGCATTTCTTCTTGAAGAAGATGATCGATCACCTTTTGAAGAATGAGATTGGGTTGTGTGGAAATCATCACCACAAAGTGCTCATAGGACTTTGGAAGAGAAGAAAGCAAGGTCATAATGGCATCATCTTGAATAGAACATCCTACAACTGATAACTGATCTAACAGGGACTTGAAGCTATTGATGTGAGAAGTGATGGTAGTAGAATCAGACATGCTAAGAGTAAAGAACTTTCTTCTAAGATGTAGTCTCATGGTCACATCGTGAGTCTCATAAAGACTTGATAACAAGTCCAATGCTTCCTTAGAGGTTTTGCACGTGGTAATGTGAGATATTTGGGAGCCGGCCAAATTGAGTGTGATACATGCTAGGGCCTTCTGATCTTTGATCCTCCAGGCCTTTGCTTGATCACCACCTTCTACTACATCCCAAAGACCTCTATCTATCAACATCATTCTAAGTTTCAACTTCCAAATGTAGAAGTTAGAACCATTGAACTTGTCAATTACTCCAGCTTCATTGAGTGATGAAGATGAAGAGCTACCTATATGAGACATGATAACAGTATATAAATAGAACAAACTTATCTCTCGTTTTATTTGAGCTACGCTCTGATACCAATCTGATGGGGCAAGGGAGATAGAAGAACGTGAACGGAGAAGAGAGCAAGTTTATTGCGGAATAGCTCTCCCGTTCTAATCAGCTGCTAAATGCAAAAATAGTCTAATAGACAGCTTATGCTAAATGTAATCATAGCTTTAAGTGTTCTGATTGCCCAACATGAGCTTAAAAATTAATTCATACTCTGAAACAAGAGTACTTTTGCAAATAAGGCGAGGGTGCCCTTGAAACAGTTTAACTTACAAAAATAGATGACCTTCAAAATTTTCTCTCTCTTTAAACACCAGCGCCATAATTTTGAGAAGGTGTTAAAAACAGTTAAACTTTTGAACTGCACAAGTTTAAACTTTTGAACTATGCAAGTGTCGCATTTCAAATGCAAAAAAGCCAAAGTTGTTAAAAACATAGTTCATTTCTGCAGACTATCACGACACTTAGTGTATTTCTGCAGACTGTTGCGACACTTAGTGTGTTTCTGTAGATTGTTGAAAAAGTAATGTAAATCTACAGACTTGTTCTAAATGCTAGTTCTTGGAAGTCCTTGAAGATGGCCAAGTCTTCAATGACTTCAAGTAATTGGACTTAACATCTGAACTTGAAATTATGACAGGATTGGTTACCCTTTGTTGGAGATCAGCTGGAAGCCCATTGTAGATGTTCTTCAAATAAATTGGTTGTCTAAGTTTGTGATTCCTGCAGGTATCAGATGAGCAGATGTAGAACCAAAGTTGGTTTCACCTTACCCTAGATCAATGATCAATAAACATGCAAGAAGGATCATGAAATAGAAATTAATCATTCACCAAGAACTGTGGGCTTTATTTCCAACATTCCAATCAGTTTAGCCTAGATTTGACAGGAATAGGCTGAGTGCACTGATCGAATATGCAAGGTCCGTGCAGATCATTGCGTACATCAGTGAGCCGATGATGGATTGAAATGGGTAGCACTTCATCTTCTCCTTTTTTGCATCAGTTTGAGGAGACTGTTCCTTTGATAGCTTTAGTCAAAGGTCGAGTGGAAAGTGACTTGGTTTTCAATTGGCCATTCCATACTTTTCCAGCATGTTGTTGAGATATCATTGCTGGTTGATAAAGATTAGTTTGCTAGGTCGATCTCGTTGAATTTGGATTCCGAGACAATAGTGGATTGGATCCATGTCAGTCATCTTGTATTCAGGGGCCAACATGCATTTTGTATCCTTCATTAGATTCAGATTATTACTGAATAAGTGTATCATCTACGAGAGAGTGATCATGATGAAGTAATCTGATATAGACTTGAAATAGACATTCGAGTCTGTCGAGTTTGGAATGAAACCATTCTCTATCAGAAATGCATTGATCTTCTAAAACCAGGCTCTAGGTGACTGTTTCAGCCCGTAGAGAGACTTGTGAATTTTGTATACAAGGTGTTGTTGCTTGCCATTGAGTTCGTATTTCTCTGGCTGCGTCATGTAGATCTCCTCTTCGATGGTTCCATTGAGGAAGGTTTGGACTTCAAGATCTATTGTGGCTTCAAAGGAGAGGAGTAGGCGGAGCGATGCATGTTTGACGACTAGGCTGAAGGTTTCTGAATATTCCAGGTCTGAAATCTGAGAAAAGCCTTTGGCGACTAGTTTGGCTTTGTAACGATTTAGCCTTCCTTCAGCATCGTACTTTGACTTGAATATCCATTTGCATGGAATCGGTTTTCGATCCCTTGGCAGCTCAGTGAGTGTCCATGCTTGATTTTCCACAAGAGAATCAAATTCGATGTCCATCGCTGCTTTCCACTGGTCAACATCAGCAGTAGACATTGCCTCAAAAATGGTGGTTGGTTTCTACACAAAGTAGCAGGCTGGATCATCCACAAATCTGGATGGAGATTGTCTGGACCTGTTCGACCTTCTGGGTTGAACTTTGGTCTTTTGATGTGGGTTGAGTTGTTGAGGTTCTGACTCATTGTTTGAGTCATCATCGTTCTTCAACAATTGAATCTCTGGATCAGAATCGACTGGTTGCTCGATCCTTGGATTGAAATTATCAGCGGCTTTTCCCTTGTGGTCGATGAATTGGTCTTCCACAAAAATGACATCTCTACTGGTGAATGCCTTCTCAATATCCATATTGTAGAGCTTGTATGCCTTGTGGTCTGGGGAATAGCTGATGAAGATTGTTTTTTTGCTCTTGTCATCTAGTTTTCGTCTTAGATCCTTAGGGATCTGAACGAAAGCGATGTATCCAAACACTCGAATATGTTTGAGTGATGTCTTTACTTTATTGTTGTTTGATAACATTTGTTCACTCACTCTGAACTAAACACAAACGTCTATGACTCCTCAGTTTTTGATCAGACGATGGCTGTCTTTGACGACTGAGGAACTTGCACTACCACAATGCAATTTCAATATATTTCAGAACTAAACTTCATATTGAATCTGATTTCCAATAATACCACACACACACACACACACAAACCATATCTAATCTCTTCGGTGGACTGTACTCTCATTTTTGTGAGTATGAACTAGTTTTTAAGATCCTATTAGGCAACTAGAACATCAAAGTTGTGATTATACTTAGCATAAGCTTTCTAGTAGACTATTTTTGCATCTATCAGCTGATTATAACGGGAGAGCTGTTCCGCAATGTTCCTGCTCTCTTCTCCGTTCACATTCTTTGCACTCCCTTGCCCCATCAAATCTATGTGATAGATCTATGTGCAATTACAAATTACCTTAGAAGATCATTGTGGGTATTGGGCAGGCCTTCACACGTGTGAAATCTTCCTTCGGATGATGACTCTTATGTCCACATCAAGAATGATGTTTATTATGTAATTGAAAGTATTGCAAATGGTGGTGATGTCAAGGAGACTTCAAGGATCAAGGAGGAGCACCAAGAAGATGATCTTGAGGAGCCATCTCAAGATTCAAGTGTGCCAAGGATTGAGGAGGAGAGTCCTTCTTCTCAAGTTATGATTCCAAGAAGAATCTCAAGAGACATGGATGAGCCTATGTGGTTGACATTTCAAGGAAAAGAGGAGCACATTTCAAGTGGTATACATTTCATGCTTGCTTCTCTTATGTCATTCGATAAATCAATTTGCTTTAGTGAGACTCTTGCATCTCAAAGTTGGAGTAAAGCCATACTAGTTGAGTATGATGTCTCTCTTGAGAACATAGTTGATGTTATTAATGGTTTGAAATTGATCTTAGATAAATTAAAAAGAAAATGGTTACTTCATCAAATGTATGCTCTTAAGTCTTGCAAGAGCAAGAGTGAGTTGTTGACTCATAGTGTGAAAATTTGTCTTATTTCATACATTGAGGCAAATTGTAAACTCTTTATGAGAGTAAGTGAATCATTCTCTAAGGACACTTATCTCCATAATGAAGTATTTAGCCTCATTAGATCCAAGATTAATATGGTAATCAAGCACGAAGATATGATGCAAACTCTTAGTTATTATAGCATCCATAGTCTTGCCAATCTTCATGTGCCTAATTCTCAAGATCTTGGTAGCACGATGTTGGATCTTTGGGATCCTTTTGAGTCAAGGAGGACTCTAGATATCCTCATGGAGTTTCAGTTGTATTCAAGGAGGAGGAACTTCAAGTATATACCAGCCTGTGAGAGTTAAGGATTAGAGAATCTCAAGATTTTATCAAAAAACACCCAAAATAGATACTTTTTTCATGATTTCTAGAGATCTGCCAAGAAGTAACTCTCTAAGAAAGTTTAATAGTTATATGTATATGACCTAGATATGACTACTTTGAAATTTTTGTGAAGATCCAATGGACATATTTAGAAACATCTAAGAAAAAGTACTGAAAAGTGCTCAAAAACTGAGTTTTTTCAAGGTCTTGAAAGAAATGTCCTTCAAGAAATCTCGCAAAACTCATAGTACCTAGATATGGTCCAGATACAGCTATTGTATGAAGTTTGAAGGCTATATCCACTCCGATATGAAGAAATCTCAGAAAAACCACAAAAAACTTATAAAAATGGGCAAGAATACATTAAAAATGATCTTGTTCTCTTAATTTTTCTAAATCGGACGGTTCAAAACTCAATCCAAATTGGTAATAGCTAGATTACATTGTTTTTTAGCTACTTTCAAATTTGGTTCAGATCAGACACTCAAAGATTGACATCTTAGAGAATTAGTCCTAAAAAGTGCTCGATTTTAGCAAAAAATTTCAATTTTTGACAATCGGCTCAAAACTAACCCTCACATGACTCGTAGAAGTTCCATCAGACCTTGATTGAACTACTGTGAGGAGTGCGAGAGCTAATTCCCAACATTGTCAAAAAAAAATTCCACTTTTTATACCGTCTCCATCTTGGTTTTCATCTCCATCTCTTTTAGTTAACCTTCATCTTGTTAATATCCTCACATTCATCTGTTTTCACATCCATCATCTTACTCACAGTTACATGCATTTGTTAATGTTCATTCAAACATTTCACATTTTATTGTTTTTTAATGCTTTAGATAAACTACATTGGAAATTTTGTTTTATTGGATAGCGGATTCAATATTGCTTCCTTGTGCACGAATGATTAAAAGGATATTTTTTCTAAATGGGAT
The DNA here is from genome assembly GCA_029204225.1 of Diphasiastrum complanatum. Lineage (NCBI taxonomy): Eukaryota > Viridiplantae > Streptophyta > Lycopodiopsida > Lycopodiales > Lycopodiaceae > Diphasiastrum > Diphasiastrum complanatum. The sequence continues at coordinate 61,810,277 of CM055102.1, forward strand.
TTGAAGAATCGAAACAAGAAGCTCACAAGTCTAATAATTGTGTTGGACCTATATAATGAAACCATTATCCCATATATAGTTGGTCAATTTGCTAATTCTCGTCACATGGTATTATTGCTAATTGATCAAGAGATTGACCAAATTGAATGCCTTCGTGATATTGAGGATTTTCTAAAATAGTTCAAACTTTGATTTTCTTTTAATGACACGTTTATTAAATATTCTTTCTTTGAACTCATATCCATTGGCTGAACTAGTGGTTCCTTGATTGGATCCACTTGGTTTTTCAATTTTTCAATATCAACCTTGTCAAAATCTTCCATAAACATGTCTATATGGATGTCTTCTTCATAATCACATCCACTGATGGTTGATTTCACAGGGTGGTTCTTTCATGGTAATTGATTTTGTTTTGTCATTTTGTAAACATTAGTGATTTCCATTTTTTTTTGACCTCATTGGCCCTTGGATAGAACTTGAGCTTGGTTGTTAGGTTGGTTTTCATCAACTTGTCCAACTGTGATTTGTTGATAAGAGCAAAGAAAAGTTTTTTCTAAATCTTGATCAACCATTTTTTAGGAACATTTCCCCATAGTGTATCCATGCATTGCTTGAAGTGGATTTTTGCATTGTCGTATTTTGCTGGCAATGTTGGAGCTAAAGAAAGTAGTTTCTCCACACGAACACAAATCATCGAACCACAATTCTTTTTGATGGTTGCATTGTTCAACTAATTCATCTTCAACAACACCATGATTTGTTTATCTTGATCTTTGTATTGCTAGTCATCATTGTGATCATCATTATAGTCTTAAGTGGAATCTTTATCTTGGTCCTACTAATTCATTATCAAAGCCATCATCATTGTCTATATAATTGTCGTCTTCAAGTCCATAATTCCATTGCATCTTTGATGATTGTCAAAAATTGATTTTATAACTTATGAACTATAGGCCCAAGATAAATTTTATGATGAAATGGAAGTCAAATTTTACAATGTTGTCAGTAGGAATGGTGAGAGTGTGAGAACTTTCATAGGCGCCAAAATTTAGTATAAATGACACTTCTACAATATAGAGCTTGTTGAGCTAACAAATTTTGCTTTTTATTATAGTATAATCCAAGCTCAAAGAAAGAAGTAATAAGAGTTCAAAATTTGGTAAAGGAAGATGAAAATCTAGCAATGTAGGAGGGAGGGCCTAATTTTTTTTTATGAGTAATGATTCAAAGGTGGGGCACACTGAACACAAAACTTTTGATTTTGACTACAATAAATTTTGAGTTCAAATAAAGAAGATATGGATGTTGGGCAATCGATAAAGGGCATGTGGAGAGGGGCAACTCGAATTTAAATAAAAACAATATGAAAATTGAAAGATCAAGAAAATTAGCTAATTAGTGACTAGAAATTCTAGCAAAACTTCAAGAAAAATATCAAATCTAATGGGAAAAGGATCTAATGCTATGATACCAAAATTTTCATGTGCCAATCATTGCATCATTAACATTTAATCTATTCATAAGCACCACGAACTTAGTATTTATATTGGGCCTTTGCACCTATAATATGAGTTGGGGACCTTATTTGGCTATTTTGGACCTTCCAACCATTATTACAAATCTCTCCATTGTGAAAGATTCAACTAGTTTCATCACATTTTGCTATATTTCCATATTTGGCATATTGAGGCCAAAACTTGTTTTAGACTTAGAGGTTGAATTTTCAAAGTTCATTAGTCTAAATTTCATTTGAATAAACACTTTTTGAAAGTGTGGGAAAGTTAGAATGCGAGTTGGAGTAGATTCAAATTTGAATAGTTGGGTACATTGAATCTAGACCCAAAATTAGTAGGGTTAGCATTTTGGTGGGAAAGCCAAGTGGCCAAATAGGGTTTGGACCTATTATAAAAGGATGTAATTCGTGGAGAGAGCAATCTTCTCTCTTCTCTATCTCATTCCATGCTTATACATGGTTCTCTTGGGTTCTACTATCCATTGGCGCACTATCTTGGTGATTGCTTGCAATTCTATGTGCAGAATGATCTATATTTGTTATTTTTGGATCCACATGTGTGAAATACAGTAGCTTGCTGGTTTTGTACGGAAAGCAACAATAATTTTTTATTTCATTCAAGTTTGCTCAAGTTCTATTAGTGTTTGCATCTCAAATTGTGTGTAGATGCTGATTTTTCTACATTGGTGAAATTGATAGTGTATTTCTCTTTCTAACCAAAGATCATTCAAGTAGATTGGATCTTAAGGATCTGAAATCTTTCACATGGTATCAGAGCTTGTGTTTCAGGTTATGAAGGAGGAAATAAGATCTATCAATGATTTGGTGAAGATATCAAGTCTAAGGCATGCTAGAGAGGATTCTACACCAAAATCGGATTTTTTGCTTTTATAGATTGGATCTTTTGTAGATCAAAACACTATATAGGTCAACATACTTGATCAATTCCGATTTTTGAATTCACATACTCGATTTGGCCGATTTTTGGATCATTGGTTCAGCCTAAGTGGTGGATTATAGATTGCATATCAAATTTTCAGCATTTGCATGTAGATTTGGAATAGTCAATTTTTTGTGATTTGTCAAAACCCTAATTTTGATTGGATCTCTAGATAGTGATGTTGCTGGACTTCATTTAAGTGTGTTTCAATCTTAGAAAGTGGCAAAAGTCATTAGATTGAGGATAGATCATAGGTTGATCAAGATTCCATGACTCTATGTGTTGATTTGCTTGGATAAGTGCTACAAGAGAATTTGTGAGATAGTTTCAAATCTTGGTGATTTCTTTTGAAAGCATTTGTTGTTGCTAAAAGGAGTGCTTTGTTCATTGAAATAGTTTGAAAGAGAAGATCAAGTCATTGCTACATGGCAACCTCCATTGGAGTCATGTTGGAAGCCAATGATAGGCTTATCTCAAGTAACTATTCATTTTGGAAAGTGAGGATGGAGTCACTTCTTGAGATGAATGATGTTTTGGATATTGTTGTAGGTTTGGAGGAGAGACCAGCAACACAACAAGATCAAGTGAGGTATGACAAGAGAGCCAAGAAGGCTCTACACATGATAAAGATGAATGTTACCAATGAACTTCTCAAGAAAGTTGGTAAGTGCACATCATCTTTGGAAGCTTGGAATTCATTGAAGAAGCTTTATGAATCCAAGTCTACTTCTAGAGTGTTGACTCTCAGAGTGGCATTCAGCTAGCAAAGAATCCAGTGTTTCATGCGAGAACCAAACACATTGAGATTCAGTATCACTTTATATGTGAGAGGCTGCTGAGTCGTGAAATTCATTATGTTCATTGTAGCACAGAAGAACAACTAGCTGATATTTTCACTAAGCCACTTGTTGGAGAAAAGTTTGATAAGTTTAGGTCAAAGCTTTCTGTACTTAAAGTTTGTTGACTTTAAAGTTATGTATATGACTGTATAAAAAGTAGACTCTACTTTAAGGGAGAGAGTTAGAATTAAAGTAGAATCATTGTGCTACTGTACTGTGGGTCCTATCAGTTGATAAGGATCAGTTGGCCTCACCACAAGGCAAGTCGACGGGACACGCGTCCCACCAACGGCAACCTAGGTCATGCATGGGTTACCTGAGTGAACAACTATATGTACATTGTAATTGCATTTTGAGAAACACAGTTGCTATGTGAGCTTGTTGTGGAGAGTGTTTTCTGTGTGTGTTACTGTGTAGCATGATCTATGTTCCTGTGCAAAGCAAATTCAAAGTCCTTCGTCGAGCCAATCTTTACCTAGTGAACCTTCGCCAGTCCTATTTTTAGATTTTGATTTTCCAGATCAAGTCTTTGTCAAAATTTGGATCAAATCAAATATATTTTGATTTGGATTTTGAGAAAAAAAATTTAGAAGTATCGGTTGATTGAATTTCGAAATCTTTTCACGATATAGCAATCAGATTCTTGAAAATGCAATAGATCTAGCAGATATGATCTGAGATCGTTTTTGACTGAAAAATCTAGATCCAATCTCATTGTCTGCTTGATCTAAATTTGTAAAGATGGCTACCCCTAGAGGTGCCCCTAGAGGTGCTCCACAGGAAGTCAATCCAACTATTGTTAGAAGAGCACCTCGTTTGGATCTACCCAAATATAATGGATTAACAGATCCAGTTAGATTTCTTCAGATCTATGCTGAATCTTGTGAAGTCTATGGCAAAATTTTCCCTCAAGATAAACTTAAGTTGTTTCCTATGGCCTTAACAGGCGCAACACAAGATTGGTACTATAATCAAGATGAAACTGAGTGTACAAATTGGGAGGTTGTTAAATGAGCCCTTATCACACGGCTCAAACCACGGAAGTTTATGGAAGATCCTTTCCTACTTTTAAGTAAAATTAAAATGCAAAAGCGGGAAATGGTTCGAGATTACATTGAACAGACGAAACGCCTCATATCTGAGTGCGAACTTGAGCTGATTAACGAAAATGCCATGATTATGTGGTTTTTGTCAGCTCTACCTAAACGGATCAGACGTGAGCTGAAATGCCATAATGAGTATGCACTCTTGCAAATGCTATGGATGATGCAATTCGGGAGGAGGATGAAGATTCAGATGATGAGCCGAATATCAGTATGTTGTCCTATACAACAGGGCAGACTACTACGACATCCCCCACTATTGCATCAACAAATGCCAACACTACTATAGAAATGATGCTCAATGAGTTCGAGAAACTTGGGAAGAACCAGCAAAAACATATGGAAAAGTTACAGTTGCAATTTGATGAGAAGATCAAAGCATTGAAAAATTTCCACGAAGAAGCGAACAAGGAACCTGAAAAGTTTGCGAAGACTTTTCCTACCAGGGAACATGTCTAGTGTTCTATTTGTACAGGAAATCACACAATGAATGAGTGTCCTCAATTGAAAAAATGAATGGAAATCAGTGTTTGCCATTTGTGTAATTCACCTGATCATGAGACTGCTTTTTGCAACTTCAACCCTCAGATGATTCAGCAATGGTATGCCTAAATGGGATATCAAAAACCATCGTATGGAGGAAATCTAGCAGCTAGACCGTGACAATCTGCTCTTGGATACCCAAAACATTTAGCTTTACCTGCCTCACCAAAGCACTCTGCTCCTCCTGCCAATTTGATGGAACCAGAACCTTACGAAAGTGCTGAGCAATGGAACTATGGTACTGATCAAGAAGGTGGATCTTCAGGAGGATCTTCAGAACAATACGCTATTTATGTTGCCGCTCAACAACAAGCCTCTAGAAATTGGACCAGAGCACCACTTGGATGCTTTGCATGTGGAGAAAATCACAGAGTTGCAGAATGTCCAAATAAAGAGAAATTTGTACCATTTTGTCATGACTGTGGTTATGGGCATTGCTATAAAGATTGTCCAGCAAGACCAAAGCCACCACCAGCTACAACACCTGTAAATTTGATAACAATCAAGCGAAGACCAGCAATTTAGAATAAACCAAGTGCACCCTTGATGGTGGTCACCAGAGCACAGAAGCAGAAAGAACCAGTAGCAGATCCAGTACCTACTGATTCTATAACATTGAATGATACACCAACAGCATCAAGAGTCTATCCAAATCTTCATGCAAAAAAACAAAGATATCAGAATATGAGGCAGTGGATTAAACATCTGCAAGAAAAAGAGGAGCTTGAAGCTGTTAAAGTGACAGCAGAAGTTCATTCTTGAACATTGCAGCCACCAAGAAATTCACGTACACTAGTTGTATCATCATGAAGAACCCTTCAAGATGACTGAACCGGAAGCACCGCAAACATAACTGCTCATGAACATTTTGTCTAGCAAGATCAATTTTTCATTGGGAGAGTTCCTCGAGTTGGTGCCAAAAGCAAAAGAAGTCTTAGTGCAAAAGTTAGCTCAAGTCGAATCAGAAGTCCATCAGGAGCCACTTTTTTGCGCTGGATTTGAAGAATCTAACGAAGTACTCCATGTTGGAGCCGCTTCAAAAAGTGAACAAAATAATATCACTCTGCTGATACAACATAGACAATTTTCTAAGAAAGCAGTTGTGATAGATGGCGGTTTAGGAGTTAACCTGATTTCTACAAAGCTATGTGCAAAATGGGGCCTTACAAAGATCAAGTATGCTACTTTTGCTATTAAGCTAGCTGATCAAACGACAGTTTGTCGACGAGGAATGATTGAAAATATACTTGTCAGAATTGCGGGAGCACAGTTCGTCATTACTTTCGTAGTGATGGACTTACCAGAAGTGCCAAATGTCTACCGAGTTCTATTGGGACGTCCATGGTCATGAGTTGCGCAAGTAATTCATAACCGGGGTACCGGAAAAATCACTTTTGCAAATCGTGACCGTGCAGTTAAAGTTGATCCTACAACTTGGACTATTAAACCAGTGGTTCAAAAAGAAGATGACGATTCGTCAACAATGGATCACACTTGTGATCGGCCAGAGAAAAATTTGGGAGTTCATTACGATTCTCAAATGGATACTATCAACTGGAATGAAGCTCTTGCAACAATTGATTGTACAGTAGGATATATGTGTCAACAAGATAATCAATAAGATTTGAGCGAGATTTTATTATTAGATCGAACTTTGGATACACCAATCACGTTTCCACTGAATGTGCTGAATGTAGTCTGGATCTCAAGGGAGCCTATACCAGATCCGATTGAAGATGATCTCATACATGTGAGTCATGCCTTGACTTATGATGGCAATGCTAAACTTATGGATGAGCAGATTCTAAATCATATGGATCCGACCAGATTTGGAGTGCATAATGTTCCTGATGAACCAACAATAAAACCGCCTAAGGTCGTTATATTGAAGGAAGAAAGGATCACATGATCAATGACGAAGAAACAAGCTAAGCATCATAATTATACGATCCTGAAATGAGAAAATCTCCCTCAAAAAATTGATTCAAAGAAGGTGCCACCCTTACTTAATAAAGGCAAAGGAAAAGTCAAGGATGATTCTACAAGTTAGAATTCTAGCAAGACATCATCGTCTCGGAAGTCATCACCTCCATGATCAATTCCTGCTAAGAAGACTAAGCGAAGGTCCAAGACAAGTCCTTTCAAAAAAGAAAAAGCAAATGTTGTCCAACATGATATGCCCGAGCATTTTAAACGCTATACACTGGATGATGTGGTTATCATATTATCTAAAGCACATCGTGAACCTGAAGAACACGTGTTAGAATCGAAAGAGGTTTACGATGGCCCAGCTAGGATGCAGCCAATAAATCTTGCTGAACCAGGAGAACTGAAAAAGATTGTACAAGTTGGATCACAACTTAATCCTGAACAGTATCAAGCACTCCACATGTTACTTATTAAATATCAGGATTGCCTTGCATGGACTTATCAAGATCTAAAGGGTATTCCGACATCAGTTATTGAACATACCATACCTTTAGTACCTGATGCAGTTCCAAAGGTTACAAAGTTCTATCGTTGTAATCCTAATGTTGCAGACCTGATAAAGAAAGAACTTGGTATCAGTAGGGCGACCCTGCTCCAGGCCTCAAATCGTGCTCAAATCGATCCAAAAATAATATTGATCAAGCAAAAATCGGTTTGGGGAGGTGCGGCCGTAGACAGGGAGGAGCGTGGAGCTCACTTGCGATGAACGAGGGCAGCAGCTTAGCGTTAAAAAGTGTATAGCGGCCCCAAGAAAGGGTTTTGGCACACATGAGTGAATGTGACCATAGGATTGGACTCCTATTGGATCAACGGTCGTGATAGATTGCTCAGGGAACAATCTGGACAACAAGATCGTAGTGGACCATTGGATGAAGTGGAAAAGGTCTTGAAGTGCATTCTGGCCTTCAACTTCATTAAAAATTTTCATACTAATTTTCAACTTCTGACATCAAAGTTGGCCTCGGCATACTGCTTTTAGCCTACGGCAGAAGTTTCAAGCAGTTTTGCAATGGTTAACATGGGAGAGTCCATTTTGAGTGAAAGTAGGAAATTGGACGGGATTTCCAACTATGCAGTGTGGAAATTCAAAATGAAAAACATACTGATGGAGAAATATGTGTGGGAAGTCATCACAGGTGATGACAGAAGGCCGCCAAATGAAGCGGATATCAAAGTGTTCGACAAAAAGATGAGGAAAGCTTTGACCTTCATTAACTTGTCAATGAAGGATCACATCATTACCCACATTTGTGATGCTGTTACACCCAGACAGGCATGGGATGTGCTAAAGGAGCAGTTCGAGATGTCAAATCCATCAAGAATCATGTTTGTGAAGTCAAAGCTGAATAGTGCTCGAATGGAACAAGGAAAGCACATTCAGACGTACATGACCGGAATCAAGACAATGAGGAATGAACTACATTATATTGGTGAGCACATACGCGATGTGGAGCTGGTGCACAATGCATTGTGTGGCATTGTAGAACCCTATCAGATGTTTGTGAGCAGAATAGCATCAAGAGAAAGATTGCCAACCTTTGACGAGCTCACAGGAATCTTGATGCAGGAAATAACGGCGAGAAATGGTGATAGCTAGACGTCAAACTACTGACGATCAGGCACTTGCGACACGCCAAAAACAAGGCAAGACCAAGGGCAAGAAGAAGTCTAAGCAGCAATTTGCCAAGTCTCAGGAGGATGAGGGATCTTCTAGTAAGACCAAGAAGAAATGCAAGTGCTTCCATTGTGGTAAAAAAGGGCCATTGGAAGAGTGAATGTCACAAATTCCTGGCGGAACAAGGCAAGGGAAAACCAAAACAAGCAGGTAACCTTGTCGATGAGGGTGAGATTGAAGACTCTAGCATCTTCATATCTGCATTCTCATCTACTCAAGATGATCAAGCGTGGTATATTGACTCGGGAGCCACAAGACACATGACAGGTAACAAGAATTGGTTCAGTAGCTTGAACGTGTTGGATAATGGAACGTCCGTTTCACAAGCAAATGGCGATGTGTGCAAGATCAAGGGGATAGGCACCGTTTCAATCCAACTACTTGATAGCAAAAGCAGGATGATCAAGGAGGTACTTTACGTACTAGGTTTGAAGAAAAATATACTTTCTGTTGGAGTCATTACTGATCAAAAGTTGAAAGTAGAATTCACCCATGATCGTTGCTTTGTGAAGGATGTGAACCAAAAATTCAAAGTTATTGCGGATGGAGTAAGGGAGCCCAATACTAGATTGTACAGGTTGAATGCTACAATCAAGGGTCAACATGGACTCATATCGTCCATTCCATTGCAAACTGAATTATGGCCTAAGAGGCTTGGTCACTTGAACTTGGGAAGCCTCAGTTTGATGAGAAAATTGGAGATGGTAACAGGATTGCCTACTATAGAAGACCACTTGAAATCAATGTGCGAATCATGTGTATATGGGAAGTAGCATCGAAAGAAGTTCAATAAAGGTGGTGTTGCAAGAGCAAAAAACATCCTGGATTAAATCCACACAGATTTATGCAGGCCTATGAGGACCATGTCCTTAGGTAAAGCCTTCTATTTCATGACCTTTATTGATGATATGTCACGTAAGACGTGGATCTACTTCTTGAAACAGAAATCGGATGCATTTGACAATTTCAAGAGCTTCAAAGCATTGGTCGAAAATCAGACAGGTAGGAAGATCAAAGTCCTAAGATCAGATAGTGGAGGTGAGTACAAGTCTAATGACTTCAATGATCTTTGTGATCAATGTGGCATTAAAAGACAATTTATGCAACTCATACTCTTGCTCTCAATGGTGTAGCTGAGCGCAAGAATCGTACGATTGTGGAAAGTGCCAGATCTATGCTAGTTGAGATGAAACTACCAAAAGATTTCTGGTCAGAAGCATGTAGTATAGCAGTCTATCTTTAAAATAGAAGTCCTACCATTTCCATACCAAAGATAACACCTGAGGAAGCATTCACGAAGAAGAAGCCAGAGGTCATCCATTTTCACCAGGAAGTCGCTCACCTGACACGAAGATCAACAAGAGAGAAAACACAACCTGAAAGGTATGAAACAAATTATGCTCTCTTATCTAGCATTATTCAAAGCAAAGAACCTTCGACTTATGGTGAAGCGAAGGATGATGATATTTGGGTCAAGGCCATGGGAGAGGAGATGGAGTCAATTGCTAAGCACAGCACATGGGACTTAGTAGAACCACCAGTTGGCAAGAAACCCATTGGTTGCAAATGGGTATACAGGACTAAGTAGGAAGAGGGTTTGAAGGTGAGAGGGGAAAGGAAAAAAGCTCTAGAATCAGCCTTAGTTCTCTAGCCGTCCAAACCCGAACTACCACCCAATTGCTAGGTTTGCCCATCGTCATTGTCCGCTCCATCATCTCTGTCATCATCCCTTGGTTTATTGTCGGAAATTCCCGATTGGGCCTTGCACACCGTGTTCCAAATCTGGTTCACTTTGTCCAAGACTTGTTGAAGGGCCTTCTCATTTCTTCTAATTGCTTCTGGGACTTGAGGACAATCTTCGCCTGTTTAGCCGCAGCATTTTCATAATTTTTCTTTTCGGCTTCTCTTTCTTGAATCAATCGTACGTACTTCTCCATTCGAATGGCTGGAGCTAGTGGAGCTTGAAACTGTATGTCTTCGGACAAGAGGGACATCAACTGTCATTGCACTAGATGATCAATCACGTGATTGGTCGATCTGGGCCATCTGGCGCTTGAGTTGCTACTGAACTTCTTTCAATTCTACTATCTGCTCGGCCATCACGAATTTTATTTGATCCATATAGATCTCTTCTTCTAGATAGCCATTTAGAAATGCAATAGAAACATCTAGTTGAAGAATTTGCCAATTGAAAAAACAAGCAAGAGAAATTATAATTCTAATTGATACCATCTTTGCAACTGGGGCAAAGGTCTCCTCATAATCAAGTCCATATACTTGAGCAAATCCTTTAGCACAAAGCCTAGCCTTGTACTTGTTGATTGTGCCATCTTGATTATACTTGACTCGAAAAACCCATTTGCAACCAATGGTATGCTTGTTGGATGGAAGATCCACAAGCTCCCATGTATTATTGGCCATCAAAGCATCATATTCTTCCTTCATGGCAAGGTACCATTCTTTTGAGTTGATAGCATCATATACATCCTTCGGCTCCTCATGAGAAATAAAATAGGCACAATTAGTGGAGTTGATTTCCACTTGCTTTCCTCTATCTTCATAGGTAAGCCTTCTAGGCTCGGATCTTTCTCTTTGAGATCTCCTTGGTGAAAAAATTCGAGGTGACTCCTCCTCAAATCTCGGCCCCATCTCTCCATGATAATCTTCAAGGGTGATGATTGGAGTATCTTTGTGAGAATCTTTGAACTCGGCCTTCTCAAGAATGTATTTTTGATCTTCATGGAATATCACATCTCTACTCTCAATTGTAGTTGAGGTAGAGGGAACATAGATCCTGTAAGCTGTCTGGTTGGATGCATATCCAACCATAATCCCTTTAACAGAATTAGGATCATCTCTTTTCCTTGTTTCCAAGGGCATATTAACAAAGCAAGTACAACCAAAAACTCTAAGGTGATCTACCTTAGGTTTTTTTTGAAACAAGACTTCAAAAGGTGTTTTTCCAACAAGAGCATTGTGAGGTAATCTATTGCACAAATAGTTTGCACAATTTATAGCTTCACCCCAATATTCAATAGGCAAAGAAGCTGCTTTGTTCTACAAAAATAAATCGGAAGTAGAACTTGAGGCATATCTTAGTAATTGTAACCTAGAACTACAGAATGAAAAACAAATGCAATAGTACTGGAACATTCCATGGGAAGAACTTTTGTACTTTAAAAGTGGCCAAAGAGTTATAACAATTGTCAAAGGATTCAGAATGAATGACACTTACGAAGAATCACAATCTTCATTTTTTAAGGACAATGTCATGTCGCACATGTAATTAGCCCATGTGCTCAATAACATAGTGCCAAAACTAGAGTATGTTAGTTTTACAATGTGGTTAATAAGAGGGCATAAGTACCTGCGCTATAGGGATTCCAAGTTAAAATATCAGTTTATATCAAGGTCGACTCTGAATGGATATTGTTGACCTCCCATACCCTACAACAACAGTGCTGAACACATTACAACCACACCTTGTCTCACATGACTAGTTTAGGCTCTATGATTTGTCTGCCAATTAGATCATCAAGGATCTAGCCACTATTATTTATATACACGTGAATTCTCTCGGCACCTATGCACGAGAGAGAAGCTATTTAGAGTCTGGCGCAGAGTCAACGAGAGCTCACTAGATATCTATAAACTCTCGGATACTTTATCCTAGCAACTGATAATTGTCACAACAACTTCTTACACTGAGCTTTGCATAGGCAAACTTGATCCTTTGCCAACATACCCTTATGACAATCTAGCTGATATTATTGAGCAACCAGGACATAACCCGCAAGATGACTATGATGATGAAGTGGAACAGAAATTGCACAAGTGTGCTAGATATTGTTAGTAGAGATAAATCTTCCATCACTTTCAGCCATACTTCTGGGGGCTTGGATAACCCCTGTTGGCGGAAAGAGTATGAGGTGGTTGAGAGAGCCCACAAGATTGGAAGCGGCATTTCCTCAGCCACTCACATAAAGGCATTGTGGGCCCTTCCCCTTTTGGGGCTTTCTATTCTAGCAAGACCAATCCCCTGTCAGGAAGAAACCCTAACATCATTCAATAGTTTCTACAATTCTTTCTTGATTAGCACAGTATAATGTGGGTTGCAACGATAAAATCGACTCACTTTTGGTATTGCACCTGGTTTCCATGGGATTGTGTGTTGTACTAATGAAGTAGGAATGCTTTTGAGATCTTTGTAAGACCAAGAAAAACAATTTTTGAATTTTACCATCAATTTTCACAACTTAGAGAATTGGATGGAAGATAAATGTGCTCTCACATGTATTATCTTCTCATCTTCTCTTGGCTTAAGCTAAATTCCATGGTTGTGTTCAAGCTTGTCCATCAAATACTTCCCATGTTTCTAGATTACTTCTTGAGGTTCGCTTTGGGCTTTTGGTAACAAGATTACCACATCATTCAAAGTGTAGCTTTTGAATTATTCAGGCACACGAGGTTGTGATTCTTGTTCCTTTTCTTACTCTAGCGAGTTGATCTTAGTTTTGCTCTTGGAAGTTAATTTCTTGGCCATTGAGGATTTCTCCTTTATTGATATGTGACTCAAAGAATCATCTTTAACTGGATTCAGCTTTTTTTTACCTCTATTCAACTTCTATGTTTTGAGAAACATGGTCACTGATCTCAGGATCTGCCTTCGTAATTGCCTCATTTGGGTGATTACTCCATTTGAGAACTTTATTGTAATATTGCTTCATTTGTTTATTTGTCATAGTTGTTTTAGGTTTACCATCTTTCAAAATAACTGCTTGCGGTGGCTTTGGTGGAGGTTGATCAAAAATTTGACGTACTTAGTCAACTCATCCTCCGCACTATAAAATAAAGCATGACTAATTGATATGAGTTCATCTTCTATTGGATCCGAATTGGATTAGTTGAAATCCAAGCCACATTCATTATATTTATTCCATAACTGATTGGCATATCAACTATTTTTTAAAGTTTGCTAAGTTGAGTTTGACCCCTAGCTCAAGTGGCATTCCAACTGGAGGTGAATTCGAAATAAATATCACTTTTACTCGTTATCTGCATAGACATCTATGAAGCAAAAATAGATTGTTTCGAGTATGACACCGCAACAACAAAAATTACTTCGAGGACTATATTGGGGGCTCGCAGATGTCACCTCTATCAATTACATAGAATTGAGCGCATCAAACATAGATTCCCTAACAAGGTATTCGCATGAATGTCTAACCCTAATCATGGCTTGTAGGGGAGGATCCATGCAAAGAAATCAAAATACAATTTGACAAACCGTCAAAGGCAATCTCGAAACATGCTTCAATGTCAATCAACAATTGTTCACACTAAATCTTTGAGCTCAAGGAGATCCTCCTCAACAGCAACACATACATTCTTTTTTGTAGATGACCAATATTTATGTCAATCTTCTTGATTAGTAAAATTAAAATGAATACTGAATGAACCGTAGAAGCATCAATAGGACTAGCATATATTTCAATCAAAGATATAGAAAGTAGATATGCCGATCAACTTTGATGAAAAAATATGAGTCTTCGACTTCATCAACTGAAAAAGAGAATGTTGTTAATTTGTCAAATTCCAAATTGAGAGGCAATGGTGAAAATTCTTTGAAAATTGTGCTGAAAAAAATACACGTATTTTTATGAAGTTTGGATCCTCTAGAATCATGTGTTGTCCCATATGTTTTACTTTTTAATATTATAGTTCTATGAAGTCTGTAAAAAAAACTGTCTTGCTCTAATGCTAAAATACATTTTTCTGTACAATTTTTTTGAACAATCCAGTAGGGACTCACAGGCTGGTCGCACCATTTGGGCCCAATTCTCAAACTACTTGATTGTTCCCAAAAAGTTCTATTAGGGTCCTCTGGGGTCGTACAAATAGATTAGTTAGCATTGAAATAATTCATTTTGCTTCAGCTCTCGAGTCCATCATAGACAAAGTATAGCCGATGGGTAAGTGCCCCTCGGCTAAAATGCCTCACATAAGCTCACACAGGCCCAATTTTTAAACTACTTGATGTTCTATTAGGGTCCTCTAGAGTAGTACAGATATAGCAGTTAGCACTGAGATAGTAAATCATTTTGCTTCAACTCTGGAGTTCATTGTAAATATGACCTAGCTACAAAATATAGCTGTTAGCAAATGCACCACTAACATGAATCACATAAGCTCACATAGATCATGCGTGATGCCACATTTTTTATTTGTGTTCAAAACTTCCTTGAGGTCAGGTCTTTAACTCGTATCAGCCAAATAAAGGGCTATCCAAGAAAAGAAAAGATAAACATTAGTTCTTCTCCACCAGGCTATAATAGAAACATACATCGAGTATCTTCACTAGAACCAAATTCATGAATCCCATCATTTCCAACTCTAAGTATACTACAGTTAGACAACAATAACGATGAAAGGAACCTTGTACTGGAACGCTTACCAACAGTCTAAAAGCCTGACACCTACATAACTAATCAAGATGAGGTACAAAACCTTAGCTTTGAAATTCCAAAAGCTAGATGCTCATTCTCTAGTAGGTAACTAGCTACAGTTTGTAAAGATGGATCAAATGTTTGCTTTCAGGTTCAAACGAGCAGCCAAATTTTGACCCAACATCTTGTCACACTGCAAAATTACCATAAAGCAACAGTTAGATCAATCAAGACATAAGCATTGCCCTTTTGTAGACATTAACCATTTCCTTCATCCGCTTTGGTTTACGTATGACTCAAAGCTTTAGTTCCAGGCTTCCAGCGATACAAAAATGAAGTATTTACTGCTCTTCGCTCAACATTACACAAAAATGAGGACCCTTTGAAAAGTCAATTTCTTGATGAGCAACAAACCTGTACGCTCTACTGATAGCTCAATGTCTTGAATCTATGAGTAATGTAGCAAAATGAAAATCATAAAAAAGTAAAGATGAACCAACCTGAGTCCAATAAGAAAGCCAGATGCTGCGAATCTCATGAGTGACCCTTGGATCCGAAAGGGCTTCATACCACCTGTTTATATAGCGTTCTTGTCTACACATAACAGTCGAAATTAATATGGAGAAAAAAAAAGCTTAGTTCAAAGAACTACACTATAATCAAAACAAGTAACAATCATTTTAGATTCAGTGCACTATCAAGCTTGTTGCTAATGTATGTCTTAATTTACCAAGAATAAGTTTCACTAGCACCTGCAAATTGGGAGTAACTAGTCTGACAAAAACAGAAACAACAACAAAAACTGAACTAGTTACAAAAGCGTTTTACCTATCTGGAGCCCAGGATCTGAATCTCGCACCTGGCTGTGCGAAGTTATTCTCCTTCTCAATTATTACCTACACCAGAGTAGAATTGTGAGCATAGCTACATAAGCCAGACCACTAATTAATCAGCAGAATGATTACCTGAGCAGCTCTGGGATAGTCAGGCTTCAGCCATGTTCAAACTCCACCAAAGAAAAATCAAGGATACTCAAACTTCTGGCAATGACAGGTGATTACCTTTTCACGTTGACCAGTAATTACATGAGAAGGAACAGGAACTCTCTCTGAATGACGGACGGGATCAAAACGTGAGGGAAAGTAATTGACCTGAAAAATGATCAACCCAAAACAACTTCAAGGCTACTTTACCCCTCATGACTTCATGGTCAAGAATCACATTTCAAAGAGTTCAAACAAGCTAAATTGAGGCTATGCAGATACGGCACAGCTGTCAGTTCAAAATGAGTCAAGCATAAAATTTCAATATAAATTTGACAATTATGCAGATAACATATCTGCCCAGCAAAGAACGTGAGCAGACCTCTTCATCCCTGTGGATAAAATTCATAAAGCCCTCATGGTGGTTATTGTGATGAGCACATTTTGGAGCATTCACAGGAAGTAGTAGATAATTTGGCCCCAATCTGTGCCTTTGAGTATCTGCATATGAGAAAATACGAGTCTGTAGAAGCTTATCGTCAGTGTAGTAGACCCCAGGAACAACAAGAGCAGGGCAAAAAGCTAATTGTTCATTCTCAGCAAAGAAGTTATCAATGTTTTTGTTGAGCACCAGACGTCCAACTGGTTGTAGTGGAAACAGCTCTTCAGGCCAGATCTTTGTGACATCTAACGGGTCAAAATCATACAAGTGCTCATTTGCAGGATCTAGAGTTTGAATGCAGAGCTTCCATTCAGGATAATTGCCCTCAGCTATGGAGTCATATAAATCTTTGGTAGCATGGCTATGGTTGGAGCCACCAACAATGACTGCTTCCTCATCTAACAGAGTTTTGACACCACAAGTTGGAATCCAGTGGAACTTGACGTATGTGCTTTTTCCTACTTTGTTAACAAGAGTGAAAGCATGCACACCAAATCCCTCCATATGGCGGTAGTTCAGTGGGATACCCACGTCATCAAAGAGGAAAGTAAACATATGGCAACTTTCAGGATGATGAGAGAAGAAGTCAAGTATTCTCCATGCTTCTTGAATATGCGATTTTGGATTGGGCTTCAACGCATGAACCATATCTGGAAATTTCATGCCATCTCGAACAAAGAAGACAGGAAAGTTGTTGCCAACCAAGTCAAAGTTGCCCTGCAAAAACCAAACTGCAGGTTTTCAATAAAGGATAGACATAAAAGAACTACTTGAAGTATGTGGCCAACAACACTGTGAACCCCTATCCTAGTCACACTGATGTTTTTTGTGCACTTCTGCAGCAGATTTTGAGTAGATCAGGTACCTCTCGAGTATAAAACTTGACAGCAAATCCACGAGGATCCCTAAGTGTTTCTGGGCTGCCACGTTCGTGGATGACAGTTGAAAATCTAAGAATGATAGGTGTCTGCACACCAGGTGCACGCAGAAAATCTGCACATGTCAGGTGGGATATATCATGAGTTACTTCAAAAAACCCCTTTGCACTGGCTCCTCTTGCATGCACAACCCTTTCTGGGATGCGTTCCCTGTCAAACTGTGCAAGTTTCTCCACCAAGTGATAATCCTCCAGCAAGATGGGACCTGAAACGCCATCACAATTCATGTCATTTCTTGTTTAAGAAGCATCGTAAAAAATCTGTTCGTAGGTGTGCACATGGCCACATGAGAAAAAATATCAATTTGCACAAAATCCCAAGCATAGTCACTTTCAAATTACACTGACTCATGCAATGGAATCATCAGAGACAAAAAACTTAAAACATAGTCTATTACTAATCCCAGTCATTTCATTGCAATAAAATATTAGCAAACCCATCCTGGCAGAAATCTTCCAATTCAAACTGATAATATTGTCATAATGACCTCTAGAATATTGAAAGCCGCATAGGCTTCATGTCATGAACAATATCTACAAGAAATGCATAAGGGCAATCACGGCTTCAGTGGATAATAACTAGAACAAGCAGCATGCCTGATGCTACATCTGACAAGCAACGATCCTAAAGTCTAAGGGAATCACGTGAAACCCCCCCCCACCCCCCCCACCCTCATTCATTTGATGCTGGTTGCTTCTGTCTATGTTAAAATTCTTGTTGAAATATGACTGTGTGCACGCGCAAGTCACGTTTTTTGTTTTTCTTTCTCTGTAATCTTGATCTGTATCAGCTAAAATCTTACGTGATTGGACAGTAATCACATATAGGGATCGTCATTATTTACTGTAGTATTCAGCCCTGATTTTTCTCCTGACAATCTCATTGGTCATAATTCTAATGTCGTAAAAATATGGAGCCCTCTTGGATAAAATCTGAGAATTTCTGTCCAATTGTTCCTTCTGGAAGATTCTTGCAGTCACATTTTAGGCTTGATAATGTTCACTTCTCTGCATATCATGGGAATGATGGCTTGTCCTTTTGTCTCACTGCTAAAGTGGCTCAACAAAAAGACTTGCCAGTGATATGCCTCAAAATGAACATTATCTAGTTCATAAGACTCTGTCTCTCACATATTTTAGGAGTTACTACAATTTTCAGGCACACTACATATGAGGAGCATTGAGGACAAATTCTTTCTGGATAAGATTGTGTATCAATGTTCTGTGCATAAAATCCTCTCTAAGAGCTGGTTTGACTTAGTAAAACAATAGAACTTTATGAACTTTTGAACATGTAAAGGTCCATGTGCACAGCTCACACATAGTTTACAGCAACAACCAGATACCTAGAAAAACATGTACTTCTAGGTGCTATTCCTTCTCACATTAAGTTTTAGAAGAGAGACATAGACTACTAAATAGGGCTGGCTTTCAGTGGATAAACAACTAAACGAAACCAAGCACTATTCAAAACAAGGAAAATCTGTACAATCAAATAGCTTCAAAATGCTTGTTAGAGTAAAATAAGAGGAATTATAGAACAGATAGCTGTGACATCTAAGAAGAAATGATTCGTACCTCTAGAGCCGACAGTGAGGGACGCATTGTTATTCCACACAGGTGCTCCAGAATTGGTTGTGAAGAAGGGTGAGTTGTAGGCACTTGATGGCCGAAACTGCCAGTACAACAAACAATTTCAATGATAATCAGGGCATTTTCCTTAGAAAGCAAGATTGCAGATTGTCTACATATGAGTATAAGTCTAACTAGGATAGAGATGACAGCATTGGTCAAAAAACCCACTCAAATGTTATAGGCAGAAAGAAACATTGATCCCCATAACCAACTACATTTGGATGAAAACACTTCAAAACAACCTCATTGAATCTAGCTTATGAATAATACAAAGAATGATCTGACCACTTAATTACAATGCATTTGCTCAATAGCTTTGAAATTCCTAATGTATCTGTTAAAGCATGAATATCAAACACTGAAAAGCTTGACACAGGCAACGTCAAATCCAAGCCAAGGTTGCTTCTATGGATGCTTGACCATTCTGCAGTAATCCTGTTGCATGCTCAAGCATATAGAAAATGCCAAAAGAATTGAGACTACAAAGCTCAACACTCTCATCCCTGCTTGACAATGGCTTTCAGATGGAGTTGAAACATTAATCTCAAGATTATCTGGGATCAGCCCTCTACAATGTACTCGACCCCACCTTGAGGTATATCAATGTTATGTCTAGGATAATATCCAGCATAACAGAGGAGATTTGCAGTCTTAAGATTATCCAGGATAAATCCTCTGTTATGTGCTGCACCATCACGAAATATATTTAGTCACACCCAAGCAACCAACGTGGAAATCCCCCAAAAAGACTGGTTCCTGGAATAGTTGCAAAAATACTAGTACAAATACAAATCTGTGCAGCGGCCTTTTGGGTATTATGGATGTGGAACGGAAGTACACCTACTAGTTGAGTTGACTAGAGATTGTCTTGCATGTTGCATCACAGAAAACCTAGAAAACTATAATTAAATCGGTGAAGCACAACACCACACCTACAAGTTCATATTTTGAACTGACATAAGCTTATTTCCAAAAGCTATAGGCTATAAAATCAGGAATCAGAAATAATACTAGAAGGTAGTATGTAATTTTATAAAACAGTATAATGTTGTCATGTACAGGTACAACAAACTTTCACATGCTTCAAACACTCGTTCAGAAGTGGTGCCGTATGGGTACAGTAAACTTTGGCATTCTGCAAATACTTACGCAGAAGATATCATTTTGTGGCTTACATATTTTGGAAGGTGCCGATTCTACCCGGTAAGGATTTCCAAAAAAATTTTAGGCAAGGCCCAGAGGGGCCGAGCCTAAGAAATTTTGAAAAGCCGAACCGGGCAGAATGTCCTCTGCCCGGCACATTCCATTGCATAATGGGTACCTTACTTTTTTCACATGTACATTATGAAGCATAATAAGCAATTTGACTTTGACTGACCACTCTGGACGTGCCACGTGGCAGCTGTACGGATGCGCAGGGCAAAAAGCGGAGCACCTCCGTTTGGAAAAAAGTACATATATATTCTGCTTTTTAATCTGTTCAAAAAATGGGCATAATAGTCACAAGGTATCCATTACGGGTACATGGCTTTTTAATCTATTCAAAAAATGGGCATAATAGTCACAAGGTATCCATTACGGGTACATGGCAAACTTGTGGCAAATTTCAAATGCTCATGTGGAAGTTGTGACATACAACTACCAGCAAACCTTGGCATACTTCATATAATTGTGTAAAAGAAAGGTGTGTAAGAAAGTAAGCATGACGATATCGTTACTCAAGGGACACGCGCATTTTTTAGTAACTCAATTAGATGCAAGCCTATTCTGATTCCTCCATATGCTTAAGTACGATAAAGTCCTGCCCCAAGGAACTTTTTGGGTTTGAGAAGCCTTGCTCAAGGGAAACATCCGAGAGCAAGGCTCTGAAAACCTGTAAAGTCTCCTCCAGGTAGGAATTTCTTGTATTATGGAAGGTGTCAGGCACAAGACATTCTGCCAATAAGGATTTCCAAAATTTTTAGCTGAGGATCGTAAGGGCCGAGCCTAAAAATTTTGGAAAGCCGAACCGGACACCTGCCATTGTGTAATGGGTACCTATGGTTTTTTTTACATGAATTTTATGAAACATAATGAGCACTTAAATTTGGGTGACACCCCCACTAATCGCTCTCAAGAAGCCATGTGGTATCAGTAGCAGTTAGACGTAGTCATGCCATTGCTCATAGAAGGTACGAGCACGGGGCACAATGGAGCGTGACACGAGGAGAGGAAAAGGGAGCCTCCACACTGCACAGACAATTGCAAAAAAAAGCAATGACACATTCTGCTTTTTAAGCTGCCCAATAAATGTGCAGAAAAAGCCACGGGTATCCATTACGTGTGTCATAGGTATACACAACACAACATCTAAATGAAGAGAGAGAGAGAGAGAGATTACGTGTGTCCTAGGTATACACAACATCTAAATGGAGAGAGAGAGAGAGAGAGAGAGAGAGAGAGAGAGAGAGAGAGAGAGTAAGTAGCTAGACGCAACATCTAAATGGGGGGGAGAGAGAGAGACAGACAGACAGACAGACGTGCGAAACACATCAAATCAGTATGCATTTTCACTTATTCTATTGTCCTGACTCTAGTTTTTTAATATGTGTCAGCTCAAATCTTAGAAGATTGGCGGAAAATAAGTTTTGGAATCCACATTGTCCACTCTAATGATTTACCCTGATATTTTGCCTTCCAATCTGATTAGTTGTTATCTTGTTGCATTAAAAAAATGAGAAATATCAGTTTGTCCTCTTGTTGAGAAGTAATTTTCATGATAGCCTCTCAACGCATTATCTGTCTCATAATCATCCTCACAATAGTGACAATCTGAATGCAGAATTCAGATTTTGGTGCAAAGCAATTTGGGCGGGGGGGGGGTGTAACAACTAAAAAGTGATCTAAAGCGATCTTGTGACCCCTGAACAAGTGCGCAAGTTTGATTTGAATCTAAAAATGCTGATAACATAAAAATCAAACCCAAAACTCTCCAATACAGAAAAGAAAACAGCTTCAAATTCATAGACAATGGGCTCTTCATGAAAATGGCAATTTAGTCCTACAATAAGTGCTCGATTGGGTTGAACACGACTATTGAGGAACAAACGGAAAAAGAAAAAAAAAACAATCTCTGCTGAGAAATCGGTGCTCCACTATCTGATTACTACCCTTTTGCAAAATATAGCACATCAACATCGTCCAAGATTCACCCTCTACTTCAAATAAAACGAGCTGTACCTTGTATGGATCCATTGATGACACCGAGAACGCGGAAATCCAACGAACCTGGGCTCAACTCACCCAACCTGAAGCCAAAACATTGAAATGGGTCAAGCTTGATCAGGGAGTTGTATCAGTAAACACACCCTCAAAACCAGATATAAGCCTTGAATGCACTATAACAAAAACATTTGAAGTAAAGCATAAAGCTTTGTGTGCTATACACTTTCCTGATTCACGTAAAAGAAGAAAACAGAACCGCTGAGACAAATGCAAGCAATCATAGGGGATTTTACACCTGTTTTGGAGAAGGTGGTGCGATCGATGCGATGAAGAAAGCGAAGCTTTGCGAAAGGTCGTGCTTTATGAAGAGGAATTGTGGAGGTGGCGGTGGCGGTGGGAGTCAGCTGCGATTGGTCCATGTGGCTACATTGAGTTTGGTGGCGCTGCCCAGTGGTGGAGCCGGGGCTCGTCTCGGAAGAGAAATAGGATAGACTAGAACAAATACGGAATCTCTGTTTAGAAACCCACCGTCAGGATCGTTCCACGTGGCAATATCGGCTTAATACTCGATAATATCAAGACCGAAGTCGTTCAATCGTACTTATCCTCCTATTAATAAATTTCTAATAATGGCATTCATATGCCCCCAAACGCCCCCTTTTGTAGAGATCAAGGGGTATCTTCACCATTCCCTCCTCACAGAGCTCATGTGGCACTTTTGAGGAGAGTTTTGACAAAAGTATATTCATTTTGAATGCTTTGAAAATTATTGGACACATCTCTCTCTCTCTCTCTCTCTCCATTGCTTTCTTTTGGCATGGAATTGATGTGCTTGCCATGTGACAATTCTGGCTTTGTTATGCACGTAGAATTATTTTTTTGGTGTTTGTGTATTGTTTTTCGGAAGATCGTGTCTCATTCGATTGCGGATTTTTTCAAATTAGACTTGAAAGCATCACCATATGCGTACTAGCCATTTGTCTTGATTGGTGAAACTACTCAAATGAATACTTGCTCAATTAAAAATTGGCTCAAATGTTTTAAAATTTTCTGAAATTTATTTTAGGAGACATCTCTCTCTCTCTCTCTCTCTCTCTCTCTCTCTCTCTCTCTCTCTCTCTCTCTCTCTCTTGGCATGGAATTTATCTGGTTGCCATGTGACAATTTTGGCTTTGTTATGCATGTAGAGTTGTCTTTTTGGTATATGTGTATTGTTTCTCTAAAGATCTTGTCTCATTCAATTGCAGATTTTTTCAAATTCAACTTGAAAGCATCACTAGGTGTGTACGATCCATTTGTCTTGTTCGGTGAAACTACTCAAATGAATTTCAATATTTTTTCTTTGCATGGTTATCAAACTTTGCTAGAATACAATTTCTTTTGTTAAACATCTTTATGTGTACATTTTCTACGATAGTACTTCTTATTGGAAACTACTTGGCACTTAGTTAAAAGCACTTCAAACATGTACTGGAGGACTATTGCAAGTTGTATAATTATGGGATCATCAAGTGGTAATAATCCTGGTCTTCACAAGGCTTTGGTTCATAGTATAATTGAAATCGATTCACATCAAAATACATTTCTAACCACTGATTAAGCTCTAGAGCCCCCCCCCCCCCCTTTTGAGTTTTGCCTATTATTGCAACAAATAATTTAAATGAGGGCTCTATAAATTCAAAGGTCTTGATCACTTCCCACACGATTTAGGGGTTGAAGGATACAAAATGAACTAGCACCCTAGCAACTAGAATTCCAATATATAAAAATCGTAGCTTGCTTGTGGAACTATCAATAGCAACGTGGTGGTGTAATTGTCTTTTCTAATGGAAGTGCATTGCACACAGTGATTGAAAGCATAATTGATGCAATGAAGAGCAATTTTGCATACTCATTTGTAAAACAGAGAAGTCATGCTAGTCTCATCTTCATTGGCAATCGGAAAAGTATTTTTAGCTGTAAAATTGGAATAAATGTAGTGAAACTATGCACTTATTGAAGTAAAGTTTGAATGTTATATTGGCATCATTGAGCTTTTGGTAATGCAACATAGATTAGTTACTGCATCTAAATGGTTAGCACATTGCAAATCAAGACATGGGAGGATAATTATTCATATTATAGCTATTCAGATACTCCTAGAGTGCATGCTACCAAGATACATGAATTGAAGAATTATTTCAAGAAGATTTATATCATGAGTATGGAAGGCTAGGTTCTGGTATGTTGCTCTGACTTTTTATTTATGACACATTGCTAGATCTAGTTGCTTTTTATAGTTTTTGGAAGTTGTGATGTTCCATCAACTTAAATATACAACCATAGTTGATTTCATTATGTATTTAGTTGCAATATTTCTTATGCAATTCCGTAATACTGAATTGTTATAATACTTTATATTAGTGTTTTTGAATCATTATGTTGCAATTCGTTCTAACTAAGAGATATGTGTGTCTCCTCACATGAATGATTATAATTGTAATTGTTGCAAGGAGAAGCAAACTCTCCTCTCGCTTTATGTAGACAATTGATTATGTGATGCTTTTCCCCACAACTACAATATTTGATTGAAGGTTGATAACTCATTCCTCTCAACTAATTATCATTCATAATGGCATCAAATCTCTATCAAATCCAGATATAATGTATACTGACATCTACATTGTGGTAATGCCATCTTAGATTAGAATGGATCATGATACCATATGTTGGGCTGGTCTTGCTTGGATAGTAATCATTGATTATCATCTTAGTAACACTAGACTTTGTCCCTTACTATTGTATAATTTTGGAATATTTTGATGTAAAGCTCATGTTGTTTGATTTTTTGAATTGAAGATGCATTTAAATGTGTCATGATTTCTAATATGACACAAGTGTTAAGATTGGCTAGATCTCTCCAACCTTGTCTCATATGATGAGCATTACTTGAATGGTTCCTCACACAATGGGAACACTGCATATTTTTTTTTCAGATTTAATTTTCTCGTTGGCTAAGCAACAACTGTTTGATTGTTAATTTTTTATCCACTACAATTTTGAAATCACTATCAAGTTGCTTCATGATTTTCTAATGTTGGAGCTATATTCTTTCGTTGTCATAAGAAACTAGTCTAGATTAGACTTGAAGATGTGCTTGGAGATGTTCATCATATTGCATCTCTCTTTGTAATTTATACTCACTGCATTTGTTCTAGTCATCTTCCATGGAGCTATGGTATAAGGGAAGCTCCTTAGATCCTGCTTACAAATCACAAACACAATGATAGCACACTATGGAGAAACCACCCAACGAAGTAGAAGCATCCAATCAAACTCGAGAAGCCTCACCCCCAAGCCAAGGAACAAGAAGCATGAATATAGAGTGAGGGCCTGGCAATGAATCCAAAACCATGATGAGGAGTAGGGCAAGTTTGGACCCAATATATATAGAGCCAAAAGCAACTTGGGCACATAGCCATGCATAGCCCTAAATTTCCTATACATAGATTCACCTAGAATAGAGTCCTAGCATGGAGCAAATTGCTATTGATAACTCTACACATGCATACACTGTCTCATACCTTGTCTAAACTCCATTTATTGTGTTTTGGGCCTCACAAGGATATTAGTTACTTTTGGGTCACGTCCAGTATGACGTGGCATAACTAACAGCTTGTTTCAGACTAGGAGTATATTGTATCCTATGTACTGGTCATGGACATAACATTCTTCCCTCCTTAAACTGCTTCTATCCTTAGAAGCTAAACTCTGGAAAATTCTTCTTTATGCTATCAACTCGCACGAACAAGAAGCGAAGGTCGAATGAGAACAATTCGTGAAAGTCAACGTCCCTTGACTCGAAGCACGAACGATTCGCAAATCATTCGTGAATCATAAACATACCTCCAGGACCGCAACCGCAAAGGGATGAAAAATGAAAGGTTACAAAAATCGTTCGCGAATACGAAAACGAAAACGAAAAAGAAAAAGACAAAGTTTCGCTTTTGCAACATGGTATCAGAGCTCACAGATTATCACTACTAATATCCCAGCAGTGATTTATCTAGACAACACAATATGGCTACAACAATCCAGACGAGTAGCAATCAGTCTTGATGGCACAAATTACAAAATTTGGAAATTCAAAATCTACTACCTAAAAACAGAAAAATAGTTGACCGCAAGTGGGTATACAAGAAAAAGATGAAATCAGATGGCACCATTGGCTGCTACAAGGCAAGGCTTGTTGTGAAGGGCTACACGCAGAGATATGGTGTTGATTATTTTGACACATATTCGTCGATGGTCAAGATGACAAGCATACGACTACTCCTTGCATACGCCACACAGCACAATCTGAAAATTCACCAAATTGATGTGAAAACAGCCTTTCTCCACGGAGATCTAGAGGAGGAAATCTTCATGAAGCAGCCTGAAGATTTTGAAGACCCCGACAATCGACAATATGTCTGTCGGTTGCAAAGATGCATCTATGGTCTAAAGTAGGCATCACGAGCTTGGTATAAAAAGCTTGATGGTCTTCTGAAGTCTCTAGACTTCAATCCTACTCAACCAGACTGCAATGTCTACATAAAAAGAGTAGGAAAAGATTTTGTGATACTGACTATCTTTGTGGATGATTCGCTAATGATAGGAAATTCCTTGATGCCGATCAAAGACACGAAGAGTCAGATTTCTGAAAGTTACGAAATCACAAATCTTGGAGAAGCAACAAAATGCCTCGGGCTGGAGATCAAAAGAGATCGAACGAAGGGCGAAATGCAGTTGAGTTAGTCAAAATATGCCAGAAAGGTGCTCAAACAGTACCACATGATGGACTGCAAAGAAAAGGCCACACCAATGATTGCTGGTGCCAAGCTCACAAAGCAGGATTGCCCAAAAACGGAAGAGGAAGAACATAAGATGGCAGGTATACCCTACCAAAACTTGATCGATAGTTTGATGTACCTTACCATTTGTACCAGAATCGATCTAGCTTTCTCTGTTTATGCATTGAGCCAATTCTCTTCTAATCCTGGCATGGCACATTGTCAAATGGGAAAACGAATCCTACAGTATCGAAAGGGTACCCAGAATATGCGATTAACCTACAGAGCTAAAAACGAAGAAAAAGGATTCGAGTTGCACCACTATAGTGATGCAAGCTGGGCTAGCTGCAAAGATGACAGCAAGTCCATAACTGGAGGATGTACCATAGCGTGCGGAGCTGCAATCAGCTGGATATGCAAAGAGCAAACCTTGGTGGCTCAATCCTCTTGCGAAGCTGAATACATCGCAGTTTCAAAGGTGGCGAATGAGGTAGTGTGGCTATAGATGATGTTGGAAGAAATTGGGATTCCACAAGAAGGGCCAAGCACAATGATGATGGACTCTCAGAGTGCCATCTATATGTCCCAGGATCCTATCTTCCATTCAAGGACAAAACACATACCTCTGAAGTACCATCACATTTGAGATTTGATCTCGAAAGGAGAGCTCCAGGTCCAGTATATAAAATCATAAGACATGATTGCAGATCTGCTCACGAAGCTGCTCGACAAGCCACTCTTTGCCAAGCAAAGAAAGGCAATTGGATTAAACGTACAAAGCTGCAAAGGTTCAAGAGAGAGTGTCAAAAATGTTGAACTCCTGCAACTTTGTCGCAGCACGAACAAGAAGCGAAGGTCGAACGAGAACAATTCACGAAAGTCAACGTCCCTTGACTCGAAGCACAAACGATTCCCAAATTATTCGTGAAAATCGTAAACATACCTCCAGGACCGCAATCGCAAAGGGACGCAAAACAAAAGGTTACGAAAGCAAACGAAGGAAATGAAACATACGAAGGGGAATCTTTTGTGCTGGCAGCTGGCAGCTCAACGGGCTTGGAGTCGTAGACTTCACACCCAACTGAAATGAGTGGCAACAACGGAGAGTGACTGATTAGTTAATTAGCCTTAACTAGTCTTGTGATTCTGCGTTTAGCCATCTTGTAAACTCCACACTGTGGAGATATGAACTATCCTTTCTGGATCATAAGATATAGAGAACAAAATAGACAGAATAATTGTAAGAGACAGAGAGAGACGTAGCGAGTAGAGCAGAAAAGAAAAATACTAGAGCTGTGCATGAAAGTCTGCCAACGAGCTAAACACAGCGAAAGAGCAGAGTGTCATTCCTCCAACGAGCGAGACACTGACGATCTCGCTCTAAAAATTAAACTGATAATACAGTTGCTCTATTTTTGTGCATCTCCTTGTCTTGCGTCGTCTGTCTTGATTGCTAGAATGGAATGTGTTATGTGATGTGCAGTCGCGTGTCTAGGTTCCTGTGAAGCTTCCGCACAAATGAAAATTCAAAGACACAAAATCGTTCGCGAATACGAACACGAAAATGAAAAAGAAAAAGTTAAAGTTTCGCTTTCACGACAATCACCAGGTACACAAACTTTCCAATTCCGAAATAGTAATCCCACAATCTTCTTATCTTTCTTAGTTAGTTGAGTCCCCTGTGTTTCTGACTCAAAATTGTCCATATTTCTTCCGGTCTTAACAATGTTCCAAATATGACCAAAATGGGAGTCTGGTTCATATTTTCCTCTCAGCAAAATATATAGATCCGTAGAAATCTAGGTGAATGACAACTCGTTCAGTTCACCAATCCGACTAAGAGCATCTACAACTTGATTAGAGCTATCTCTTATGTAACGGATTTCATGATCGAATTCTTGCATCAATTCAGCCCATCGAGCTTTTCTCCCCCAAAGATCATGCTGGTTACAAAAATACTTAAGAGGTTGGTGATCCGTATACACTACAAACTCACTACCATACAAGTAGTGTCTCCAGACTTTAAGTGCATGGATCACATCAAACAATTCCTTTTCCTGCGTAGTATAACGCAACTGAGGACCAGTAAATTTTTTGCTCTAAAACGCTAGTGGCCTATCCATTTGTAATAGAACTCCTCCAACTGCGTCCGTTCTCACGAGGTAAGGTAAATCTGGATCAATCATGTGGTCTACTGACCTAGACGGTGGTAAACCGTGAGGTAATTCAGATGGAAAAACACCCCTAAATTCATTTATGATCTATTCTTTCACTACTTGTTCATGATCTAAATTTACTGAGTTAAGAATTGCTGAGAATTCACAACCATTTAGATTCATTTCAAGAACATCCACAACTAGAATAGCACATATTGAAAAAACTTTATACTCTGAATAATCCAATGCTTCCATTTCACTAATTATAGAAATCTGATCCAACGGACGTACAAAATTACTACCAAATAGCATAACTACCTTATCACCCTCCTTGAAAGTGAGAACATGCTTTTCAAAATCAATCAACAAAGAAGGCGATTTACTAAATAATCACTCATAACCTAAGATTAAATTAGTACGAGCCTAAAACATGAATAATTAACTAATTCTGTGTGTCCTTGTATCAAAACTAGGAGCTTCAAGACTTTTACGTTCCAAGTCTCCAACTCTGCTCCTGAAGCTAGATAAACTTTATATCTATGATTGTTGGCTTCAGTTTCCAAGTTGAGTTTCTACACAAGACGAGAATTAACAAAATTATGAGTTGACCATTGTCCAATAGAATATTCACTTCTTGATCTTTAACTGTGCCAATTAAACGGAAGAGTTCATTAGGCAAGAAAGAAATAGTACTGAAAGAACATTCACACTCACAATCAGTCAGGTTAATTTCCAAAGTCTTACCATTGCATCTTGGGATATCAATCATATGGGCTAACATTTTCCTCCTTTCTGGACAAAATTGCATCATATGTCCAGGCTTCTTACATACGAAACATAAGTTCTCTTGCTTAGCCTTTTCCCGGGACATAGATTTCTTAAATCTCTTTCTCTTCGGCTTTCTCGGTTCTGATGCTGCTTGATCGTCAAAATATTTTGCTTGGTCTGAACCGCGCTTCTTATCCTTCTTGGTTTTCAAAGTGGTTAGAATTTGCGCAAACTGCTTCCTGGATGCCACCACTGTAAAGTCATATGCTTTCGCAATCCGAAATGCATCCTCGAGGTTTTGAAGCACATTTTGCCTGCATTCGTTCTGATAGTCAGTTGGCAAACCTAGGACAAACTGTCAAAGTGCCAACTTTGCATCGAATGATGGAACTCTATTCCATAGGTCCATGAATTCCTGGATATAAGAGTCTAAACTCTTTGTACCCATCCTGCAGTTCATGAACTTCGGGTAGTAGTCAACGTCATCAGCAATTACGAAAGCTTTCTGGAAAACTTTCTCAAACGCATCGCAATTAGTTGGCTTCACCGGTAAATCTCGCCACCACGATGACACTTTGTTACGTGAAAACAGCATGACGCTTTCAATTTTCTTCTCATCAAGAACTTCGTGCAGATTGAAGTAACTTCTCCACTTGGCCAGCCAATCCTCGACGACTTCAGATTTTTTCTCTTTCTTCTCCCCCGCATAAACCTCCGGTTGAAAACCGAGATTGGGAGACATCAGCTTGACTTGATTCAACAGGACCTCCATTTGTTGATCTCTCATCTGATTACGATTATTCATATCATTGAGTGTCGTACTCAACTGTTGACAAATCACCATGTAAGATGGTGCACCTGGATTTGCAGCTTGATTTGAAGTTTCTTCGGCCATCTCGATTTATCTATCCTGGAAATTACTAAATTTAGTTAATATCAGATTAACTTATAGTGAAGCACAGTTGACCAAAATCGACTAAAATTGACTCCAGCATGGTCAAATCACTATTTTTAGTCAACTTCATAGATAGTTCAAGAAACTGAAAAAAACTAAAAATTTTGAGTTTTTGCACTTATAATTTTTTTTAAATAAATTTTACGTTCTTCAAAAATTCGTAAAAAACCATTGTCAGTTATTAAGCAATCGAAATCGAAACTTCAATTCACTATTCGATTCTTAACCCTATAGCATTAATGTCCATCAGGCATGCAAGACATGCGACATTAAACTGATTTTTTACCTTTACGAAATTTTACGTAAAATCAAGTTCTACGGAAATTGTCAGCTATAAAACCCAGTTTTGTATCTATCAGTCAGAGCACATGCGTATAACCACTCAAAATAGATCTAAACCACTCATGCATGTCAGAATTGCTTTGAGAATCAACATGCAAACATTCTATGCAAGCACAGTGCCTCAAAATAGGAAATTGACTTACATTCAATCAGAACAGTTCAAAATTCTACCAATTTTGCTCACAAAATTGCAAAACTTCAGATGATCACAACTTTGGCTACAGAACACCAAATTGGGTGTTGTAAAGCTCAGTACACAGGGAGACCTAGTGAACAAGACTCTTGCCATGTCAGCTTTTGAAGAAGCTTTATGAATCCAAGTCTACTTCTAGAGTGTTGACTCTAAGAAGGCAAATCTTTTCTTGTTTGAAAAAGAATGAAGAAAGTCCAAGTACTTTTGTTTTGAGGATGAAAGTATTGAATGATGAGTTGGCTTGGAGTGATGAAAGCATTAAGGAAGGAGAGCTTATTCAAGTGATTCTTAATGGCTTGTTGGATGCTCATGCTAACATTGTTCAAAGTATTGCTATTCAAAAGACTTTTCCAAGTTTGATGGATCTTCAAGAGATATTGATCAAGAATATAGGCTTCAAGAAAGAGGATGATATGTTCACAAAGGGCAAATTCAAGGTCAAAACCAAAAGTAAGTGGTCTAAAGGGCAAGATCAAGTGGATGCTTCTTCAAGTGGCAAAAAGAAGGATAGATCAAAGCTCAAGTGCTTCTATTGTGGCATCAAAGGACACTTTGCAAGTGAGTTCTACAAGAAGAAGAGAGATCAAGGAGACAAGCAAGGTAATCTTACTCTTGATGATGATGGTTTGGATGTTCAAGATGCAAATGATGATGCTTTTGTGATGTCTTCATGTATGCTTTCTAATGATGGAGATCTAGATCCTTGGTGGATTGATAGTGGAGCAAGTTCACACATGACCTTTCACAAAGAGTACTTCACTTCTTTGTTGGCATATGGAGATGACAAGAGGGTGATCTACACGGCCAATGATGTATTATAATTGACAATTGAATTCAGCATAGACAAGAGACAATAAAATCGAATCTGAAAATCTGATAATAAAGCTAGTACATATGATGACTCAAAATGATGTCTATTATCTATTTATAGGCAAGGCCCACGTCTTAACAAGACTTAATCATTTATAAGTCCAATTAACTCTTATTAAGTCTACTTAAGCCCTTTTTGGCTTGGGATCCTTATTTAAAGCACTTTGAGGGGTCCAAAGAGGGAACCGCATTCATTCTTAAGGGTAATAATTTTTTTAGCCCAACAACGCTTACATTGGATATTATAATGCATTTCTAAGCACTTATGTACATGATAGTCTTGGAAACCCTCCTTGGTGGGGGAGTAGGTGATCATGACAACCCCAAAGGTTGGAAGTGGTGATTTCGTGATCACTTATGTAAGGCCATGTGGGCCCTTCACTGGTTGAAATTTTTTTACCAATACCCTATCGAAAAAATTCCCAATAGTTTATTAGTTTTGTTCTTTTTCTCAGACACCGCCACATGTGGCAAGGTTTGGACTTGGGTGGTTAATTCCACACCAAGAATCCTCTACCACCACAGGGGCAGATCTTGTGTGATGGTTTTAGCGGCATTCAACTACAATAAATCTTGTCTTCCATGCACGCACAAAAGAATGAAGATCAAGTATCATTTTGTAAGACAAAAACTACTATCGAAAGCAATTGGTGTGACGCACTATAAGACCAAAGAAAAGCTAGCAACCATATTAACAAAGCCTGGAAGTATGAGTACATGAGGAACAAACTTTTCATTTGTAAGATAAATTTAAGCTCTAAAGAGAGTATAAGAAATGAGAGCTCAAATTTATCAAATGTTGAGGACTTTAGTATATTATTTTTTGAAGCAACTTACTTAGCGACTTTAATATAGCATGTAGTGTAATGTATTGGCTGCAAGATGGCCAACTCACTGAGACACGTGTCCCATAATGGCTAACCAAGTCTTGCATGGTTAGCCTTAAGAAATCTCTATGTATAGGGTTTGGTGGAATGCATGTAGTAAAGAGTTTACAAATGTGTGGAGTGTTTTTTTGTGCGCAAAGCTTGTTTAGTTGATTATTGCTCTTTATTTTCTACAATTAATTTTTATTTTTTCATATCCATTTCAATTAAAACACTCGCTACTTTTCATGCATCTAATAAAGCATCAATTCTAGGAGTATGATATATCTTCTTGATGGGTTATCCTCTAAGGGCTTGATAGTCAATGCACATCGTTCTTCTTAACAAGCAAATGGTGATAAACTTTACACAATGAATCTAGGTATAAAAAGTTTGTGCACTATCTTATGCATGCTCTCTTCTCAACTGGTGTGATCTTACTACAAACAAAAAAGGATCCATTTGTTAGAGGTACTTTCATTTGCAATATCTAACAATGCCAAGCCATAACTTTGAAGAGATTTACTTTAAAAAAATGTGAGTACTACCAATATTATTCAAATGAAAGATCCTACCTAAATGGAATCCGTAAAGGCATTCCATGAGATGTTTATCAATACCACCATTTGACCCCCTTCTAATAGTATTGAATTTCTATTATTCATTCTTGTAGTGGTGTTTTCTCATGGGGCTCAAATTTGGAGCTATGCTGCATCTCAAATTCATTATCATTCTCGTAGATGATCACAAATGTGCCTGAGGATCTTTTTTTACTCTTCATTCACTTAGGCCTAGGTTTTCATTTTTCTCTATAGATAAAATATTAACTTGGCTCTAATATCATATAGTCTCTATCTTTTATATCATAGTTTTCTGGTTGGATTTGACACCCACAACATTGATTTGTCCTTACTAAATAGCTTTATGCTTGAAACTTTCAATGTGTTATAATGCAAATATTTTACTTCCTTATTTTTGTAGTTGCTATTGGTATTGTCCCAATTTTTTTTAATTTTTACTATTGTTGTGTTTTTTGTTTTAAGAAACTTCATGCTTGGATGATTCCCAAATTTATTTTGGATTTCTTACATATTTTTGCTCTAATCCAATGTTGTCCACATGGCTTCAACAATGTTGCATAGAAGCAAGTGCCAACATTTGCACCAATGTCTAGCTACAAGCATTAAATATACCTTTGCAAATGTGCCCTCTCATCAACATGATCCTTTTAAATTGACTTCCAATGTTCACATTTTTACTCTTGGAAAATTATCATTTATTGTCATGATTATTGTAGCCACTTTCACCATTCTCTCAAATCATATGGCTTGATGGCCCACTTACATGAAGAAAAAGTAATCTACCTACCTATGTAGTATAATGCCCTCTCCATGATACAACTAACACCAACGAGATAGAAAGACAAGAGTTTAGTTGATGAAAAATAGCTTCAAGACACGATGTGCGTGCAAAGCTACTTCAATCGCCTCAAACCATTGTGTCACGATCATCCATTGAATGTATAGGGATGATGTAGGACCTTCACCTACATAGATATCAAGGCTATGTGCTACACAATACCTAGTAAATAGAAACCGAAAAAAGGGGCACTCATATTCAAGATCATGAACATTTTCTTCCACAGATTCTTTCACCATTAAAACAAATTTAGAGAGTCCATCCTAGTATCATATCAAAATACATGGAACAATTAAAAAAACACAAAGGAATAGAACACTCAAATTTACATCAAGCATTCTCATCTGCACACTCTTTCTGTCTCTCTCACTTTATTCTTACTCTACTCTCAAAAACCTTTTGGAAAGAATTGTGAATTTTAATTTGACGAATGAGCTTGAAGCACACAAAATACAAAGAAATGAGAGCCTTTATAGTTGGGATTTCTTGTAGTGGCAATGTGCTATCATGTTTGGTCACTTGGAGTCATGAGAGGTATTTGCTGGTCCAAGAACTATGTTTGTTGATTGAAGTCATACATTGATTGAATGTGCTCCTTTAAGCACATGCAGTATGTCTATTCCTTCTCAATATCCACAACCTTTTTTATCCTCTTGTATTCATCTTTCATGTTTCACCGGATGGTATTGGAGATGAGTTGTTCAAAGTGCATATGCAATGTGGACTCCAAGGTTGAGATTTACGTGATTGGATAAAAGGCAAGATGCATGTCTTGAAGTCACTTTGTGGTTAACTATTGTTCCAAGTGTAGAATGAAATGAGAATGATTGGGTAGCTTTGTAGTGTGTGTACAATAGATTAGTATCTTATCCATTAATGTAAGTTGGAACTTTTGGTTGGGGATAAAATAATATTCTTCAAAGCAATTATCCAAAGTTGTGAAAATGCTGAATATAAGCACAAACAAATGAATTCTCAACACCTTTTGCTACCAAGATGTTGAGACTAGCTACGTGATGTAATGGGCCTCAAGTGCCCGTTGAAAGTCTGGAGTGATATCCTAGCCTAGATATAACATTGAAAACTTACAATGCTGGCATGTGAGTTTTTCTATGACTTGATTCCAAGACAATATACACTTGATGGAGTAATATGTCAAATGTACCTACAATTTGCAAGGTCCTTATAAGAGTAAATTTTCAAGGCTCGAATAGATTTCAAAAGTATTTGGTTACACCAATCTAGTTGGGGATAAGCTTAGCTATAATAGTTTTGGATTTGTGATTATGAAGCTTTACATTTGTGTGCATGGGCATTCATATCTCCCAAGTGCCCATCAACTATAGATCCACTATGCAAGCTAATCAATAACATATTTTAAAGAAAAAGAGGCCTACGTACATTGACCACCATAAGCTACCATACTCCTCCCAACATTCAAGCCACACTAATTTGTGCAATAAAATGATTACCCACTTCAATTATGAAACTTCTTGATTCTCACTCTTCCAAAAGAGTTCCAATAATGGCTAAACCCCTAGCCTAAGAAAGTTCCAAAATGCCACTATTTCAAAAAATTGGCAAACGATTGTTCTCTTTCTTTTTCAAATTCAAATGTAAGTTCAGCCATAGTCTCATGGGCCTAATTAGGAATATCCCTTGTTAACCTACTTAATTTTGATTGCAAGTTAGAACTTTGTAGTCAACAATTTTGACCATAAAGATCCATGGCCTTAGAACCAATCATTTGGCCAGTTAACATTAAATTTAACTTCTATGTTATGTTTGAGGCACATAATCTCATAATTCTTAGTTTTTAGCATTTATTAGATTATTCTAGAAGCTTGATGCCATATTTTCTACAAGCATTATGGAGAATAAATTCATTGCACCCATGAGTAAAATCAAACCATCCTATTCATTTTCAAGGCACATCCTTGTCTTAGAAAATTTTATGCTTGAACTTTTTGTTCTTGGACCATAGAGAACATATATGTGATGAATTTATTATTTACCCATTTAAAAGTCACATACAATATCTTTCATAGTTCTCACTTCAAACCACTAAAAGAGAATACAATTTTTGTCTTTTTGTATTACATTTCATTGTCCTATATGATTTGTGAGTACATACACATATAGTAATCATATGTAATTTGTAAGGCAAGATGCATGAATTTTGGAACTTTGGACTATATTTGCTTCCATATATAGTTGGGTCAATTCTTGAAGTATGTGAAACATCGATCATTTTATGCAAGGCAAAAATGTATTTAGTTCTATAATGTTTTGCAAATTGGAGAGAGAGAGAGAGAGAGAGAGAGAGAGAGAGAGAGAGAGAGAGAGAGAGAGAGAGAGAGAGAGAGAGAGAGAGAGAGACGACATTCTCTTTTGCAATGTTTTATTGTTGAAGAATTATATGCACCAAATCCAAATATGTCATTAATGCGATGCAAATATGATGTTTTAGATTACAATAAGGCTTCAAATGAGACAGAACATTACATAACTAATATTGATGACACCAGTTTTCAGTATCAATATAAAAGTAAATTAATAAAATTGAGAATATATAGTTGTGGAATAAATAATACTCATGATTATGTCTTGAAGGGGTTCAACTTTTTGCTTCATGTGTCTTCTACCCAAGTCAAGCTTACACCATTGTCTCATTTAAGATCCATGTTAGAAGAATATAAGGCTCAAAGAAAATATTGTGAGTTTGATTCATGTGCCTCATTAAAATATTTGAGATTAAACATTCAAACAAATAATTTTTTGATGAACTTGATTAACATTAGTGGATGGAAAATGTACTCAACCTTGGATATGCATCTTCAACCAAACGCAATGGCCTTTTATATCAGGTGCGTGAACCTTCGAATGTTCTCCAGAATTAGGACTTTTGACAATTTGTGTAAGGTGAGAAATGTGATATTTATTGGGACAAAAAAAAAATGGAAATGGCAAATAGCCCGATGTACTGACAAGTTCCATCTCCAATTGAAAATGTTCTTTCCTCAACAAATTTTGTTCTTCAATCAATAAATCTAATATATATTTTTGTCAGAATGTTCTATGTTATTTCAATCCTACACGATTAATTTGTATAGGTCTCCCAACTATAATGCCATCCAGTTGAGCTTTAAACAAGTCTTTTTCGTATTGCCCCGGTTTTTACCCATCTGAGCCGTGTGTGTTGCGATTTTGTAATGTGCTAAATAAGCAACATTACGATATTTCAATATCTTATTTTCTTGTTGTTGCCCTTTCAACTTTTTTTTCAACCGTAATACTTAGACACTCGCCTCTGACTCTGGCGCAACTTAGGCCCATCCTCTTCGACATTCTTCAGTTGTTCAATCTTTTGTAAGTACAACTGATGCCAGTTTGTTGCATGTTCTTCCAATAACTGATAATAATGGCGTACAAACTACATATCATAAGCTAATCTTGGTAAAAAAACACTCGTTTGCTATAGAAAATTCCTCAATGCCTCATCATCAGCAAAAGAAGACTCTCTCTCAACTATAGTGGTATCAACTTTCTGTCTGTAGAATCCCATCTGCAACAATCTGCTGAGCTTTTGCCCCATCAATCTGGTCTCTAGTGGAATCGCCAATCAGCGCATCTCCCATTGTGCCATCTGTTAAATGCCTTGATTT
The DNA here is from genome assembly GCA_029204225.1 of Diphasiastrum complanatum. NCBI lineage: Eukaryota > Viridiplantae > Streptophyta > Lycopodiopsida > Lycopodiales > Lycopodiaceae > Diphasiastrum > Diphasiastrum complanatum. The sequence continues at coordinate 61,848,571 of CM055102.1, forward strand.
CATAGGACTGAATTTCACCTTTGTTGTTGACAAGCGTCATAGTTTCTGCAATAAGCAGCAACATCTTTCCAAATCGTCGGCCACCAAAATCCAGCTTGGAAAATTTTTTGTACTGTGATCTTGGAGGCTAAATGCCCACCCGCAGATCCAATCGACAATGTTGAGATGTTTTAAAATGATCGGAAAACTACCCACTGTCAAAAAAACTAAATGGATTCGCGTACCAGGAATTCATAATTGGTTCTAATGCAAATAAATGCGCATCAGACATTTCATCAACACCTTCCTCAATCATGCATGTACGAATACGGGACAGCTGATCCACAATGGTATGGACCCTCCCAAGTCTAAATCAACAGGATGGATTTCCAATGAGATTCTTCCCTGGTGTGTTTGCAACTGAATTCTACAACCTTCAATGGAATACTAACTACGTGAGTGGCCTAGTCATGAACAACTTTAGCACCTCTCAACCATGGTCATCCCAACAATACTGGATAAACATTGGGTCCAGTTGGTTAATGCATAACAACAAAATTCAATAAAAACATCATTCCTTTAATTTGAACAAGAACATTGCATATTTCCTCCACCAGAGAATCTCGCGTTTGGTTCATCATGTGAATTACCAACTGGCTTTTCTAAAATTAATCAAAGTTTTGTACATGTCCTCAGACATAATGTTAATGCCTGCACCACCATCAATCTATACACCATAAATTTTAATATCTTGAATCACAATCTCTAATGTAGGAACAATATCTTGTTCCACAAGTTGTACAATAGTATTAAATTGTGTCAAAGACATCACATGAGGCTGCTGGACCTCGACAATTTAGCACGTATAAAATCTGCTAAATAGGGAGCAATCTCAATTAGCTGGCCCACTGTCACTTGAAACTTATAATTGCTAACAAAGTGAACAAAATTTGGTGTGCAACATTGTCAACTAACTCTGAGAAAGAATTTGGTCCTTGATGCCTTTGAAGTTGTTGCAACACCTCCTCGGTGACATTTGCCATCTGATCCACATCACTATGAGATGTATAACTTGATCAATATCATCGATCAACACATCATTTCGTACCTCTTTACCCTTATCTTTATTCCGAGTAACTACTTGAACATCAACAAGAACTGATTCTTCCACATTAATAATTTGTACATGTCTCTCCCAAGACTTCGAGATGACAAATCTTGGAGAAGCGCACTATTGTCTCAGGATTCAAATCCACTGAGATAGAAGTCAAAGACTTCTCTATATCACCCAACAGCGGTACTTCTATAATCTGCTGATGAAATTCAATTTCATGAATTGCAAGCTTATACATAATCCCATGGATCGAGGTCTGAAGTTATCCAAGGAGCAATGCCCTTAGACCAATGAGGATAAGGTTGAAATGAAGGGATACCCATATCAACTCTATTATCAGGTCCCTGATGTATGCAATGATCTCGACCAAGACAAATCTTGCATACGCCATCAGTTCCTTGAGTCAGTACATGACCAATCCTGGCATGATTCGCTGGAAAGCTCTTATCAGAGTAATTAGATATGTATGAGCTACTTAGGACTTTTGTATCTGCTATGGTGATGATAATCCATCTAATGTCCATATTCTTCATGGATATACCGATGCAAATTGGGCAAGCGATATCGACACTGAAAAATTGACTTCCTGATTTGTCTTCTTGTTCAACAATGATTCAATATCTTGGAACAATCGAAAACAAACCTCCATTGCAATGTCATCTACAAAATTTGAATACATTGCAGCGTCTCAAGCCACCAAAGAGACAATTTGGTTGAGAAATTTACTATCCAATATTGGTCTCAGATAGTCTGTTCCAACAATGATACAATCTGACAATCAGAGTGCTATTGAATTATCAATCCGTCCTGGATTTCACTCTAGGAGCAAGCACGTCGAAATCAGATATCACTACATCAAAAACAAGATACTCAACAAGGAGGTAAGTCTGAAATTTTGCAGACCCAATACATGGCAGAGAAATTGAATCAAGAAGCACACAAGAATTTTTGTGCTATCTTGAATTTACAAATTAAGGCATTCAAGGATCCATATTAGGGGGGGTTGTTGGATTTCTATGCTCTCCATCCCTATATCTCTGCTAATCTAGATCCATTCACTAGCTGTTGTAAATACTTGTATAGTCGCATACTCTACATAAATACACTTGTTTTCTAATAGTCTGTAGAAATACAAAGAAATTGATGACAATGTTCTAACGACTGCCGACATATCGGGGAAGCCCGACTTGGCCGACATATCGAGGAGTCCAACTTGTCGACTTATTCTTTTAATCAGTTAACCATGTGTATATATACATCGACTTATCAGTTGCTTCGGCTAAGCTCCATGGATAAGCTCCACAAACACTGAACATCCAGAGCACAATTGTTTTGTTCTTTCTCTTTGTTATCACATAGTATCGTCTCAGGAAGAACGTGACTCTATCTGCATTCAGACTGTATTTTCTACACGACTAAATATATCAATGTTCCAAGTAATATAGATCGTGTATGCTGAATGCTTACTTCATTTATGTTCAGATAGATTTATACTCGCAGATAAACTTATTTGTAGATTAAACTATTCATGTGACTGATAGCATACGTTGATTTGTCATTCTAATCACCTCACCTAAAATGCTTCCGCAAAGCTTAATCTATAATCAAGATATTTTGTGCATGGCTATGGAATCAATCTTGTCGATCCGGTGACTTCGAAGTTGTGATCAAGTAAGGCAGACTTTGATCTGTCCAAGTTGGTCTGAATTCGATAGACATAGTTGCATGCATCGAGGATTTCGCTCGCCTCGCTATATTGCGATGGGCCTTCATTTTTGCTCAGGAACAAGCAGCCTTGGTTATCATTTAGCAACTACATCTCATCAACTATGACACCCAATTCGTCCATCAGGTTCTTCATCCAAACATATTCCTTTGCAGCATGACAGACCCCCATGTACTCGGCTTCAGTTGATGACAGTGTCGTTGATGCCTATTTCTTACAGTTCCAGCTCACACATCTTTCTCTTACCATGAATACATATCCGCCTGTGGACCTCCTGTCATCTTGATCCCCTACCCAGTCTGAATCAGCATACTCTAGCACCACCTTGTTTGTCTTCCTAAATACCAGTCCAAAATCCTTGGTTTCCTTCAGGTATTTGATCACCCTCTTACCTGCCTCCCAGTGTTCTTCACTTGTATCCGTTAGAAATTGATTGAGCTTCGTCATTGTCGTTGCAATGACCGGGTGCTTATCATGTCATACATCATGATCCTACCAATCCCCTATAAGGACGTTGGCACATCTCTTCCCTCTCTTGCTGACTTGTAGGGCATATCTCCAAGCTCAACCTAATGCTTGGATCTAAAGGGGTGCTCATAAGTGCTTCTTGCATTCTGAATTTCTTGACGATGTATCTTATGAACTTTTTCTGCCCCATCTAGGTCACCCCTTTTTCTCTGTCTCTCTTGACTTGAATTCCCAAGCAGTAATGTATTTCTCCCATATCCTTCATTTCATACCCTTACCATAAGCGCGATGTTCTTCTCCTTTTCTTCTGCCTCAACCAGATTCGCTTGGGCTTTTCTACGCTTCCGCATGTCCTCCGCTTTCTTCCTGCGTTCCCTGCCTATGTGGCCTATGATGTTGCAATAATAGCTGACCATGTTCTTTCTCCTCTATGCCTTGTCAAGATAGTTGGATTTCTTGTTTCACCATTCTGAGTTTCCAGGCTTCTCCTCCTATTCTTGACTCGTGCCTCCAATCCTTTTTCCTGATTCCTACTTATGTGCCAGGTTTGTCTATGCAAGTCTACCTATCAGAGCATATTCATCGGTCCCTGGCATGCTCTTCCTTCTTTCTTCCTCCTGGAGCAACCTCTGAGTCAGATAGTCGATCTCCAAATCCTCCACTTTGCACCCCTCCAGTATCGTGATCAGTGGCTCATAGGATGTCGGCAGGCTCCCTAATATGGTGAAAACCAAATGCGTTTTTTCCACTGGTGCTCCTGCCGATTCTAATTGTCTGGCTATGCTCTTTATTTTTTTTCAAATGCACACTCAAAGGATCGTCTTCTACCATCCTTGCAATTGCTAATTTCCTCGCAACAACAGGATGTTGGTGACGGTTTTTCCTTCATATATGTTGTTCAGCGTGTCCCACACCTCCTTGGCTATAATCACATCCTACATCTGCGCTATTGGCGTCTCTCCCATCATCTGATCATAGCTTTATGCTCATGCATGTCAAACAGCTTCCCTGCTCCTTCATCGATCGGAACTCCTTCCGCTTCTACTTGCAGCTTCTTCTTTGATCCCTCCACAATCTCCCACAACATTTTCTCCATGAGGATCATCCTCATTTTCCATCTCTAGAGTGAATACCCCGACGCTCATTCCAGCTTCTTTATGGTTCTGATTTCTGTCCGATTCTCCATCCTTCGCTACTTGTAGCTTTCTTTCAATCGATCTTTCTCGAATCCACAGTGGTCGCACGTGGGGGCCCGTAACCTTGGTGAGACATGATTAGAACAAGGACAAAGAATCTAGCTTTTAATTTTACTTTACACAATCAAATCAATCAACTCAATCACATCAGAAAGACAGAATGATCAATGCAAACTACAATAGCAAAAAGCATAAGCGCCACACGGCATTTCAATCATTATATCACATCCTGCGTACTTTTGCCAAAAAGGATCAGCCCCCTTTTCACATCAAGATCGTACAAAAATTTGGGTCACTAGCCCCTAACTCTTAACTGCTAACTACTTCACATGACTCAGATCCTAACAAACTCTGGGGCTATAAAATGCCCAATGTGAAACCCAATTCACAAAACCCACAGGTGCCCAAAAGACGTTAATAAAGCTTTCTCTCTCTCTCTCTCTCTCTCTCTCTCTCTCTCTCTCTCTCTCTCTCTCTCTCTCTCTCTCTCTCTCTCTCTCTCTCTCTCTCTGCCCTTGGCCCTTAACCCTTGTCCCGTAAACCTTGGCCCTTAACCCTTGTCTCTTGGACCTTAACCCTTAGACCCTTGGCCCTTGGACCTTAACTCTTAAACCTTTACCCTCGTCCTTCTCCCTTGGCCCTTGGCCCTTAACCCTTAACCCTTGTCCTTTAATCCTTGGTCCTTAGCCATTTATCCTTGACCCTTGGCCCTTAGCTCTTATCCCTTAGCCCTTACACCTTGGCCCTTGGACCTTAACTCTTAGCTCTTGATCCTTGGCCCTTGGCCCTTAGCCTTTCACCATTGGCCCTTAGTGCTTCGCCCTTGGCCCTTAACCTTTAACCCTTGGCCTTTAACCCTTAGCCCTAAATCCTAAACCCTTGATCCTTGGTCCTTTGACCTTAACTCTTAGTCCTTGGAACTTAACCCTAACCCTAAACCCTAAACCCTAAACCATAAACCATAAACCCTAAACCCTTGGCACTTAACCCTAAACTTTAAATCCTAAATCCTAAGCACTTAGCCCTAAACCCTTAACCCTTAACCCTAAGCCTTTAGACCTGAGCCCTAAACCCTAAACTCTAAGCCCTTAGCCCTAAACCCTAAGCCTTAAAACCTAAACCCTAAACCCTAAACCATTGGCCTTTAATCCTAAGCCCTAAACTCTAAACTCTAAATCCTAAACCCTAAACTCGAAATCCAAAACTCTAAGCCCTGAGCCCTAAGCCCTTAGCCCTAAATCCTAAGCCCTAAACTCTAAACCCTAGGCCCTAGATCCCAAACCCTAATCTTTAAGCCCCAAAATCTACATCCTAAACCCAAAACCATAAACCCTTGGTCCTTAACCCTAAACACTAAATCCTAAATCATAAACCCTAAACCCTTGGCCCTTAACCCTAGATCCTAAACACTAAAGCCTTAACCCTAAGCCCTAAACCCTATACCCTAAGCCCTAAGCCCTAAGCCCTAGACCCTGACCTAAACCCTATACCCTACGCCCTTAGCCCTAAATTCTAAATCCTAAACCCTAAGCTCTAAGCCCTAAATCTTAGACCCTAAACCTTTGCCCCTTAGTTGTAAACCCTAAGCCCTTAGCCCTAAATCCTAAACCTTAACTCCTAAATCCTTAAACCTTAGCCCTAAACCCTGAACCCTTCTCCCTTGGCCCTTAGCCTTTGGTCATTTGTCCTTCGTCATTGGCCATTCGCCCTTCTTAGCCCTTGGTCCTTGGTCCTAAACCCTAAACACTAAAACCTTAACCCTAAGCCCTAAACCCTAGACCCTAAACCCTAAGCCCTTAGTCCCAAATCCTAATCCCTAATCCCTAAGCCCTAAATCTTAAACCCTAATCCTAAACCCTTGCCCCTTAATTGTAAGCTCTAGGCCCTAAACCCTAAATCCTAAGCTCTAAACCCTAAACCCTAAGCCCTTAGCCCTAAATCCTAAACCTTCCTAGAACCTAAATCTTAAATTCTTAAACCTTAGCCCTACACCCTAAACCCTAAACCCTTCTCCCTTGGCCCTTAGCCTTTGGTCATTTGTCCTTCGCCATTGACCATCGGCCCTTGATCCTTAGCCCTTGTTCCTTAGCCTTTGATCGTTAGTCCTAACCCTTCTCCCTTGGACTTTAACCCTTAGCCTTTGGCTTGTCCCTTTACCTTTAATCCTTAATCTTTGGTCCTTACTTGTTGGCCCTTAGCATATAATGTATGTGTGTGTGTGTGTGTGTGTGTGTGTGTGTGTGTGTGTGTGTGTGTGTGTGTGAGAGAGAGAGAGAGAGAGAGAGAGAGAGAGAGAGAGAGAGATTATTTAATGGGGGAGAGAGGAATCTTTTGTACATATATATGGGAGATATATATGAGAAGATGCACGCTCCCCATACAAAAAAAGACTTACAATAAAAAAAGTATGTCAAAATAGGATGTATAGGTGCACATCCCATACATCCCCTCACCTCATGCATATGCATGGGGTGTACAATTAAACCATTGTATATATTATAATATCTATGTTAAAGGTGTGTGGGAGGTGTCCACCGACCGTGATGGGTGGAGCCTCACATATTAAAAAAAAAATGATTTTTTTTTTCAAATTCTTTTTTTCGGGAGGTTCTATCTGCCGCTGCGGATGGAACATGGAGTTGCCAAATCCAAAAAAATAGTCCAAAAGTATTAATAAAGTCCAAAATTAATTGAGATAGTGTTCATGGACTTTTGCATTTGTTATGGAGTAGTTGACAACGACAAATTCAATATTCTCAGTGGTTACTCAGATGCAAGTTGGACAGGAGATGTAGATGCTCATAAATCCACTTATGGATTTACATTCTTCTTCAACAATGGTCATATTTCATGGAAAAGTCGCAAGCAAACTTCGATAGCTCTATCTTCTATTGAATTAGAGTATATCGTAGCCTGTCAAGCTACAAAGAAAGTAGTATGGTTGAGAAACTTACTTCTAGATATCAGTCTGAATCAATATGCTCCGACAATTCTATTTTGTGATAATCAAAGTGTCATTGCTTTATTAGCTAGATTTCATTCTAGGAGTAAGCACATTGAAATTAAGTATCACTATGGCAGAAGCAAAGTTCTCGACAAAGAGGTTAACTTGCAGTATTGTCGACGCAAGATATGACAGTGGATATTTTTACTAAAGCATTAAGCTTGGATGCACACAAGAAATTTTGTGTAGAACTAAATTTTGAAGGTCAAAGCATTCATGGATTCAGATTAAGGGGGGTGTTGGATTATTCTCCTGATTATCAACTAATCGATCTTTTAATCTTCGTCCAGACTTCGGCCACTTCGGATGAATGACAATTAATTGTTCCACTTGAAATATAGCTACAGACTTGCCCTAATCGTTTAACAAGTAAATTTCTGGGAAGTACTAATTGGATGGATGCCAGCCCACTATGGCCAACTGGCCATTAAGATCTACGATCTAATTAGTTGTCCTACTGGACGTGTCGCATTTTGCTTAGTATAAATCAGTGATCATACTTCTATTATTCACAATGCATTTTACAAAGTATTGTAGCGACTCTCTCAAGCTTTCAATTTTGAACACTCTTGAGCATTCTAGCTCAATTCTTTCATCAAACAGAGATCATTAGTTACTCAGAGATAGCTTAGAGTACGCGGTTTCTATCCACAATTTTCTTGTGCTCATCACCATCTGTTTTTATGCTAAATCAATCTATCATTTATTGCATTTAGTATTATGTCAAAATGTATGCATCTCTGTGATTATTTTGTGGCTGATAAATCTCATATTGCTTTTGTCTAATAATTCAACACTTTACTGTTTGGCTACATAATCACTATAGTACTGACGATTTTAAAGTTAGTTACTATAAGATTGAACGTGACTTATGTCATTATATTTTGTTCAATATTGATAGGCGTAGTCATGCATTAGGAAAGCAGGCTCCATCCTGCTGCGCTCGATGAGTCGCCACAGTCTTCGATTTGTCGTTATTGCTACCACCTCTTTCCAACATAATTGCTGGCCCATCTTTCTCATAATAATTATCCCTGCTTATATTAAAAATGATGGGAAAACCCATGATCAAACAAGAAGATTTAAGTATTTAAAATAATACTGTAGAACATAAAAAATGAATTAAGCTACCCAATAGCTAAGTAAAACTTAGAATAGTAAGCTAATTACTTAAAACCAACTTACAACCCCATAGCTTTATCTAGGTGGAGATAGCAACATCATGTGCAATTCTATACCATTTTCATCACCATACAACTAAAATTCTTCTTGCGTTATCTTGCAATCTCATGTTGATATTTTGCAAGGTAATCACCATGACACCACTAATTCTATCTACCCTTTTGCTTATTGTGACCTCCTTCGAATATCGCATAAATATTTTTGGACACACTGAATAATTGACAATGAGACATTCGAGGTGATGGCCTCAAAACACAAGGCAAAACACGGGTTTGAAGCCTACAATAGTTTTGGTGACGTGTGTTAGTACATGAAAATGTCGTGTGTTGTGGGTCTAGGTCTTGAAATGGGGCCATATATTATGTATATAGGGGTATATGTGCCATTCAAAGTCAATGGTGGGTATTGGTGGTATGGGACATCCATATTGTTGGAAGCTTGATTGTGTGCGATGATTGTGTCAATAATATCATTGCATGGAGTGAGTTCAGATGCATTTTATGGATGTACAATTAGTGGGTGTTTTTCATTAATGGTGTGTGGTCACCTTACTAGGATTGGCTTTTGGAAATTTTACGAAGGCTCAATTTTTTTTTCCAAAATGCATTGGTTTTAGGCCTCTATTTCTTCTAAAGATAGCTCTATACTCAACTCTATATGAGTAGAAAATATGAATAACTTTCTAGCTTTGTTGTAATCACGTTAAACTAGGGTGGTGACTCTCTTGAAGGTGACTTATATCTTCTTGTTGAGTTTAAGGTGAAAATTGTATTTTTTTAACTGCTTAATTGCAAGATTTATTTATTTTATTTTTAGTGTGTGTGAATGCCTTCAAGATCTTTTCAATTTGACGTGTAAATGTTGAAAAGGAGGATGAACGTATTCCACACCATAACTGACAAGCCAATCATGGTGTGACAACGATCTAATGGTGAGGGTGGGTAATATCAACATCTCTCCAAGATAGTATCATATCTCCTCACCCTTAGATCTTTGGGAGCCCACCATTGTCACTAGGGTGGTTCAAAATATGCTCTCTAAAAAAAGAACACTTATAATCTCATATAATTCCAAAAAATGGAGGCTGTATAATACCTTGTATGGATCTCTGGATCTATAGATGTTCTATATTTGTATCGACAATAAAATAACGATGATTTAAAATCTCAGTCAGTGTTCACGAAAGTTATGGACAAACAAATTTTAATGTGAATTTTATGATAACCTTTTTTCTTTTTCTCAAGAAAGTCTCAAATTAAAAGTGCGTAATCTATTATAATTAAAATTCTAATGTTTCTGGGCAACGGCAGCGTGAGCACTGCCTGGGACCCTTTTTTAAAAAAAAAAAATTCATGTTTTTTTTTTTTCGGGCATCGGTCTCCAATTTTCAAAATTTTAACCCTCCTATTTGCCCACCCGCCCAAAACCCTGCCTAGTCCGCCCAAAACACCTGCCCACCCACCCGCACGCATACGAGCTCACATCGGTAGTTCTAATGAAAGGAAAATTAGGCTCAAATTAAAAGTGCGTAATTCTAATGAAGGGAAAATCTGTCGTGAAGGGCTTGGAAGGCTTCCAAAAAGGGAGGGTTGTTGGGGGCTGGCCCTTCATAACTGGGACATGGCCCTTAATAGCTGGGACAGTGCCCATCACCCGGCTCCCTCTACTCCCTCTCTCTTTCGTCTCTCTCTTTCTTTTGTTCTTCGTTCTCTCTCTCTCTCTCTCTCTCCGTCTTTTGCTTCCATGGCTCTCGCCTCGCAGTAAACGGCGAGAGATAGAGAGCGCGGTAGCCAGATCAACGCCATCTCAAGCATCAGCGCAGGATTGAAGGCGCGGATCGACGGAGTGGAGTGCTAATTTTTGTTTCTTCACTGCATTCAACGTTGCGTGGCTCAGCGGATATGCAAGAACAGAGCGGGGTTGCGAGATGATGGCGATCTTTGGCTTCTGCGCAAGATTCAAGGCTTGGATCGACGCGATCGAGCACTAGTTTTTTTTGTTTAGGAACTTCAATCAACGAACTCTGTCTGTCTCAGCAGATATGCACGAACTGGTTTCCGTTTTGAGCTCTTGTAAGGGCACCCTGGGGCACTATGATTACACTCATTGACTTGCATATTTTTTCGCAACAGCGCTAGTAAAAGAAACTAGCTGAAGATCTTAGTTCCAATTAAGAAATGGTGATGGAAAAGATGGGAGTGTAAAGAAACGTGAAGGTTTTGAGGTTTGTATAAGCTCTTAAATGACCTAGAAGCGTCGAAACGGCCATACAGGGTTTTAGTTGCATATTTGGCTGCATATTCTGGAAGAATTTGGATCGTGAAGGCTTGCTAGCAGAAATTTCATCGTATACATAATCGACTAGCAGCCTCTAGAATGTTCTGAATTTCATTGAGGACTCAGGAGAGCTGAAAGGAGACATGGCGCAGATATCTTCAGAAGAGATCTCGAAGTATGGTCACAGCCCCGTTCATATGGCGGTCGTCTGCGGCGATCATTCATCACTGCGCCGCATTCTTGCAGGGCTGCCGCGGTTGGCCAAGGCAGGGGAAGTGCGCACGGAGGCGGAATCAATTAGGGCAGAGCAGCAAGCAGATGCAGTGTCCGCTGTGATCGATCGGCGTGATGTGCCAGGGCGCGAGACTCCCCTGCATCTGGCTGTGCGGCTGGGCGATGCCGTCGCCGCAGAGATGCTGATGTCCAAAGGTTGTGACTGGAGCCTCCAGAATGAGAGGGGATGGAGCCCCTTGCAGGAAGCAGTATGTGCCAGGGAAGAAGCCATAGCCATGATTATCACAAGGCACTATCAACCATTGGCATGGGCGAAGTGGTGCAGACGCCTGCCCCGCATAATCTCCACTGTCAGCCGAATGCGAGATTTCTACATGGAGCTGACGTTCCACTTTGAGAGCTCAGTGATTCCTTTCATCGGACGGATCGCCCCTTCTGACACCTACCGCATCTGGAAGCGTGGCGGCAACCTTAGGGCAGACATGACTCTTGCAGGGTTTGATGGATTCAGGATACAGAGGTCAGATCAGAGCTTCTTGTTTTTGGGAGAGGGCACAGAAGATGGCAAATTGTCGCCGGGGTCTCTTTGCGTTTTAAGCCACAAAACCAAGGAGGTGATGAATGCTCTTGAAGGCGCAGGATCACAGCTGTCTGAGGCCGAAATCGCACAGGAAGTTGCTGCCATGGCTCAGACCAATATGTACCGTCCGGGCATTGATGTAACACAAGCAGAGCTGGTTGCTAATCTGAATTGGAGAAGGCAAGAAAGAACTGAGATGGTTGGCCAATGGAAGTCTAAGGTGTACGAAATGCACCACGTTACGGTCAGTGTTCGATCAAGGAGAGTTCCAGGAGCGATGACCGATGAGGAGCTTTTTGGTACTGAAGGAGATAAGCAAGAAGAGGATGAAGAAGACTATGGCGATCTGCTGACCGAAGAAGAAAGGCAGCAGCTTGAGAGTGCTCTGAAACTTGAGGGCGTTGATTTCAGCGATGATGAAGTTGATGGAAGACTTCAAGAAAGCAATGGCAGTATGGACGATTCTGTGGGTGAGAATGGGGAGGAAAGTCTCAGCACAGTGTCAGGAAAACAGGAAATTGGGGCCTCTGGCAAAGGTGACAAAAAGGGGTGGTTTAGTCTAGGCAGGAAAAGTGTCAAGCAGGACGGTGGGAAAAAACTTGCACCTAGTAGGAATTCCGTCAGTGTTGAGGAACGGGGACGAGATAAGAGCTTTGAAAATGGTATATCAAAGGTTGATTTTGCCAGAAAATCCTCGAAGCAGACTGATCCCAGCCGCATGTCTGTTGACCGAAGGTATTCAGACTTCAAGGCTGAGGAGAGTCTAGCATTGAGAAAGGGCAAGGAAAAGGCAACAAAGAAGGGTGCTAGCAAAGAGGCTACTCGAAAACCAAGAGCAAGTGGAAGTGAAGGTGATTCTGAAAGCGAGTACAAAAAAGGTTTGAGACCTGTGCTGTGGCTGACCCAAGATTTCCCACTCAAAACAGAGGAGCTGTTGCCATTGCTTGACATTCTTGCAAATAAGGTCAAAGCTGTGCGTAGGTTGAGAGAGCTGTTGACGACCAAGCTGCCACCAAAAACATTTCCGGTGAAGGTAACTATTTTGATGTCTCGAAGCCTTGAATGAATAGGCATGTTCAAAACCTGGCATTGGGCTTGTTTTTGCAAACGTTAGAAAGGTTTTAGTTGCTAATAGTAATATATTTATTCTCTGCTTTTAATGTTTTTGAGACTTGTCAAACAATCTGTGCTTTTAAAGTTTCAAGCAGTGGGAACTTTGTTTGAGACGCTGGAAGAAAGTATTCCGTTGTGTCCTAATGGCTGGTTCTATTCTATTTAAACATGCGTAAAAGTAGCCAACTTTGGCAGTTGTATCTAACTCTTGGATCAAAGTTTGCAAACTGTTGGCAAGCTGTTTTTCTGTTCTTTCGCATTTCATGGTAGCTTTTGCTGATTCCTCATGAGCATCACTTTGGCCTCTCTGCTGCTAGGGACACTCTAATGTTGCTTGGGGAAGGCGAAGTTTCATGTCTCTGTTCAGGAGTTTGAAAGTCTCACTCTTGTAAAACTCTCCAAAGATATTTGGTAGTCTGTTCAAGTCTATGAAAGAAATCGCTCGTTAATTACCTGCTTAAATTCTTCCTTGCAGTAGTAGCTTCCTTGTAGTTGACAGTTCACCAATGGTTTTGATGAATGAGCTTTCAGACTTGACATAAGAGTTCCCTAAAAGCAAACTTAAGTTGTCTGGCAAAGAAGGCAGTGCATTAGAATCCTCTCTGTTGTCCTTCTTGTTAGTGATTAATTTACTTACCAGCATGCTTTATGGTAGCCTTTTCTAGCCCTTAAGAGTTTTTAGATGCACACGAAATCTGAAGGAGAGGGTGAAGAAGAGGAAGAGTATGAATTCTCTGGGTCGGAACGTTTTTTCCAAAATAAAAAAGACACATATTGAAGTGCCACCTGCTGGCCACGATCTTTCTGCTTTTTGATAATACATTGAGCGACGCTTGATAATACATTGCAGGATGCTAGTCATCATCAGAAACGGTGGAAAAACATACAGTTCAAGCGGAAACAAAATTGAAGAAGTTACTAGTTATCGGTTACTGTCACATCCTCCATCTCCGTCATACTCATTTGCGTGTATTTTTTCTAAGTATGGCTTTATGTTGCTGCTGTGCTAGTTTGTCACTGCGCTGTGCACATATTCAGATGAATGGCCCTTTTTTCTTCGTTGCATTCTGTATCTCGGTTATGCATGAAATTTATTGCTATATCTGAAAACTCACCCTCTATCTCGATGTCCATGCCTTGTCTGACTATAATGCATATCTTGTCTGACTGTTGATTATACAGAGCTGCTTATAGCCAAAAAATATGTCAAAAATTAATGAAATTCTTGCTGCTCCCGTTGATCCTAGAATCGCTATCTGAGCCACGTTTTTAAGCTCACACTGATCCTAGATTCGCTATTTTGTTCCTTATCTCAATTCCTCTGTTAAAAAATAACGTATTTTTTGAAAAAAAAATTTGGTCAAGTTCCGAAATGGGCAACTAAGATATGTGTGTGTGTGTGTGCAGGAGGATCTGATTTGGTTTTTTGCTTGTTACTCCTCCTTCCCTCATCAGAGTTCAGTGACAACAGTTGCAATCTGTTTGTTGGAGGAGGGCGCTACTAGTCAGGTCATTCCCACATTGAATCTGAGCAAATCTGAGCCAGGACAGCAATCAACCATTTGGAGGAGGGCGCTGGTTCTGTTTTGCTCAATCATTCATTTCTCTCTCAAATCTTGTCAGATTTGCATGAGATCTGTTGCAAGCTGATCCATAGGGGAGGGCGCTCCATCTCAGATCTTCTCCCACTCAATTCTCACTACTTTGGAAGCAGGGCAGCCATCCAACCATTGGAAGTAGGGCGCTGGATCTGATTTCCAAATATCATCCCAACTGTCTCATAAATTGTCAGAATTGAATAGGATCTTTTGCTAGTGGCTTCTCTTGCATAGGCTCTTTCTTTCATAGTGAATAGAAGTCATATAGAAGCTTGATCAGAAATCTGATTTTTCAGATCTGAGGCACCTATTTGATGTAGCCAGCAAGTAGGGAAAAGTCCACATCTTGATTCATTCAATAGGCAATAAATAGAGTTCAAATAGGATTGAATTAGGATCATTCTTATGATCTACAGCTTGCTGTTTTATGTGTATTTCATATGCATGTTTCATTCCTAGATCTGTTAGGCTCAAGTAGTCCTTGAAAATAGCATTTCTAGGGTCCTGAATCCTAATTTTGAGCTATTCTAGGCTGCTCTGTTTTTCCAACAGTGGTATCAGAGCAGTGTTTACAAGAAGCATGCAATCAGAAATGGCAAACACAAGCCTACTCACCTTAAATCCAATCGGCCTCATCTTAGAAAATGGAAGACAGTATTCCATTTGGAATACAAAGGTTATGCTAGTTCTCAAGAGAAATGGAGTATGGGAGATCATCAATGGGCCTGCACCAACAGAAGAAGCTACACAAAGAGATCGAGACAAGTGGAATGAAAAGAATGATCAAGCATGTGCTTGGATCAGTCTTTCCACTTAAGAGGATATTCTACTTGAAATATCTGAGATGAGTAGTGCCAAAGATATTTGGAACTATCAAAAAAACAAATTTGAAACTAAATCCACTTCTGAAGTAGTACATATGTCAAATAGATTGTATACAATGGCATGGAGTGGTAAGACTGATATAAAGAAATTCATATTTGAGATGAAAAGTTATTTTACTTCTCTAGCTCTTGCAGGACAAGAATATGCTATTAATAATGGCCGGAAGCTGTCTATTTTTCTTGGTGCTCTTCCCACTTCTTTTGACTCACTTAGAACAATCCTAGCAAGAACACCTAACATGAGTTTTGAAGAAGCAAGTAATGCAGTGATCGAAGAAGATCACCTCAGGAGGGAAAGAGCAACCCGACATCAGCATGAAAGTAAGTTACAAGAAGCCTACTTCACCAATCCGGGAGACAAGAAGAAGAAGAAGCAGAAGTCGAAGAAGAGCAAAGAGAAGGGGCCAGAACCCACATGCGACTATTGTGGGAAAGATGGCCACTTACCCACCAAGTGCTGGTGTAATCCAAAGATACCATGCATCTATTGCAAGATCACCGGACATGCAGCCATCTATTGCGAGCAAAACCCAAGGAAGAAGAAAGGAAAGTCAAAGGCACACCTTGTGGAAGACAATTCTACTTTTGAAGCTGGAGAGGCATCCAAATCAGCCGAAGAACTTTCATGCACCTACATGATCAATGAACATGAAGAATGCAATATGGTCTCTTCAATTGATTCAGAAAATTGAGATGGTGCTTGACTCGGGTGCCACCTCACATATAGTTTCTAGTAAAAATATTATGTCAAATCTTTCCTCTATCTCTTATGAAAAGCAAGTAATATTAGGAGATGGTAGCATGCATAAAGTTGAGGGAATAGGGGATCTAAAACTTAGAACTTCCAAGGGGATGTTAGTTCTAAATGGAGCTCTCTATGTTCCTTCCTTAATGAAAGACCTTATTTCTGTAGCTAAAGTAATTGATGCAGGATTAAAGGTATCCTTTGATACTGATGTATGTCGAGTCTTAGACATGAAGACAAAGTCTATTGTAACTCATGCAAGAAGGAGAAATAACCTTTATTATTTAGAGGTTTTACCAAATAAAGAAGAGTTGCATGTAGTGTCAGACTTAGATTTTTTATGGCATAGAAGATTATGTCATGTATCTTTGAAGTCACTTCATGAAAGAAGTTCAGCAGGCCAGTTTGTTGGATGTAAGATCCAAGAAGGAATCACTAATCTCCAGTGTGATGCTTGTTATAAAGGGAAGATGCACAGATCTCCTTTCACCAAGCAAGGTTTTCAAGCTAAGAAGCCTTTAGAAATGGTTCATACAAATATCTGTGGTTCCTATGAATGTTCCTTCTTTAGATGATGCTCAATACTTCATTACGTTCATAGATGATTATACAAGAATGTGTATTGTGTATTTCTTGAAGCAAAGATCCAAGGCATTTGAAATGTTCAAGGAATTTCAAGCTTTTGCAGAAAGGACTACAAAACACAAAATCATTCTTTTAAGATGTGATGGAGCAGGAGAATACATATCTAATGAATTTCTAGACTATTGCAGACAAAAGGGCATTACACATCAGGTGACTACAGCTTATACTCCCCAACATAATGGAGTTGCCGAAAGAAGAAATCAGACTCTGGTGGAGGCAGCTAAGTGTATGCTTGCACATGCACATCTTCCCAAAACTTATTGGGCCGATGCAGTTGGAGCAGCCAATTACCTCTTCAATCGAGTATTGAAAACTTCTCAGTTACGGACTACAGGATACAGGCCTACTGGGCTACTCTGCATATATGCCGCAGGCCTCTTTACATTTACTGTTGGTTATGTATATTTCTGGTAATGCAATTTAGATTAGTCATGTACAAGCCCCAGAGCCTTTTTATATGTTTATGACCCGCATTGGGTCCTTTTTTATGACATTGACTGGCCTTGGGCCCTTATTATATGGTTATATGTGGAGTGGGGGCCCGTAGGAGGGCGCACTATTTTCCCTCCACATTTTACCTCCCTTTACTTTTGAATTCCTATTTTAGGGTTCATTGGTAGGGTATTTATAGGGGCATTTGTACACTCATTTTTCAGATTATTGATTGGTATTGCTTGGGCTCTTCGTGGGAGAACCTATTGTCTTGTCTATTGCTTGTAGGGCTTTAGTCTATTGCTGTCTTTTATGCTTCATTGATTCGACACCTGAGATTTTGATCATAACTTTCTCTATATCCAAAATCTCCATATGAATTATGGTGGGGAAGGAAGCCTAGTATTGCTCATGCAAGAGTTTTCGGATGCCTAGCACATGTATTTGTGCCTAAGGACAAAAGGACAAAGCTGGACCAACATTCCAAAGTAGGTATATTTATTGGTTATGTAAATAGTACTTCTTATTACAGAGTCTATTTCCCTTCAGAAGATACTACTTTGGAATGTAGAGAAGTTATCTTTGAAGAAGACAAATTTCTAGATAACATAGATCAAATGGGATTCGACTTTTATGATCCATTTGTTTCTGAAGTACCTGAACCAAGTGCAGAACCATATGTAGATTTACATGATGACGTGCAAGATCCAGGAAGCTCAGCAAGACCAAGGAGAATTCAGCATGGAGATATACCTGAAGAACTACTTCGAAGATCCTCAAGGCTTGGTAAGGAGCCCATGAGGGAGAATCAACACAACTACCTTGTGGAGGCATGTTGTTTTGCAGGAGACCCGAATCCTATAAAGAAGCTATAGGAGGAAAGGAAAAGGACAAGCGGTTGTTGGCCATGCAAGATGAAATAGATTCCATGCATCGAAGGAAGGTATGGGACCTCCAACCTCTACTTGAAGGAAGGAAAGCAATCAAATGCAAATGGATATTTCGATACAAGTTTGGACCAGACGGCAAGATCAATCGATATAAAGCTCTATTGGTGGCAAAAGGCTTTACTCAAAAGTTTGGTATAGATTACTTTGACACTTTTTCCCCGGTTATCAAACATTCTAGTGTGAGATATATTTTTGCATTTGCTGCCCAACATGTTTTAACTGTCCACTTAGTGGATGAAAAAACAGCCTACCTTTATGGAGAATTACAAGAGGAGCTATATATGGAACAGCCCGAGGGATTTACATCCCATGAATTTCCTAATTATGTTTGCTCTCTGAGGGGGAGCATATATGGCCTCAAGCAATCAGCAAGGGCCTGGTTCCAAAAGAAGGATGAAGGTTTGAAACTTCTTGGTTTTACTCCCACTAGTGCTGATCCAAATGTTTATACTAAGTACCTTAATGGGGAAATAGTAATCATTGGAGTTTATGTTGATGATAGATTGATTGCTACTAAGTCCAGAAAATATGGAGATAGTCAAGAAACAAATATCCTCTATATTTGAAATTGCTGATATGGGAGAAGCCAAGGTTTATCTTGGGGTGCAAATTGAAAAGGAAGGCTCTAGCTATTTCCTACATCAATCTCTCTATATTTCGAAGCTTCTTGATAGGTTTAACATGCAGGATTGTAAGGGGAAAATGGTTCCTATGCCTACAGGAACCGTACTATCAAAGGATGATTGTCCTACAACCGGGGAAGAAAAAGAACAAATGGCTCTTATTCCTTATCATCATCTTATTGGTTCCCTTATATATCTAGCAACTTGGACTAGGCCTGAAATAGCTTTTCAGTTTTCAGCCTTAGTCAGTTTAATGCTAATCCAGGATTGAAGCATTGGAAGTTAGCACAACATGTTTTGAAATATCTCAAGCATACTATAAACCATGGACTTTATTTTTCCCATGACAAGAGTATAGAGATGATCACCTATACAGATGCAAGTTGGATGTCCAGGAAGGATGAATCAAATAGCATCTCTGGATGTGTTTGTCTAGTTGCAGGTGCAGCCATTTCATGGGTATGTAAAAAGCAATCAATTGTTGCTCAATCTTCTTGTGAATCAGAATATGTAGCAGCAGCAAAGGCGTGCAATAAGATCTTATGGATGCAATATATTTCGAACCAGCTTGGTGTCTTTCAAGAGCTTACTTCTCATGGATAACACTTCAGCTATCCAACTAAGCAAGGATTCAGTTCATCCAAGAACCAAACACATAGGAATGAGATATCATCACATCAGAGATTTGGTTGAAAAACAAATCATCAAGGTTGAGTATGTACCAAGTGAGGATATGGTAGCCGACATCTTCACCAAACCTTTGGACAAAAGCTTATTTGAAAAGCATCGGGAGGCTTTGGGAGTTATTTATTTAAACAGGTTTAAGGGGGAGTTGTTGAACTTGTAAACCTTGTTAATAAATAGAACTTGTCACATGGGTACAAAAATACTTTGAGGCCCAAACTTAGGCAAATTTTTTTTGTGCAAACTTGTGGGAGGCCCTCTTGCATGTTGATGCCACATACCCACTTGAGTTTGGTAGACCCCCATGCACATGTGCATGGGGGAGGAAAAGTTAGTTTGCCACATATCCTAGTTTGCATGCAACATGCAAGATGCATGCATGACAAATTAGACACATGCAATTAGACATGCAAATTGCCACCTATCTTGGACACTTGGCAATAGCATGCCATGCCTTGTACATACACAATTTCTTACAAATAGAACCTCCACGATTTGGAGAAGTGTGATTTCTGGAATAATCTTCCACTTTTCATCATCTGATTCTATTCTTCATCTCAATTTTGATAGTAGCTCGCAGGAGGATCTGATTTGGTTTTTTGCTTGTTACTCCTCCTTCCCTCATCAAAATTCAGTGACAATAGTTGCAATCTGTTTGTTGGAGGAGGGCGCTACTAGTCAGGTCATTCCCACATTGAATCTGAGCAAATCTGAGCCAGGACAGCAATCAACCATTTGGAGGAGGGCGCTGGGTCTGTTTTGCTCAATCATCCATTGCTCTCTCAAATCTTGTCAGATTTGCATGAGATCTGTTGCAAGCTGATCCATAGAGGAGGGCGCTCCATCTCAGATCTTCTCCCACTCAATTCTCACTACTCTGGAAGCAAGGCAGCCATCCAACCATTGGAAGTAGGGCGTTGGATCTGATTTCCAAATATCATCCCAACTGTCTCATAAATTGTCAGAATTGAATAGGATCTTTTGCTAGCGGCTTCTCTTGCATAGGCTCTTTCTTTCATAGTGAATAGAAGTCATACAGAAGCTTGATCAGAATCTGATTTTTCAGATCTGAGGCACCTATTTGATGTAGCCAACAAGTAGGGAAAAGTCCACATCTTGATTCATTCAATAGGCAATGAATAGAGTTCAAATAGGATTGAATTAGGATCATTCTTATGATCTACAGCTTGCTGTTTTATGTGTATTTCATATGCATGTTTCATTCCTAGATCTGTTAGGCTCAAGTAGTCCTTGAAAATAGCATTTCTAGTTTTGAGCTATTCTAGCCTTCTCTGTTTTACCAACACACTGGAGCTATAGACCACCATCAAGGAAGTTGGGATCTCCAATAAGCCATGTTGTCCCATACCACCATACCTTACCGTCGAACCTCGCCTACCTACATCCTGGGGCCTAGATAATCACCCTGACCTAACCACCAGTGGAAGAGCTCTCTCCAGGAGAGAATGAATAACAAGCTCATGGAGATCCACCTCTATATACATAGTCCAGATGGGGTCATCTCCGACCATAGGAGTCACGCATGACCATCAACACGCGGCAGTTGTGCACATTGGTGCAGGTCCATAACAAAGAGTCATTCACACGCGACACCCAAAAGACCTATAGCTCCAGATCAGTGTTCCGTCCCATAAATGAGACCGTCACCTCAAGTTTCCTGTTTTGTGCCCTTATGGGTACGTAATAGTTTACCACAGAGAAAGTGCTCAATGGATGCCAGAACTCATTTAGCCCTTATTTTTGTGGCTTTAGAAGCATTTCTCAAAAAACGCACCGTTTGATTGATGAACTATTCGGTGTGGACAAAAGCTAGAACAGGTCGCTAGATACAGGGCAACAACTTCAATTTGGTCCTGAATATCTGGTCAAGGAATAGCTCCAAAAGTGTAAGAAACTCTATTTTTTGGCACCTAGGGTTTTCATAGAGAAAATAGAAGAGCTCTCTTTATAAAAGCATGGAGTGGGGTGCTTCAGTGATGTGAGGTAGCATCCAGGCAGCCACGGGCCAGCCAGAGAGCATGATCAATCATTCTCTTGGGTGGCCATAGCCAAAAGCAAAGAGAGACATGGAGAGGAGGATGTGCGAGGGTCCGTGGGTTGCGCGCCCTCACCCGCGTGGTAACCTAGCAGTTGGAAGGCCCTAGGGGCTCGAGGAGCCCCATTCAGTGCCCAAGGGGACTGAGAATTGTCGGATCAAGCTTGGAAACGATCGACAGTGAAGATCGTGAGAGATGTTTACCGTAGGATGGGAGTGAGCCGTCGGATTGGGTTGAAGAGCACTCTGAAGGGGCTAAAGGCAAGAAATGAAAACATTTCGTTAAAAAATTTTGATTGAAAGGTCCAGAAGGAACCCGAATGGCAAATAAAGTATTTCTTCATTAAAAAACTTCTATTTGAGTACAGTTTAAAATTCAAGTGAGCACTGGACCTAACCTTGGCTAGAAGGCACCAAATTTGGCCGTTCTTGGGCCAAATTGACCTTGGAAAAGTGTTGCACAAAGCTGGTGGGCAATGTGTCGACACCAAGTGGGCGTCGTGGAGCCAAATTGGAGGCTATTTTTGGCTGGTTTTCTTTTTTATTTTGCAACAGGGCTGTAGGATGAGGCTTTATTGCATCAATATCATTTCTGCTTGCTTCTTGTTGAGCTACAAGGTGTTCATAAGTGATAATAGTGGAATGAAGGCGAATGGGGGCAAAATATGAAGGATAAAGCTAGTTGGAGCAACTATATGCAGTTTGGCGTCGTGGTTACTCATTATTGGCGACAATTTTGAGGGGGCAAGCAATCACGTGTGGAATTAAGGCATTGTATGTGAGTGAAAAACTCCCACAATTAGGTTTAACTTTTGTTGGAGTTTTAATCGACCAAGGTCAAGTGACTTTTTGGAGAGGCTCTCACAAGCAAGATCGGTATTCACAGTGTCGAATCGGGTGATAACGGCAATGACACACGCACTTGCAACTTGACGATTTCTTGTTTGAGGGAGAGATCAAGATTAGCTTGAAGATATACACTTTTGGTGGTCATAGGTGATAAATGTGCTAGTTGAAAGCCATTGAGTAGGATAGCGATCTTGTGTTGGACAAACGATGTGTGAGACACACGAGAGATAAAGAACGGGTTAGTACTCACACTTTGAAGACTCTTGAAAAGTGTGATTATTTGCGAGTTTTGCAGTTGGTAAGTCAATTCAAATCAAGTCATTATAGCTATGTTGCAGCGTATCAATGCATGAAGAATGGATGGGGAATATACTTCCTGAATTTGCAAGGCAAAAATGTCAAGGCAAAGTGGCTTTGGTGAGAGTGCATTGCAAAGGATAGATCAAAGATGAGGCTTGGAGCTCTTATTGGATCAAGATGGATCGAGTTGGTAGATCTTAGATTGTGTATGGCGACATCAATTGGATATGCTTGGACATGAGGGCATCTTGGTTATAGATGCATGTGCCATGATTGAGGACCTGATTTGGAGACCAGTGGTGTAGCAATGGATCTGTAGGTGACATAGGTGTTGGTTCAACTTGATACCACTTTTGGGCAAGCCTTGGTCATGTGTTTGACACTTTATCATTCATGTTGATTTGCATGGACGTGTGTGCTTGCATATTACCTTGTCACGGGAGTCTAGATCAAAGTCGGAGTTTTGTTGATTATGCATATGCTACGTCAAGAACAAAGTAGTCATTTGAAATCCTCAATGACTCGCTGATTATGTCTACTGGTTGTTTATCTGGTGAGGGTATAGTCTCATGGTGGCAGTAAGATTTCAGGTTGAGCTATAGCCGCTCATTGTTGTCAACTTTGTGTTTGTAAATGCTTGATAGGATGTCCCCTAATAGCTGCCCTGCCACCTCTAGATGTAGAGGGGCTAGCTACTTCTACATGTGGTGTAGATGTGCCAGACTCTGTCTTAATCTCACTCTGAGCCGAGGTGGATGTATTCCTAGCTGAAGCAACAAATCCTATTGCAACAAATGGAATAAAAAAGCATCCAATCACTACAAGTGAAATGCAAATTCATCATTCAATTTTCCAAAGTAAGAGAATCAACCTTTAGGTCACAAGTGTATGATGCTCACCTACAACTGGAGGAATGATCTTTTCACTCTGAATAACTCTTGTCTCGCAATCCTAGTCGATCTCATAGCCACGCAAACAGAGGATGTGCGCTCAAATACGCATCGGATCGCCTGTGTAGCTCATGTGACAATATTTGCATGTCCATCGTTTTGTGCCAAAGCTACCATATGCTAAAGAAACTATGACATGATCCCATACAAGATCTTTAGATATCACCATGACTCCCAATTCCTAACTCCTAAGTTTTAACTTTTAATTACCAACTCTTAACTCTTCTAACTTCTCACTTCCGACTTCTAACCCTCCTCTCACCTCTTTTAACATTAAACTCCAACACTCTTAACCAGTAAGTTAGTAACCACTCTACTACCTAACACTAAATTCATGTGTCTCTAAGCTCTTGCCTAGTACCTCCTCTCTTTTGCTCTCTCCTAACTCATAACTCCCGACTCTCTCCTTCATTTACCTGATACTACTAAATTCTAAACGCCTAACTTCAAACTCTTCAATAATCAAGATTCCACCAGTCTCTCCTCTCATTTCTCCTCTATCATCTATGTTCCTGCTTTCTTTCCCTTCAAAAGAGGCATAAAAAAATGTTTTGAAAGAATCGCGAACAGAAACATATTCAGGGGGACCCGCTGTAAATCTTTTTTCCCCAATCCCAATTCTTTCCGATTTGAATTGGGACTGATCGGTTCATTGATGAATTCATTCTTTAACGAATCACTATTTGCTCGTTGGCGAATCGCGAGTTATGGAAACACTAATGTAGAGTAACAAGTTATCATGGAGCCTTCTAGAAGTCATTTAGCAACTTTTTTGTAATATCACAGTTATTGCAGAATCCGGATTTTTGGTTTGATTGAGAATGACCAAAGAGCATAGGGACACACAAACTGTGCAAACTACAAATTCATAATGCATATGCAATCACCTGTGTTATCAATCTTGAATCATGATTCTGAACGTCCAACGTGGCTTCAATGCCCAAAACAAAATTTGGGCTTCAATATTCACCCTTCAATGCCCAAAGTAGAGTAGAAAACAATCTAACAGTTTTTTATGGGGCTGAGCCTAAGTTTGTTGCTTAGAAAACTCTTTAAAGCCACTTTTCAAAATCCATGCTAATGTTTAAACTAATTTTTTTCTATCTCTAGTAAAGATCTGCTCATCACAATTCTTACTTTGCCTAGTCTTGATAAAATTAGTTTGAGCTCTATTTTATCAAGCATAAGATTATGAGTGCTCTTCCTTGTGTGAAGAAAGCTGGGAAGCATCTACTAGTTGCTTGGAAATATGTTAAGACCATAGAGAAAAAAGCCTTAAATTATGCTGAAAGTGGTTGGATTTTTTCAGACAAGAAAAAGTTGTCTATATAGCCCTTGTTCCTGTGGTGACTTGACTGCATTTATTCTTAGTTTGGTGATCCTTATTTGGGTCATATTGTTACTGTGATTACAAGAATCCTTCTCTCATTGTTTTTGAACGAGTCCTTTTCTAAAGTTATTAAATTTCGTCCTCTTTCGTCCTCCTCTTTTATTTGATGCTTTGCTAAAATTCATAACTAGAGACTATTAATAAGCTCATTTACCACATGGAAATCTTTCGAAGTCCACGGTTTGTTATTGGGATGGAAAGCTAAAGTTTTAAATGATGCGACTTTGAATTTGAAAAAGGCCTCATCTCTTCCATCTTCTAGCACACATACTTCATTTTCTATTGAGGAGAAATTTTTTCTTTGTAAGATTCATAGACTTTTTGTCATTTCGTATGTGGATAAATGATTAAACACATTTTTGTATTTGTTTGCAGATTTTTTTTTTTCCCCTAGGAATCATTATTGAATGAAGTCCATTCTCGAGTAGGAACTCATAACTAGGTTAATTGCAGGAGCTTGTAAAGCTACATAAATTGACCTTTTTTTGCTTGCATAATGCTCTTAATTTCTGTAACCAAATAGCAAACCCCTTTGCAAGCACTTCCATGTAGCTGGATTCTAAATGAGTGTGGTGATATCATAGAAGTTATAAAAATTTTCAATGCTTCTTGTACAATAGAAGAAAATACCCTTAGTGGGAGGTTTGGATTCCTTTGCACATCGATTTTGTCTATATTCACTTGTGCACTTTCATGCCTTGTGTGTCATAACACAACTCATAGCTTTAGGCATGACAATCTATAACTTAGTGAGTCCCATCTCACAACTTGTTAAGATACAAAACGCATTCACATGTATGGGCTCTCTAGTTTTTTATTCTCTTTATTATCTTTAGAACCCTTAGATTGACGTAAGTCTACCTAGTTGCATATGGAGAGTCTGTTCCATCTCTTCAAATGGATAAGAGAGAAAGCACTCCACTTCCCTTCACATGCAATTGCTGTGCAGTCTTGTGACAGGGCTTGAAGTTCAAGCTTCTGCAATATGGAAACACCATGTCACTGGATGCAATATGCCCATCTTCTGTTGCATCGTTAGTAATGCAAAGTCTAGGGTCTCATTGGTAGATAAATCAGCTTATCTCAAATTGCCTGCTGTGTTTCTTGGCAATACATTTGATATGACTGGTCTTGATGCATTATTATTTGGGCAATGAAGTGTGGGAAAGAGAAAATAATATAAGTATACCAAAGAATTGATTAACAGATTTAATATGCATCCGGGCAAGTACACAAATGAATGTTAATATGAAGCTGACATCTCAGGATGAGGCAAAGGAAGTAGATGCATATCTGCTCAGAGGCTGCCATGCTCCGCAGCAGCAGCAGCAGCAAAGTAGGGACTTCAAGCCAGGATTCCAAGGAGATTATCTCAACAACTTGTTAACAGTTTAATCCTTAGATGCCCGTTCCGGGGTCGGAACGTTCAACGTACTGTACGTTCCGGAACAAACTGGCTCGGAACGTTTTTTTAAAGAAAAAAAAACCAGGTATCAAAGTGCCACCTGCTGGCTGTGATCTTCCTTCTTCGCGATCTTCCTTCTTGATAATATATTGAGGGACGCTTTATAATGCATTCAGGGACGCTACAGATCAGAAATCGATTTGACATCATTTTGTGTTTTGAAATCGATGATGTGTAATTTTTAACAAAGAAATCGATTTTGACAAACACGTTGATCCTGGAATCGCTATCTTCTCTGAGTGCTGCTCACGTTAATCCTAGAGTCACTATCTGCCACGTTACATATATCCGAGCTAGAATCGCTGTCTGAGCCACGCTATATATCTTGATTCGGTTCCTTAATCTCCATTGCTTTGTTAAAAACCACGTTATCTATATCCGAGCTAGAATCGCTGTCTGAGCCATACTATATTTGAGATGGTCTCTGTAAGCTTGGAGGGATCGTTCCGGAGAGTCTCAAAACCGTGGATGACGTGGGCCTCAACGAGGAACATTGCTGGGAATACGAATCCATTAACCACTGCTGCCACTGCCCCTACCACCATTAACGTCACGTCAAGCAAATCTGCATAACGGAAGAGCTTCCAGTAGGAGACTGTGCTTATCTGATTACTACGTTTTTCCTCAGTATCACGACGCTTGTTTTCTTGCTGATCCTTAGTTGAACATCTTGTAGCTTCGACATCCTGTCCTCCTTATATTCGGACATACTACTCCGACCATTCCTTAATCTCCATTGCTTTGTTAAAAACCACGTTATCTATATCCGAGCTAGAATCGCTTTCTGAGCCACGCTATATATCTTGATTGCGTTCCTTAATCTCCAGTGCTTTGTAAAAAACTACGTATTTTTTCAAAAAAAAATTTGGCCAAGTTCCGGAATGGGCAACAAAGGTTTAATCTATCTCACTCATACACATCTTGACATTTTTTTTTCTGTGCGGATATATTTTGCTTATCACTAGGTGAATCTATCTTTGATCTGTGCTGCTCCTCTTTAGTCTTTCCTGTGAGTATGCTCCCTTTCGCCGGCTGACTGCTTCAACTACTTTTGATAGTGGGTGATCTCTCTCTCTCTCTCTCTCTCTCTCTCTCTCTCTCTCTCTCTCTCTCTCTCTCTCTCTCTCGTTCTTATTGATCACATAGCCACGTAAGTTTCAGTTGTTTTGAGTTAAAATTTGCCGAGATAATATATTCATGGATTGACATGCTTCAGATCTTAGAAGCCCGTTCCGACCAAAATGGGTCGGAACGTTCCGTTCCGTACGTTCCGGAACGTACTGGGTCGGAACGATTTTTTTTTAAGTGAAAAAAAAATGTAAAAATCCTGCTGTTCCGACTGTTCTGACTACATTTTATATCAATTAAATCCTTTGTAAAAAAATGTATTTTTTTTAGGGTCCCGTTCCGGAATGGAACGCGTTCTGGAACACATTCCAGAACGCGTTCCGTTCCAGAACGGCCAACTAAGCTTCAGATATAGCATGGTTGGCTATGGTAGTTGGTTTTTGGTGAATGAGGTTCAAAGAAATGTTTTCATTTTGTTGAGTGCATCAGCATGTTATGAATTCAATCAGAAATATTGGCATCAAAGGAAGTTTGAATTAGCAAAAAGCATGCACCTATGCATCTTCCATCTGAAAAAACTCAACAAAGTACAAGTTGATAGTTTAGGCAAATCTCCTAGATCTTCAAAAACTCGACTCACAAAGAGCTGAAGTTGGCAAAATTAACCAACTAATTAATTAGTCTTTAGCTCCTGTTTATACCAATCAAAGACTTCTAGAAGGGTCCAAAAGATAAAAATAGGGAGGCTGGGAATTCAATTACTCAAACAGTAGTGCACGCTTTTTCAGGTCTTACTGTGAAAATTAATTGGTTTCAAAAAATAGTTGCGAGTTATATTTATAGAGATTTATGGAACTGTGTCCTCAACACACGTCCATCTGAACAACATTGTGCATAAAAAACTGAATGCTGAATTTTTAACTCTCGGATAGCTGCTGTGTTTGCTTTGAGGCACAAGTACAGCTGTTTTTTTTTAGAGGTTATTCACAGTCTCGAAACTAGTCTAGTCCCATATGGGCTGTTTTCCTGTTTGGTAATGTAGGGTCATTATTTTGCCAACAAGTAAAACAAGGGGCACCAAAGGGACTTTGACTAGGAACAATGAGGCCATTTTGTAGCAACCATTCAACTCGGCGTTGGACCTTGCCTTGCTCGGGTCAAAGACAATCAATAAGGAGTTTGAGAATCTGAGATTGTACCTGAAAGAAGTTCAATATGATAGCACCTCAAAGAGGCAATGAAGATGATTTTGTAAAGACATGATGATGGGTGCGGAGTAACTCAGAGGTAGCATGAGGACCAACATCGGTAGCAGTAGGTCCAAAAGAATCAGTATAAGCACTGCACGGTCAGCTTTTTGAATTGCAAAAATTGTCTGGTAGAAATGAGCTCGTAATCAGAATTGGAATCAGTATTGATGAGGATATAAGATTTACGTGAGAGAGAGAGAGAGAGAGAGAGAGAGAGAGAGAGAGAGAGAGAGAGAGAGAGAGATTGTTGAGTAAGGTTGATAGTAACATCTTGTTCCCAAGCATAAAAAATTTCAATATTTTTTGGTGTGCCCCTGTGCTGTTAATAGCCAGGCTGCCATCACGCGTGCCCTCGGGCCTCGTCCACCAAAACTGCTCAAGCCTACTGTTGAGCAGCCGCCCCCACCTCCATGGATCATGCTGCCTCATCATTGTTTGTTGCATTGACCATTCGGCTAATACTTTCTACAAATTACATATGTTAAATTGCTAATAGCTATAACTTTCAAGTTTCTATTTGTTCCATTTGTTCTTGTAGTGTTTTCTAATTTTTTCATACTTATATTTAAGATTTTAGTGATGTGGCGTTCCCATGTTCTCAAGTCCTCGAAAACGTTCCCTTTCCCAGGGTCATGTTCCCATTTTGTTCAAATAAGGCCTTGGAAAACATGTGTACTTTGAAAATGGATTCGGGGCAGGAATTGGGACAACATTCATCAACATCAAGGGGTTCTGAATTAGCAATTTCGCCAATAATATGCAAAGCATTAGGATTGTCAGCATCATGAACATGAGCAATAGCAATGATATTTATGTGTGGGCAATCTAAAGATACAATATTATCAGGATTTAGAATTGAAGCAACGGTGCTTATTGCATGTTTCAGCAATTTCTTGAGGAGTTATAATGACAAAACAAGATCACTACAGGGAGATGGCCTAGGACAAACATGGACAGTTATTGTTCCAGGAGAATTGGAAGGGACAAAAATAATAGAACAGGAAAACTGAAGTTGGGGAGATCGTTTGGGTGTGAAAGAATGGTATTGGTCAAGATATTAGTGTTGTAAGTTACTGGCAAGTGACGTAGCTTGGTCAAGAGAAGTTGGCTGAAGAGATTGAACATCAAAGTGAAAAGTACCAGATAAAACAGCAGTATAAGCAAGTAGAATATCAGGAAAATGATATCAATATTCAGCAAATTTTCACTATAATTGATAAGCATTCCCGATTGCCTAAGGTATCGATATTGATTTAGCTAAGTAGTCATCCACATTGGATCAATCGTGGTATTACGCAAAGCAACCTTAAATTCATTTCAGGCAGTTATAGTGGTAAATTGAAGCTTCCGAGTATGTCACCATGTCAAGACATGGATCATGGCTAAGGAAGGATAGATTGTGAGTGAGGGATGAATTGTGGCTGAGGACCTACACATCTAACCTGCACTGTGTGGAAACGATACTTTTGGATTATTGAAGTGGCCTGATCCCAATCTTTCTGATGGTAGTTATTTCAGACACATTGGTGGACATCTCCAGTGTTAATTTATACAATGGTTATATGACACAATGTGTTGTAATCTGCACTATCCTCCATGATCTAAGAGGACCATTTAAGATTAATACTAACCATATTCTCATGTGTCGCTATCGTAGAGTTATGCACTAGTATAAGCTAGTGGATGTTTCAGTACTATTTTACAGTAGCACCTGGTCTCCCTGTCAGTACATCTCCCTAAACAGAACTTTTCAATTCTTGAAGTCATTAACGATGTTTGTAGACCTTGCCACGATTCACGTTCTAAGTGTTACATATCTTGGCTTCTGAATGCTTTACAGTAGGATTTTTCATAGTTTGTGTGCTTATGATGATTATGCAGGTGGCTATTCCAGTGGTTCCAACAATTAGAGTAGTTGTAACATTCACAAAGTTTGAGGATTTGCATCCCCTCGAAGAGTTTGGAACCCCACTTTCAAGTCCCCAGCATTTCGAAGATGACAAACTTAAGGAACCAGAGATACCTCAACAGCAATCAAATTCATGGTTTTCATGGATCAAAGGAGCTCATAATCAAGGTGCAAGCACATCAACGGCTCTTGAAGACCATCTTGATGAGGAAGCTGACCCGTTTTTGATACCACCTGATTATGTTTGGGTCGACATGAATGAGAAAAAGCGTCGTACACGTGAGAAGAAGGCAAAAAGCAAGAAAGGAAAAAAATATTCATCCAAATTAGAATCATTGGAAAGTGATGATTTATAGTCCATATTCTAATCAAAGGTGTAAAGGGTACTGTGATATGGGAAGTTGTGGAACTATCCTGTTCAAACAACAGCTCAATGATCTGCCATGGATAGATTTCGATTTCTGTACTTTTTTCATACTTGATTTTCTCCATTAAATCGTATATTAGCTTTTGTATAAATGAAGATATTCAAAGGTTTCGCATTTTGGACACTATACTATTGCACAATTAACCTGCAAGGTGTTTGAGGTGAGAATCTCATTGCTCTCCGTAAGTGTAGTAGTTTCATTCTCACATCTCAGGGATGCTTACGAAGATGGGCTCAAATTTATTGCATTTCCTCTAGATAGAAGTTACATCTCATGCTCAAATGATAGGTGAAAGAATTCTACATTTTACATGCAGGCATTTCGGTTGCCCTTAAGTCACTTAACAAAATGCCATTTGGATGTTGTACGACTGTCATTGCTGTGGGCAGTGGAAGGCTGTAAGCTTCACTGGTGAATTTGCTGTGCTTTTGCAATTTGATCCCTCCTGTTGTTCTTGTCTACCTCAAAATGAGCTCAGCAGTTAGTTGACCGTGCAACTTTCTATTGCCAGATTTCAAGTATTTGTTGTGATAGAAAGTGGGTTCAAAGTTCTCTCTCTCTCTCTCTCTCTCTCTCTCTCTCTCTCTCTCTCTCTCTCTCTCTCTCTCTCTCACACACACACACACACACACACACACACACACACACACATGCCGTATACTGAATATTTTAGTATGTTTGGAGTGTCTTCTATGTAAAGATTTCTATTCAGTGGATTAGATAGCAACCTAAAATATCCTGTGGGGTGCTAAGATTAACTGCTGGACTTCAAAGTTTCATTGCAACATGGATGACCATGTTGATGATATATTTTTCCTACCATTGGAAGGCAAAGCACCCATGGTGGAACTAGGGTTCAAACCTATGTGCTTTGTATTGAAATTAATAAGCAATTTTTGCACGTACACCAGAGCTATAACTGAAGTGCCTTGACATGCATGCCTATAACAATCACATTGCATGTCTGATCTATGAAGGTCACACGCATGCCCGCATCTGCTATTATAGCAAAAAGTTTAAACTAGCAGCACCTTTTGGTATTTTACCTAAGAGGTCTTTAGTCGAACATCTATTATGAACGTAAGCCGCGGCGGAAATAGCGTCAACCTAGAAGTGCTTATGTAATGATGCATGAACAATCATGCACTTAGCCAATTCAACTAAGGTTCGGGTTTTTCTCTCATAAAGCCCATTAGATTGAGGCGAATTGCTTTAATTCATTTGAGATGTATTCTGCACCGTTGTCGGACCTTAGTGCTTTGATTCATGTACCAGTTTTTTCTATGTTCGCTCTTTGAACGTTTTGAAGAGATTGAATGTCTTTGATTTATGCTTATTAAAATATACTACTATTTTTCTAAAATATTCATTAATATGGCATCTACCAATGACAAAGTTTGCATTGGGCCACACATGGTTGTATGTCCAATGTCTAGCAAATCTTTAGCTACATGCTGGTGACTTGATCTAAATGGGTTCCTAGTCTACTTACCGATAATGCAACTCTGGCAGACAAAGAATTCGACTTTTCTATCTGGATAGTCGGCCTCAAGTGCAGTAGATTGTTTAGACATGTTCGAAAAATATGCATAGGTCAAGTGACCAAGTCTATAATGCCAAAATATTCTTTTATTGGTATGAACAGAAGTATTCAGGGCTTGATTCGTATCAGAACCATAGTGACTCTATCCGTGTAAGTATCCATGCCTCTTTTTGAGTGCGAGGACCTTGTTTATACTATCGACAACTCTGGATTGGTCAAATTCAAAATCTACCCTATGTCCTAGATCAATAATTCTGCTAATAGATAGCAAATTCGTAGACAGATTTGGTATATAAAGGACTTTAGAGAGTAGTGTGAATTGATCATTCTAGAAGCTTAATCTTACAGTGCCTTCACCTTTGATAGCATGTGTGATGTTGTCGTGAGGTGAACATACTTTTCGTTATTGAGGCGTAGGAATGGAAGCAATCGATATGACTTGTCATATGTTGAGTGGCTCCAGAATCAAGAAACCAAGTGTTTTCATTTGATCTTTTCTGATGGTTGATCATGAATGCATTTTTGTCCACTTCTTAACTGGGGACATGGGATATCTTTGCAACTACATTCGCTTGTTGATTCGATTTCTTCTTGCTGTTGTTATTGGCTTTTAATATCCTGCAATCTTGAATCTCATGGTTGGTGTGCTTGCAGTACTTGAAGAGATTCTCCTTCTTTGTTTGTGGATTTGATGACTGCTCTTGACTCTGTGTCAGCTTCTAATTCGACTTGAATGGTTTTGGACAATTTTTGTTTTTGTTTTTTTGAGCCTTTGTTTGCATATAGAGCGTGCGAGTCTATATTCGCTAGAGAGTTAGATCTAAGTGTCGTTATGATCATCTCCCAGTTTTTGTACGTAAATGGCAAGCTTGATAATAGTGTCATAACTGCGTCTTGATCATCGATGACTGATTCGACAACGGCTACCTGCTCTAGGAGATTCTTGAACTAGTTTATGTGATTATATAGTGAATCACCATTAGACATTTTGAGAGAGAAGAATCTTCTTCTAAGATGTAACTTGTAAGTTACGTTGTACAATGTGCTCAAGATATATCCCAGACTTTTTCGATGTCTGAGTTTCAGATATGTGGCCGATTTGTGTATCTGAAATGTTGATGATAAGCACAAAGGTTTTTCCATCTCTTAGCTTCCATCTAGAGATTGTTACGTTGTCTGCATCGAGTTTGACTTTGACTCATGTGACAACATCATCACTGTTTTCATCTTCAATTCTCACATATGGTAGCTGGATCCAACGAGCTTGTCTATGACGAGATCAGACTTACTTTGAGAATCCATGTAGAACTTAGTCTACGTGATAGTCATAACTATTAGTGACGTAAGAATGAAAAAAAATGTAGTGCTATTATCTAAACAAGAAGACGATTATTCTATTAGTTGATAGAATCAGGTTCTGACGAAAGCTGGTAATATCAAGATGTTGGGATCATATAGCCTATCGAGGCTCTGATGCCATGTTGGGAGAAATGCGGACCCCTCGGTGCATGTACTATGCCTATCGCATTTGAATCAGAGTGTCGAGTCTGATGACTTGGCCGATTCTACTTGATTCTAATTCCAAAGTCATCATACTCGATAAGGTCAATTACGTAGACAAACACAAAGTAGAATGATTATTAGTTGTGGCAACAGACGAAAGAGCGACATTATATAGAACAAGTAATCAGAGTAGCATACATTCACATTGACCACACAACACTACAAATGAAAACATGAATTAGCTATGTCAATTCCTAGCCACACAACACAACTCATGGAAAAACTAAATTGCTACTCTTATATGCATGTGTGAAGTTGCTTTCTTATGTGCTTTGAAAATGTTTGTAAAAATGCCTATCAAGATGACTACCAGCATGACTATTGTAGTATTTGGCACTTAGCAAATATGCTTAAATGTGTTTTATTAGATAGCATCAACACATACTATGATTATTTAAACTTGAGAATTTTGCACACATGTTCAAAGCCTAATAATTTTGGAGATCTTTAGTAAATATGGGTCAAGCCACACCAGAAGTTGGATGCAATAGGCCCTTGATGCCATGGACTCTAGCTGGTTGGTAGCAGAAGGATAATCTCCAATAAAAAAATTCACATTAGACAAGCAATTGCACACAAACTAGGAGATTATATGAATAAAAACATCGAGCTTTCAAATCCAACATACTAGAACAATGGCCTCATGAAGAAGTATCATAAAAGTATAAAACTATATTTTGACTTTACACATCTCTAATAAGATAGGACTTTCAGGGCAAGAGTGATAAAACACCGCTAACTAGGAAAGAAAGATCTTACTCATCTAGAAATTGCCACTTTATCTGCAGCATATTGATTTCAAGTTTTTTTGAAACTTAAGGAGATGCAAACTATTTTAAAATGTAAGTGTATACAAAAAACCAATGCTCAAGTGATAGTCAACTAAATTGAAAGCTAGCTAATTAGTTCATGAACCATACAAGTAAAATATCAATGCCTTCACCCGTTATAAGATGCAAAATATTCCAAAAACTTTGTTGATGAATAATTATATGACAAGATTTTTAAAAATTGTAAGTCTTAAATTTTATTTAGACTATTTTCATGCAACACCAAATTCTAGAAAGAGTGTCTGACCTTCTATAATTAGGTGCAACGAATTCTTAGCCCTAGAATCTAAAGCCCAGTGCACTTAAGCTATAAGAAGTATTAATATATGAAATATCTATTTGATTCCATCATGGTTGCAAATTCAATGTTTGAATCTCTTACAATTATAACTTTTCTTATGCATATCTTAGGTAATATCTCTCTCTCTCTCTCTCTCTCTCTCTCTCTCTCTCTCTCTCTCTCTCTCTCTCTCTCTCTCTCTCTCTCTCTCTCTCTCTCTCTCTCTCTCTCTCTCTCTCTCTCTCTCTCTCTCTCTCTCTCTCTCTCTCTCATGGGCTCTGTTATATAAGTATATTGCTTTATTCGCTTTACAAGTCTCTGAGAAATGTAAATGTCGCGTACTAACCTTATTGACTAGTGGGGACAAAAAATTGCCTTACTATGATAAAAGACCCCACATAATAGAAAATGTTTTTTTTTTTAAATGGTGGGAAAGTTGTGAATCTTTCAATGGCCAGGATCTGTGCACATTATGGACAGTTACTCTAACGGTGAGCAACAAGTTGCACTTAGTACACCTAAGTGTCCTCTGGTTCTATAAAGAGGGAAATCACATAACCCTATTCACTTTCTCTCTCTCTCTCTCTCTCTCTCTCTCTCTCTCTCTCTCTCTCTCTCTCTCTCTCTCTCTCTCTCTCTCTCTCTCTCTCTCTCTCTCTCTCTCTCATTCTTGCTCTCCTGGTGCTCTACCGTACGATGATTGTGATTGAAGAGAACGCTCGTGGATGCTATTGGAAGAGCAATCGTACTGCAAACAAAGGTGAGAACGTTTTGAATGGTAGCTCGCTAATAAGGAAGGATGTATGCTAAGAATGAATGCTAAAGAGGGAAATCACATAACCCTATTCACTCTCTCTCTCTCTCTCTCTCTCTCTCTCTCTCTCTCTCTCTCTCTCTCTCTCTCTCTCTCTCTCTCTCTCTCTCTCTCTCTCTCTCTCTCTCTCTCTCTCTCCCCCTCATTCTTGCTCTCCTGGTGCTCTACCGTACGATGATTGTGATTGAAGAGAACGCTCGTGGATGCTATTGGAAGAGCAATCGTACTGCAAACAAAGGTGAGAACGATTTGAATGGTAGCTCGCTAATAAGGAAGGATGTATGCTAAGAATGAATGCTCACATGGTGTTGTGATTACCGTTGTGTAGTAGCAAGGTTTGGCTGGCATATTGTGATTGGATACTACTAAAATCAGTCGCTGTCCCAACGAGCAAACGTGGGCAATTTTTCAGGTATTTTTTCAACTTTTTTGGCCTATGAAAGATGCAACTTCTGAGTATCATTATCATGTTCTAAAAAGATACTCCTCGCTGGCCAGCGCCTTCTCTGAGGCGGATCTGGCCGCTGGACAACGCTATTTTTTAGCTCAATATTGCTTGTACTTCAACAATTTACCATAAGCTCTTTGTATGAGCAAAGTTGCAAGCATTTTTCAGTACGTAATGCATTTAGAAATGCGATGGACCGTTGTCCTTCCAATGGTTTTTTGGATTTACTAGATACCGCTTCGTTAAAGGGCAGAACGTATTGCTAAGTTATGAAATGAATGATTGGGAAGATTGACGTACTTGTTTGTAATGCAATCTAGCTGATAAAGTAGTGAATCTTGTTTTGGACATGGATAACAACTGATGCTCGACTTTGATGCCTATCTTCCTCACGCGACTAACTCGTGCGGTTTTGTTGTGTGGGATGGTGGCAAGTAACAACTGGGCGTCTTAAAACTTGCCTCGCTTTATGGTACTCTGTAATGTTAAATTTTATACAGCTGTATTTCTACCTGTTATGCTATAAATTGAAGAGTTCAAAAGGTTTGGTCTTGACTTGTCAAGAGGACCATGTGAAATCTTGTTACTCTCTCTCTAGCATCTCTGATGCCACCCCGACTACCCTTTGGTCGGGGTAATACCAAACCTTTACCTTTACTGTTGGATTTATCTCCTCTACTCTCCTAAATCATATTTTAATGTGCCTCCATTCATGCTGCATTTTAAATCATGTTGTCGCACAGTCTGATTTACATGTAAAATAAGCCAGGCGAAAAACGCGACTATGTGCATATATACAAGTAGATTTCCACATGCAAAAAAGACGAAAAACGCGACACTGTGTTTTTACACATGATTTGTGACAGGCGAAAAAAGGTGACACTACTCTACAAAATACCAAAGGCACTCTGTAAATCAAATCCTAAGGCATTTGTTAGAGTGTCGCATTTTTCGCATCTTCACCAACGTTCATTTCAGCAAAGGCTGACGTCGCAGCCTTCTTACGCTCATCCCATGCAACTGTGCAAACAGATTTGACAACGACAGCAGCCACCCACGATCTCCCACAGACAGCACATCCACTTTGTACTTTCTTCATCTGCACACCTGTAAAAATATGTAAATATTGAATACCATCTGCGTATTCAGATAACACGGATGTAAGAGAAACAAGCAATAAGCATAATAGCATCAGAAGCTTATCAGAGATAGACGAAGTACATGCTTTCACGCATCAATTCTTTGTATTGTCAGTAATAGGTTTATTCCTATAACAGATTGGATTAGCTTTGTAGAGCATGCGGTTTTGTCCGCTCTTGTCTTGTGCTCAACAACATTATTGACCTGTATATTTTGTTATACTTAAATCTGATAACAGCTTTGTTTGTTCTGGGTTCAGATTCGTGTCAATATTGCTATGCTTTTCTACATTCTGTCTGACTCTCTTATTGCTCAATCTGGTAATCTATTATTAACAAATTATTATTAGTCTAGCTGTGCGCGACTAATATTTAGTCTTGTCTTTCGCGACTAATTTATGATTGATTATCAGTTGAGCTCAGTCTAGCTCTTCGCGAATCATTGACGACAAATAATTTGTCTAGCTGTTCGCGACAAATTATCTTTCTGTTGTTTTGTTGCTTAATGTTTGGTTATGTAATCAGATTGACCGTGATTTCTATCAATAACGTTCTGTTCGTGTTTGATAGGCGTAGTCAAGCTTAGGGAAAGAGTAAGATAGCTCATTCCGCTGCGCACGAACACTTTCTGTTCAGGTTCGTTTCTCTTTCAAGTTTCAAGTTCGCTTCTTTTCGTGTCCGTTTCTTTTCAAAATATTTTCGTTTCTCTCACTCACACACCCTCTTTCTCCAACATGGTATCAGAGCTATTTTTGTAGCCTGATGAGCTTCCACAGTAACAAGACTCTACTAGTGGATAGAGTAATTGTCTTCTTGTTCTGTAATTCAATACTAGATTTTCATACTTAGGTCACTGATAGTTTTTCCTATCACCTAGACTAATCTTCCACATGGATTCCCAAGGGAAAGCCAGTCCTATCATGGACAAGCTTGATGGAGCCAATTACCATCTGTGGAAATTTAAGATGAAAATTGTACTAATGGCTAAAGAATTGTATGATGTTGTTACAGGTGCAAAAGAGAAACTCGAAGCAGATGATGCAACAATCTCCAGATGGAAGTTGAAGGATGGAAAGGCTTTCGCGCTGATCATCCTCAACAAGTCGGATACCCAAATCGGCCATCGAAAGAAGTCTGGGACATCTTGAGCACACTATACAAAGTGCGAGATATAGCTTCCAAGCTACATCTCAGGAAAAAAATTTACTCCCTCAAGATGGCGAATGGTGATTCCCTGCATAATCACATCAACCAATTCAAGAACCTACTGAAGCAAATAGCCATTGTCGGATCTGTCATAGGTGATCAAGACGCAGTGATGCAACTGCTTACAAGCTTACCAAGCTCATACGATAGTTGGGTGATGATCATCACGACACATCCAGAACTGACTCTTTCGAGAGTCATTACTATGTTGTTGCAGGAAGACACGCGGAGGAACGAAGCCTCAAGTTCCTCAGCTGATTCTCACGCCTTGTACACCAACAAGAGCACGACTAAGCAGAAGAAGAAGAAAGGCCCGAAGCAATCAAAGCCAAACCAGAAACCAGCACAGCACAAAGAACGGTCAAATCTGTAGGCGAAGAAAAAGCTGTTTAGCAGATACTACAAGCGAAACAACCACGAAATTCAAGATTGTCGGATACTGCAAGAAAAGAACAACAACAAGGGACAGTTGAATCAAGTGGCAAATGCAGTTATAGAAGTTCCACAGCCTATTCAAGAAGCGGATCATGATGCCTTCATGACCAGCCATCAAGGAGCATCCGACGACAGTTCTTGGTTCTTGGATTCTGGAGCCATCAGCACATGTACACCTTACAGTACCAAGAAATATGTTCACCTTGGTGACAATAGCACACAAGCTATTAAAGGTGAAGGTACTGTGAAATTGAGTTTTGCAAATGATCAATCTAAGCTACTCTCTAAAGTCATGTATGTACCCAATTTATCTATGAATCTACTCTCTATAAGCAGTCACAAATCTAGGACATAGAGTAGAATTCGAATGTGATCATTCAAGCGAAACAACCACGAAATTCAACACTATCGGATACTGCAAGCAAACAATTAACAAGGGACAGTCGAATGAAGTGGCAAATGCAGCTACAGAAGCTCCACAACCTATTCCAGAAGCGGATCATGATGCCTTCATGACCAGCCATCAAGGAGCATTCGGCGACCGTTCTTGGTTCCTTGATTCCGGAGCCACTCAGCACATGACAAGCCTCATTGGCTGTTTCGAGTCCTATACACCTCGAACGCTACTCTCTAAAGTCCTGTATGTACAAAACTTATCTACGAATCTGCTCTCTGTAAGCAGGATCACAGATCTAGGACATAGAGTAGAATTCGAATGTGATCAGTGCAAAGTAGTTGATAGGACAGGCAAGATCCTAGCACTCAGAAAGAGGCATGGATACTTGTATAAATTAAATCATTGCTTTCCTGACTCTAGTCGGGCTCTCAGTACTTCTATTCATGAAAATAAAAGTTTACTTTGGCATTATAGAATTGGTCACTTGAATCATGTTGTTGTACAACAAATGTCTAGACAATCTATTGTTCTTGATCTCGACTATCCTCGTGATAAAGTCGAGTTACCTGTCTGTCAAGACTATCTAGTTGGTAAACAGACTAGGAAATCATTTAAATGAAGCCATCAGCATATTGCTAGAGGATTGCTAGACATTGGACATTCAGACATTTGTGGCCCGATGAAAAATCCATCGCTGAAGGATGCAAAGTATTTTATAACTTTTATTGATGAATTTTCCAGAAGAACTATGGTGTACTTTATAAAGAAGAAATCAGAAGCCTTCAACTGCTTCATAATCTTCAAGGAGCGTGCAGAAAAGGAGACTAGAAGGACGATCAAGGTCTTAAGGTCAAACAATGGTGGAGAATATATCTCTACCAAGTTTAAGGAGTACTGCCAAAGCCAAGACATTGAGCAGCAATTCATCACTCCTTACAGTCCGGAACGTGCAGCTTGTGCATCTGCTACGGCCTCGTCCCTTTTTGTTGTGTTGTTCTCAAAGGTCGTCTGCATGTTGGAGACCTTCAGTTGGAACTGGTTCTGGAGGTGGAGCATTTGCTGTTGTTGCTGATTGTATGTGGTAAGGTTTTGGATCTGCAGCTGTTATTGCTTGTTTTCCACTTCCAGCCTTGTTTTTTCCTTCTGAAGGTCCGCCATAATGCCATCGTCGAACTGTCGATTGTGGGATGGCTGGCTTCTTGGTGCTTGAATAGACATCCTTGAGCTCTTTGATGGCAGCAGCTGCCCGAGATCTCAACTGTTTGGTGACCAGCATGTGGAGGAGATATCCACATTTGGTAGTTGGTTTCCTGGCTTTCACGGCCCCGCATAGCTTCTCTGATATCTTCTCATCTCACTTGTAGTTCTGAGTGGGATCATCCATAGTGATGGTCAAGGAGAAGAGATCGCTTGGTGGAATGCGATCCATCTTGGCAGTATGGACTTCGACCATGGTGACGAGAATTTCTAACGTCGTCCGGAGATGAGGATCTCTGAGGAGGCGGATGGCGATCCCATCGTTGGTTTGGGCAATAGTTCTGTCATCCTTTGTCAAAAACTTGGTAGAATACTTGGCATCATAACTCGTGCCCTTGCCATGGATCGTCTCTCCGACATTAGGAATTCCAATGCTCTGTATATGCTCAGGAGAGATGTTGATGATGGTGGAGCTGTCGGCCTTAGATGTGATTTTGAAAGTCTGGAACTCATCCGAGTATGTCGAGTAGGCAGCTTGGATCAGGCTCTCACTCTGTTGATGAAGGAAGTATTTCAGATCGAAGCCAAGGTTCGTAAGGATGTCCTTGGTGGATAAGCTGGTCAGGATACTGCTTGATACAGATCATAAAGATATCTCCTGAATACCACCTAGGGGTTTATGACGATGGAGCGAGAGCGAGGAGTCGCGGGAGGCCATGGTAGTAGTGATTCTAAATTGTTTTGGCAAGTTTGAAAATTCTGACAAATTTTGGCATGAACTCGAGAGCAGGAATCTAGAATGAATTCATGGAGAGAATGGAGGAGGTCTATATGTAGACTTTTTTGGTCAGGAATTCGCAACTCTACCCATAAATCATCCTCAGTGTCCACGATTTCCTAATGTGGGTCGCAAATTTTGAGGCAGTGTTCTGAGGGTCAACAAATTCCTATAAGTGTTTTTTGTGCACTAAAATAGAAAAAAAATTTAACAGTGCAAAAATGTTTCTGATCAGAATTTGCAGAGAGGACAGAGAAATCGTGGAGATAATTCTAAGCTTCAGCGAATTGTCTGCGAATTCTGTTAGTGAGTATCTGATGCAAAAAACTGATTTTTTTCTATTTTTAGAAAGTTTGTCTCTAATTCAGAATTTTTTTGGGTCAAAAATGAATCGTGCTTACTAAAGAAGGTGGTGGGCGAATTCTATCTGATGTGATGGTGAAACAAAAGTTCTTAAAAAGAATTATTCTTGTGGTTTACACAGAAAAAGACTGATTGTAGGCCTGATCTGATAATATCTTGATGTTCTGAAACAAGAAAACACAGTAAAAGAATTATGAAATGGCAAGCAGACAGGAAAGTATAAGGAAGAAAAATTATGAAAGAAAACAACTAATACATATCAAAATAAAAGCAGGGCTCATTGTACTTTTGCAGTCTGCTCCCAATGACCACAATGTCTAAAAAATTGTCTTGTAGAGTTTGGAGTTGGAAATATCCGGAGGCAAATATCTGTTGAATGACATAAGGTCCTTGGCCAGAAAATTTGAGTTTTCCTTTAAATGCTTTGGCTTGGTATAGCAGAACCTTATCTCCGACCTGAAACTCTTTGAGTTTTAAGGATCGATCATGTCATGTCTTTTGTCGATGTTTGTGGACTTGTTGAGCATGGATGCTGATCTGTCGTGTTTCACATAATTGTTCCATATGAAATAATCTATTTGCTAGGATCTGTCGAGTATCTAGCTCAAGATTATATGCTACTCGAAGGGATGGAATATAGAATTCTACAGGCATAATGGCTTCTTGGCCATATAATATCTGAAAAGGGGTTAAGCTTGTGGCTCGCTTCGGGGTAGTGCGGTAGGCCCATATAGCAGCATGAAGTTTTAGTTCCCAATCTGATCGGCTGGATTCGACAGTTTTGGTGAGAACGCCACTTACGATTTTGTTTGTGGATTCCGCCTGGCCATTGCATCGTGGATAATACGGAGAACTTTTGCGGTGTACCACAAAAAAATTTGAAAGGAGATCTGCTATGACAGAGTTAAGGAAATGTGTACCCCTATCACTGATAAGTTCTAGAGGACATCCAAAACGAATGATAACTTGTTCATAGAGAAATTTTGCGGTAGAACGAGCGTCAGCATTGTGAATAGCTCTTGCTTCAGCCCATTTGGTACAATAGTCCGTAGCTACTATGATGTAACAATATTGTGTATGCCGAGCAGCGGGACTAATGAGTCCAACATAATCAATATTGATCAGTGGTTAAAGAGTGTAAAGGCATGTAGTCGGTCTTTTGAAAACGTTTTGTGCATTGGCAGACATCACAGGCTTTGTGTAATTGTGCGTATCCTTGAAGAGTGTTGGCCACCAAAAACCGGCCAAGAGAATTTTCCTAGCATTCATTTCAGAAGAGAAATGACATGCTCCGATACCTTCATGAGTGAGAGAAAGTGAGAGAAATGACAGAGGGTATTTCACCTTCAGTAAGACAACGTTGGATGATTCCATCTAATCCTTGCTTGTACTGTTGGCCTGCAATTAACGTATAAGGTTTGGTTTTCAGGACCAACGCACGTTGTTTAGGTTTAGATAAGGAAGGATCCATCTGCCCTAAGGTTAAATATTCGGTGATTTCCTTGGCCCATACAAGTGTAGAGTCAACCTGGAATAAGATGGCATCAGGTAAATCATTGTTGACGTCTTGATCTGGGGTGGGTAGGTTAGGGATTCGGGACAGATGATCGGCTAAAAAATGTTGAACTCCTTTATGAACAACG
Source organism: Diphasiastrum complanatum (assembly GCA_029204225.1). Classification (NCBI taxonomy): domain Eukaryota; kingdom Viridiplantae; phylum Streptophyta; class Lycopodiopsida; order Lycopodiales; family Lycopodiaceae; genus Diphasiastrum; species Diphasiastrum complanatum. Next base: position 61,892,306 of record CM055102.1, read on the forward strand.
ATCCTAAACTCAAATTCTCGCAATAATAGGATCCATCGAGTAATGCAACCTGTTGTGCAAGTCTTGTTGATAAGGTACGATAGTGCTTGATGATCAGTGAAGAAGGCAAAAACTTTTCCTAGTAGATAATGGCGAAACTTCTGAACCGCATAGACCATTGCCAAGGCTTCACGCTCGGTAGTGGTATAATTGACTTCAGCAGGTATCAATTTTCTACTAATAAAGTGGATTGGGTAATCCTTTTTGAATTCTCCCGGTTGGATGAGCACTGCTCCAATGGCATACTTGGATGCATCGGTATGTACATGGAATTCTTTGGAATAGTCAGGAGCCCGGAGGATAGGTGCATTGGTATGGGCTTCTTTGAATTGATTAAATGCAACGCGTTGTTCATCAATCCATTTGGGGACGACAACTACTTTGTAGATTAACCGTGCTTTATTAGCAAAGTCAAAAATAGAGCACCGATTGTAGTTGGCGTGGCCAAGGAACGAATACACTTCGTAGATGGTACGTGATTCCGGTAGATTTTGAATGATGAGGATCTTTTCGGGGTCAGTTGCGATGCCATTTTTTGAAATGATATTGCCTAACACAATATCGTGTATTAGTCGGCACCACTGTGACCAGAATCCAGCCGGCACCAATTGTAATGAAGCTTCGAGTTAGTTAAGTTTGATGTATGTCCGGGCGGTTTGCTTAGAGGGAAGTCACCCACATCGGGACCCCCGATCTGGCATGGCACCAAGTTGGATCTCAATGTTGGTTTCCGAACTTCAAGTTGGTTAAGTTTGATCGTTGTTGGCGAGTTGGGTGTCAAGTGGGTTTGGACAACAAGAGTTGAAGGCTGGGAAACTAAGTTGTGGTTCCCGGCTCCCTTTGGGATGCCTGCGCAACACTACAATATGCAAAAATGAACTATCTTTTACACAGTGTCGGCTTTTCCCAAAAGGCGACAGTGTCGAATTTTTTCAATACTTCAATATAGTTCACAAATTCAACTTTTTGTGATAGCGTCGGCTTTTTCGCATTTCCCCGAAATGTGACAGTGTCGGCTTTTTGCGACAATGTAGGCTTTTTTCCAAAAAGCGACACTTGCTTTCAACTTCTTCCTTTCAATTATTTTGAAGAAGTTAACTTGTTTTAAGGGCACTATCGGCTTTTTAAAGGATAGTGTCACCTTTTTAAAGGCACAGTTGGCTTTTTCGCAAAATCCTGAAGAGAGAGAAAACCTGACAGTCGTCTATTTTCAACAAAGAATGTTCCAGGCACTTTCCAAAATTTGTGGTGTGAGGAAGCCACTTCACGTAAAATTCGAAGTGAGAGAATTTGCGACGTCCTCGTCCGCGTCAACATTCCCTGATTCGTTGACCGTGTTTACTATGTATAGTTGTCACAAAAGCCAAATACTTCCAAGTACAACGGCTTACCTAATTAGGTGACAAATATTTACTGTAATTAATACATGGAATAATTGTATAAATAGATCATCCAGGCACACTCTACGTGATGCTCCGTCCATGAGGCGAATGATTTTGAGCCTCCCAGTTATGCCGTCATTTTGGTTGTGATTGCTATTTTATTGTGCTTCAGTGTAATATAGCAGCAACACGTTTTTCTATCTATGAATAATGTAGATGAGTGCTTGTTGTGATTGAATGCACTTTATCGCTGTTTGATCATGCTTGTTAACTCACTCTGATAAGAACACGAACGTCTACGACTCCTTCGCTTCTGATCAGACAATGACGCTTGAGATATCATATTGCTCTTTCATCTATTTCAGAACTAAACTTCTGACTAAACACATTTTTCAGTAATACCACACACAAACCATTTCTAATATCTTCGGTGGACTATACTCTGTTTGTTTTTGTGAGTATGAACTAATTTATAAGATCTTGTTGGGCAATAGAACACTTAAGCTATGATTATACTCAGCATAAATAATCTATTAGATTTTTTTTGCATCTAGCAACCCATTGTAGCGGGATAGCTGTTTCACAAATATTCCTGCTCTCTTCTCCGTTCGTGTTCTCCATATCTGGCATTCTTCAGGGTTCAGGGAGATGCCGAATCGTTGACATTGGATAAAATTTTTCTTAAGCACAGACAGATGTCGTGATTCTTCTGAATGTGCACCTAAATTATCCAAGTAAACTTCTAGGCTGTCGCCCATCTGCTGAGAAAAGGCAGCTTGCATAACACGTTGGAAGGTGCTAGGAGCATTACAGAGACCAAAAGACATGACTTTCCAACAGAAGGTTCTCCATTCTGTGGCAAAAGCGGTTTTATGTTGATCTTCTTCAGCAATTTGGATCATATTATATCCGCTAAAGCCATCTAAAAAAGAGTAGGCCTCATCTCTTGCGAGATTTTCTAGGATGGATTCTCCGAAAGGTAATGGAAAATGATCACGTTCTGTAACGGCATTAAGTTTCTTAAAATTGACACAGATCCGAAGTTTTCCATTTTTCTTAGGAACGATGACGATTGGGGACACCCACTCAGTATGTTCAATTTCATAGATGAATCTTGCATCTAGCAAGCGTTGGAGTTGAATGCGTGCGGGTTTGAGTTTGCCAGATGAATCAATGGTGACAGAGCTATCTCGATTTCCAAAGGTGACTCACCCTTTGCTCCAGTCGTGAATTACTCGTGCATTGGTGAGCCATGGGCGACCAAGTAGTAACTCATAGGAATAGGCATTACTAGAAATATCAAGTACTACTAAATCTACAGAAAACTTTAGACCTCTTAGTTTGATCAGCACTTGCGGAAGGAAACCAGTAGGTCGAACCACACTTTGATCATGATGGGACAAGGGAGATAGAAGAACGCGAACGGAGAAGAGAGCAGGAATGTTGCGGAACAGCTCTCCCGTTACAATCAGTTGTTAGATGCAAAAACAGTCTAATAGAAAGCTTATGCTAAATGTAATCACGGCTTTAAGTGTTCTAATTGCCCAACAGGATCTTAAAAATTAATGCATACTCTCAAAAACAAGAGTACAGTCCACAGAAGAGATTAGAAATGGTTTGTGTGTGGTATTACTGGAAATCAAATTCAATGTGAAGTTTGGTTCTGAAAGAGCAGTATGATATCACGAGTTCCTCAGGCGTCAAAGACAGCCATCGTCTGATCAGAAACTAGGGAGTCGTAGACGTCCGTGTTCTGATCAGATTGAGTAAACAAGCGCGATCAAACAACGATAAAGTGCATTCAATCACAACAAGCATTCATCTACGTTATACACAGATAGAAAAGTTGCTGCTGCTATATTACTCTGAAGCACAATACAAATAGCAATTACAACCGAAAATTGACGGCGTAACTGGGAGGCTCAAATAATACTCTCATGGATGGAGCAACCAATAATCTGTGCTTGGATGATCTATTTATAGATTTCATCCGTGTATTAACTACATTGAATGTTTGTCACCTAATTAGGAAAGTCGTTGTACTTGGAAGTATATGACTTTTCTGACAACTATACATAATATATACGATCAACAAATCAAGAATGTTGACATTATAAAACTCACATTTGTCCATTGCAATGAGGTATAGAGTTGTTGAATGACATCGGAAATGTGCCAACTCGAACTCAACCACTGTGTAGTGACATCTAAGGAGCTAAGCTTTATAAATGGGATTGCCAAGTTATTTATATGTTTTTCTTATTTGAAAGCTTAATGTACTTATGCACTGATTGTCTAGTATAGGTTAATATGTTAATTGAGTTTGTATCAAAAATCATCAAGCAAAATGTCTGGCACATTTTTGGTCCCTCGAAAACTACCTATAAATTTCGCATTCAACAATTTATGAAAATAGAAAAGTTTCAATATAGAAAACAAATCTAGTCTTTAATAACGCATTGTGAATAAAATGAACAGCTATCCCTGTTTAGATTAGACAAGATTTAACACGAATGGCTTGGCCATGTCTCAAAACAGTCTTTAGATTCTTAGAGGCATTGTTAACAACTCAAAACTCATAACTAATCGCAAGAGTAAAGGCTAAACATCTGTTACATTTCTCTCAACTTGTGTTCTAAGGAACAGCAGAGACACAAGCCAGACCTTCCAAAATGAGATTAATATAAACATAAATGCTTTGATACTCTATGAACTGGTATACAGATGCACCTAGTCGTAATCTACCCTCCAGACAAAGTGAAAATGACAGTGCATTTGAATGATGCGAGATACGAAATAGCTCTTTTTGTTAAACTGAATAATTTTGGAACAATAATCATCATTTACTCGGTGTACAACTATAGCAACACAACAACGAAATCACAGTTGCTCTATTCCCAGCCTTTCCCGTTTCAAGGTATAGTCAAGGAGTCGCTGAAACCATCCACATATACCCCTAATCTGATTAGCTTGCTTTTGGAATAGTTTGATCTCGTAAAATAATCTCAGATATCATGCAAACCTCTGTCAGTTAGTTTAAACATTCATAAATTTCTTATCTTCCACGAAATTTTTGAAAACAAACTATCAAAGACCATCATTCACAAATCAAGCAGTGATACTACTATATGCCTGAATACTGCTGTATTCAACAAACTAGATATTTGCCATTTTAATCTCACCTATGTTTTGAATATAAGTTTAATACTTGGCATTTGTGAATAGTTAAATTAGGTTGGAATCTGACTCAGAATTGCTAGACATCCAAGCATGTCCATGGCAGGCGCATCTACAGGTACATTAATACAAATAACATGGCAACTTTGAATGAGAGAGAGAGAGAGAGAGAGAGAGAGAGATCTTTGTATTTTGCAAATGGCCACTAAATGTATTGAACTTAGTATACAAAAGGGCTAAAAAGACATAAACCATCTTCAAGTGAACTTCCAAGTTTGAAATCGTCAAGCAGAGAAATTTCAAAAGCTTATAAGCAACACCTGATAGTCTTAATTGCAGTTTTTATCAATAAAAAATATGCTGCTGCCCCATGGCCGCAGCAGCTGCAAGAGCTGAGGCGGATGGCAATCCTGTGCCTGGCTGGAGCCCATCAAAAACTGATCGATTAGCTGTGGTGGCAACAGGTAAAGAAGCCCCCAACCCGGCTCCTTGTTGTGGCAACGGCAGAAGTGCTTGGCCAGCTTGAGTCAAGTTCAACTGTCTTTGATAAGCTAAGAGATCAGCTGCACTGTAACCTTGATTCAGACCAGCCGTCATGACACTAGGAAATGGCAATGCTAATGGTAGGGGGGCTGGTAGGGGGGCTGCTGACGTTCCCAGAGGAGTGGGCTTGTTACCCCAGGAGCACTGCAATTTTAATCAAACAGTTTCAATAGAAGGCCCAAGTACAATCTGTAGTTACCATAGATAACATGGTGCTAGCAACACATGTCAAAACAAGTATAATAATAAAACAAATGGGTTCACAATTTAGATGATTAAATTCAAGGAGAGAAACAGCATTTCATGATAAACTACTTCAAAGAACAAATTGGTTGGAGAACCAAATTACAACTCACTTTGACTGATTTGCCACAAATTACCCTTCCATTGGCTACTTGAATGGCATAAGCAGCTTCTTCATGAGAACGATATCTGACAAAACCAAAGCCTTTGTCTCTTTGGACCCTTACATCTTCAATGATTCCTGCCCCCAATGAATGGAACTGTACGTGGAGTTCTGTTTGAGTCACCTACAACCAAACATCCATCACTTTAGTCACTACAACAGAAATACAAACCTGGCAGACTTTAAGAATGATCCTTGGCATCCCATACATAGGAAGCAACAACAATGACTGAGTGAGAATTGTGAACTCATTGGTTCTCACAAACAATAGGAAGGCAGGGAACATGCTATCATGGTCAGGATGATAATGACCAAAAGCACTCATTTAACCAAAGATAGAATCATATACTGAAAATATCCCCAAGAATGTTGCTGAACCTAAGTAGTATCTGTCAGCCAGAAATTGCTTACTCTGATGTGCTTGTATCGCTGAACCTGAACTGACCCTAAGCCTGAATTTGCCTACTCGGACTATGCAAATGTTGAATCTAATCAATAATCAACCAAGAAAAACGAGGCCCACAAGCCTATTTATTGTCATTGGGCCTTTGAGTTGAGCGAATTAGGCTGAAGGTCAGCACTCAGCACCCTATTTTGGCGTCCAATGATAGCAGCTTGATGAATGGATGTCATTTATAAATGATGGTTCCAAAATATTCAACTCGGCAACATAGCAGAATTATTCGAGCACCGAAGTAGTACTCAAAGACTCCCTTCGAAGCCTACTATGGCTGTACGCCGAGTCTAAAACACCTTCGAGTGTTCGGTTGTCTATGCTAAGTTAGATTCCCTGTGATCTGAGAAAGAAGCGTGATCCTGTTAGCTGCAGGAGTATCTTTATCGGGTATTCAACTTCACGCAAAGCCTATCGAATCTATAATGTCGAATCAGGTGGAATCTCAATCAGTCGAGATGTCATCTTCTAGAAGCCAAATTCTACGATTTGCAGGAGTTTGTCCCAACAACTACATTCACCATCGACAGGCCCCGACCTGGAATGTTCCTACACCTTTGACAGAAATCAAAGATACCACAGTCGTGCAACAAGGATAAAGTTCAAATAAGAAAGTGCAGTACCAAGGTCCAATTGGTTGTCCATAACAACTTGACTCGACTATTGTCCAATTATTACATAGGAAGCTTCTTGTCCAACAAACAAGTTGTGAACCAGATAAATAAAGTTTTGCATCAAATCACAATCTAATAAAAGCAAATGTGAGAATATTTTAGGATTTTCGGCCCTAACCACTAGAGCAATGGAGGCTAAAGTGTGCTTATGTCATCAACATACAAAATCTCTAACTATATCATTGGCTGAAACTAGATTTCCAATATCTGGACTTCTGGATAGGTGATCAACAATCGAAGAGAGAATTTCTCAACATAGCATCTGACAGAATGTCAAGACTTTGACACAAAAAATTGAATCAAATGAAGGCTGATGTCGGAATTTCTAGCACCCTACTTCCTAGTATCTGAATGCTAAAATAATTGGGAGAGATGCAACTTTCATAATCAAATGCATGTAAAGGAATGACAATATAAAGATCTCTACAAGTATGTCACTGAATCTAAGCATGACCCTGCCTACTCAGGAGTTATATTAGTCTAAAAATATGTACATTAGATCACTCAACCAGGACAAAAGAGGCCCACAGGTCTACTAGAGGCCCACAAGTCTACTAGAGGTCATTAATGTCCTTGACTTGATCTAATTAGGACTCAAGGTCAGCACCCTATTTGGTGCCCAATATAAGCATTTAATTTGCTAACGGATAGGAATAACAGAATATTAGTCCAAAATACCCAACCTAGTAACATAAAGATGGAAGTGACTCTAGATAGAGAGCACATCCAAGCTCCAAATGGCTGTCCATAATAGCTTGCCTATAAGTGGAATCTATACAGAAGATATAGAACTATTTTACTCCAGCTGCTCACCTCATGAGCTAAGTTGCCAACATATACTGTTCGGTATTGTGTGTTATTTTCAGGTCCATCTCCTTGAGATGCTGCTTCCTCGTGATGCTCTTCATGGTTCACTTCTGCAGAATAAAAAAATGCAATTAGCACTGAAACTACTGAATATGTCATGTACATAGAACGATTGCTTCCACATCTCAAAGATGATGAACAATAATTTCATTTTTGAACATATGTCATCTAGAACATAAAGCTCAATTCCTTTTCGTATGGAACAGATAAAATGATCGTGCACACTCTGTCCGTTGAAACGACTGGAATCTCTCACCTGGTTTCATTCTTGCAGGAGCAGTGACAGCCTGCTCACTCACAGTGCTAGGAATTGCAGTAAGTGAACCATTTTGGATATCCTCCATTTGACTGCCACTGTTATTCTTAGTTGCCCAGTTACAGCGTATTGTGCGACTTCCAAGTAGCTTACCTGTTTAATCTTAACAGGCATAAATCACTATTTCAAATATATCATGCGAACCTCAACCAGCTTCCAATAAAAAATTAGACACACAGAGTGATGCGTAATAAAAACAAAGCCAATAATTACAATGCCATACCAGTCATTTCAGATATCGCTTTTTCCGCTTCCTTCACCATGCATGCAATGGATGATTATTAGAGAAAGAGATTACATGTGTACAAAAAACTGAGCACAAAGGTGATGCAAAAACTGCAACTGGAACAGAATATCTCTAGCATTGAAACAAATAAAAATTTGCAAGTCGGAAACCAAAGATCAATATTGAGCACACACTATCACATAAATTAATCAACATTGAGTCTTGACAGATACGGAAAAAAGCCCTATGGATAAAAAAAAAGATTTCGATAGTTCAGCTAGTGTTAGATGACCTGTTTCCTAGAATTAGCATTCTTTTACAATTTTTAGGGAATGGATATTGTAAGAACACAGTTTTACTCGGATCACATAAACCATTAGAAAATCTATCTATTATATAGTAGGAAGGCTCAAACCAGTCAACAAAAGTTTACTGAAATAAAGCAAGCAAACACCAAAGCAAGAACAAGTTATGAAAATCTTGGCAAACAACAAATACAAAATGTGCAGCGAATAAAGTACGTCCAACACTGAATATAGTATGAAAAATGGTCTGAATACAGTGTTCGACCATCTAGCCGCCAAACATGGAACATGATATCAAACTGCTGAAAATAAAATGACAGAGCTACAATCAATGCTCTGCCTCAAACTCAGATGAATGCTCCGGAGACAACTCAGGGCCCCTAGCTGACTCTCGCAACTGATATCTATGTCTGTCTGGTACTGGCATGGGCTGTGTATCCGAGGGGGAAGACTCGTCATCCTCATCCTCCCAATCTGCCTCCGCATCAGCCCCTAAGCAGGCTAAACCAACAACACCTGCTGCAGCTGGCTGTAATACTGCACCTCTACCAGCAACTGGAGCCCTGCAAGGTCGTCCTCTCTTCCCTGGCAGTTTCTGTGCCCTGCCTTTCTTATTCGGTGCACCCTTGGGCCTTCCTGGCCTCTTGCAGACGAGGGGAGCCATCAATGCCTCATCACCCCCATGCAGATCACCTGGCTGGCTAGGCTGGGCCCAAGCTGCGGCCGGCTGGGATAGAGTAGCCAAAGATGGGTGTCCCTGTGCAGCTGATAGTGGAGGATAGGTCCGAGGAGTGTGTGCCCGTGGACCTGCTGCTGGTGGAGGAACTGGATGTGGAGGGGCCGTCCCTGCAGGAGGCAAGTACAGCGGCGATAAGTACTGAAAGGGGCGCTGCGGTGGCCGGTACTGGTACATCCTGGGTGCTGTCAAAGGAGGAGCCGGTGTCGTGGGTGCTGCCAATGGAGGAGGATGTGTTGTGGGTGCCGCCACTGGAGGAGCGTCTGTAGATGTGGGCGCTGCAAGAGAAGATCTGGGAACAGATGGTGGCCTGCCATGGAGACCGGCTGCTGCAAAAGTGGATGGCGATGAAAGGGCTGCAGGCCTCAACGGTATCAGTGGCACTGGAGGTGTTGTGCGACGCACATACACCCTCTGAGGAACTGGAGGAACTGCAGGCACCTCGTGTAGCTGCTCTGGCTGAGACTCTGTGTAGGGCATGCTGGCTAGAGAGGATGGGGGCGCCTTGACGCTCGGCATCTGTTGGGCCTCTGAATCCAAGTCTGCAATCAAGTCGTTCAGCTGAGCATCCAAATACAAATGCTCTGGGCTCTGGGACTCATCATGTGCACCATCCTCTGGATCATCTCGTGCCTCATCCTGTGCACCATGCGGACCCTGCATGGCCTCCCAATCGGTACAATCAAAGTCATCTGGTGACTCCTCTGGTGTGCTGTCATAGAAATGCCTATGGCTCTGTGATGCACGCATCCAAGCAGCTGCGGAAGGTAAACCCAAATCACTCTGCCCCCTATCAAGAGCCTCCTCCATCATATCAACATAAGAAGGTATGCCATTGGCCCCCCCTGTGTGCCCTGCCCGTCTCCCGGTATAATCTGTGGCATGTGTCCCACCTCTACCACGTGATGCACCTGTGACCCCTGCTCTAGGCGTGTGCCCAACACCTGTATCATATGCCTCATCCCGCACTGATCTGGCGAACACAACCCGAATGGGCTCATCCTCATCCTGATCATCCTCCGACACTGGCTCATCTTCCTCGTACAATGGAGGCTCTCTGAGCTCAAGCCCGAGCTCTCTCTCTCTCTCATCTCGGCAAGCTCCCTCTCTCTCTCTGCCATCAACTGTGTGCCCAGGTCATCTGCAGGCATGGGATGGGTGTTGTCCGTAGGCAAGTCAACCTGGCGCTCCAAATCAGATATCTTCGTCTGCAAGGTTTAAAATTTGCATGTCAGAGAGACAACTCTATCAAGAAATGAAACCAACATACCAGGAGTCAACCAAACTACTATGGAAGAATAGCTTATCACCTGCAATGCGCTCGTAATGGTCGAAAGTCTCCTGGCGAGACGTGCGTTGGTGCTACAGAACTCAATGACAACCGGTTTCTTCTCCTCGTGTGAATGGGTGCCCATGTGCTCCAATTACGCTCACACACGGAGGCAGCACAGTCCTGTGGTACGTGCATTGAAATACTTCAGCACATTGTGGCACGGGTGGAACTTCAACGAAACATAGCAATGGAGGATAAAATGAGATGCATACCTGAGAAAGGACACGCAGTGCAAGACGCTTTATAGATGGATATGTGCTACCGAACATGGTCCACCAGGTAATGGGTAGTTGCCTCCTCTCTGGATCCTGAGCAGCCGGGTGGCCGAATGTGCCCATGCCGAAACGAAATGCAACGAGCTCCTCCATGAGCCTGATAGGATCCAAACCTATGTGTGGACCCACTCTGTAAATGTACTGAAGCCGATCGGCCTCGAGCTCCCTGTCTGCGATCTGTGTCGGAGAGAGGAAGAGGGGATGCAGTATGTGTGCAACGCTGTGGATGCTCCTGTGGAAGAGGTTCCACCGCGTCTCCCAGATGAACTTCAGCTCGGTCATCCTGCAGGTGAGAGGCATGTGGTCTAGGGCATTACGAAAAAACTTAACATTGACAGAAAAACAAACTGAAAAGATAAAGGCCAATTACATTATTGTACTGCTTACCTCTCTGGCTACAAGATGGGCAGCTGCAGGAACAGTCCAATCCGGTCCATGAGCTCATATACCAGTCTAAGTGTCGACCCCTCGCTGTCAACCATGCGGAGCACAATGTGGAGTGGTCGAAGCAGTCCTGACAATGTCTGTGCATCCCTCCAGAACTGGTCTCCCCTCACCGTGGAAGAAAAGTACTCCCCATCCTCAGTGCGCGGAAACGTACTGGCACACCAAAGATCACTGGCAACCATCTGTAGAAGCTGTGCCCTGCACCTGATCAAACGGTCGATGACCACCAAGTCGAATGCAAAGCGTGTGGGGGCTGGCTTACGGAGGTCCAGATGGCTGAACACCCGGAACATGGCAAGAACACGCCTCTTCCTGGTGACAAAAGTCACCAGAAAGGGGGCCTCACGGACGATGGCTCTAACCCAGGGAAGTGCACCTATGTCCCCCATCAGAAGGTCTATGCCGTGCGCAGCACAGGGGGTATGAACAATGTGAGGGAACTCGGCCTCTAGCAGTACACCCATCTGAATGCAGTTCGTGGCATTGTTCGTCACCACCGTGACGACATGTTGTGGGCCTATGGACAGGATGGAAGACCTGATGACATCAAACATGAACTCTGCAGATATGACTCTTCCCCCCCTGCTGCAATCCATTGCCCTCAAAAACTGTGTGCCCATGCAGCTGGAGACCAATATGTTAAGGATCGGCCTCCTCCTGACATCAGTCCAGCCATCGGACATGATGTTGCAACCGTAAGTGGCCCAATGGCGACGCAGAGGCTCCGTCTCTCTAGACAATGACTCGACCCTATCCCTCAGCATGTGTGTGCGGACAACCTCTAAACTAAGGACTCTCCAGCTAGGGCTGACAGACTGTGCAAGGCGGAAGGCCCTTCTAAAGGGCTCAGAGTCGGTGATGGCAAATGGAAGGTTCAGCTCATAAATCAGACTGGCCACGGCCTGTGTGGCCTCTCTATCCATGTGCGGCTGATGCGCGCCGCAAATGCTCTGCTGCCTAAGAACTCTCCCAGCTGGGCGACGGGTAGCGGACCTCCAGCACGGTGCACCGAACGTGACGGGAATGGATGATGACGCGACAGGCTGGGCACTAGTGGATGCATCGGCTATAGACGTGGAATGGGGAGAGTGGGATGCACTGACCAGGATAGGTGCAGCAGCGTAAGTGGGGTACACTGCTGAAGGGTGGACATCTGGCATGGGATACGAAAATTGTTGGGTAGGGAGATCATCCGGATGTGAAGGGAGGGAGGAAGGGATCTCCTCAACATCCTGGAAGGCCTCGTCACTGGCATCCGGGGCCTGCTCCTGCTCGGGAGGCGGAGAGTCCATGAGAAAGTCGTAAACTGGGGGAGTGCGAGCAACAGTAGGTGGTGGTGGAACCGCAATGGCAACTGGCGGACGCGGTGGGACGGGATCCACCGGAATGGGTGCAGATGGGGGTGCGTGAGGCAAAACTGTCTAAGGGGGATGAGGGGCAAAGGGACTGGACGAGGATGCACTCCCTCTCCTCGTGCGTGCCAGCCAAGCAGGCAGCAACTCGGGGTCAACCACGTAAGGAGCGGTGCAAAACCGAAGAACACCCTCCGAAATGGTGTTCTCCCCCGCCACAAGACGTGGCCCGTAGGTATCCAAAAGTCGCTGCCTGACAGGAACGGACATGCTGGCACAGGGGGCAGCATTTAGTGTGCCACCATCTCTTGCGCGTGTGCCGAGTAGGTGGCCTTTAAGGCAAGTGAGGGTGGCAACGAACTCGGCCAGGCAATATCGACAGCACACGATCCTTGCACCAGACTTGTTGGACTTGTCGGGAACCCGCTGACAATGTCCACCTCGTCCCACAGATCGGCAAGGTTGGAATGCACCATCTTTGTAGAAGGGACTGGGGAAAGAAGGCAGAGATCTCTGTGGGTGCGATAGGAGTCGGAAGGCTTGAAAAAACCACAACAAAGGCCGAAATAGGAATAGCAGGGGCGGACGCGATCAGTGCAATGCGAAGACAACCGGGAGGGCGCGGACAGTAGGGCGATGGGCATACAACAGAGAGGGCGCGAACAGCAGGGAGGGCGCGGACAACAGGGCGACGGGCAGGGAGAGAGACGAAGCGAGGGGGGGGGGATTAGGTTAAAAAAATATATAATAATATATTAAATATTAAAAAATATTATATATTAAAAAATAATATATATTGTGGTACCGCGGATCAGTATGGATCCGCGATACCACAGTGGATCCGCAGTACCGGGATCCGCGGATCTTGGGGCTCACCTTGTCGGTTCATCAGAGGTGGCCACAGTTGGCATACGAGGTTGCCCCATGGTTCTAGAGGCGGAGTGGCATCATATGATTGAGACTTACTCATAGTCAGGCACTACAGTTCCTATAGCTCCCACGCCTGTTGTTGCACCAGTTGTTAGTCGAGGCCCCTCCTCTAGCCATGAGCCACCAGTCGCTCTCGCGAGCATTTTTGAGAGGATGAGGCAGGCAGGTGCCGCTGCATTTGCTTTCACTAGCCAACCATCCACATCTACGACACCTCCTATCACATCCACCACACCTCCCACCACATCGGGGCATCCTGAGAGACCTTCCACTTCTGCTACACCTGATAGACCTTCCACATCTTCTGTAGCTGACAGGGCTAGCACATCAGGGCCACCTCCCCTCATCTACTGGTAGTGTCCCACTTTCGTCAGACGCAGAGCCTGTTGCCAATGACCGAGCACCACCCCGGGCACCTCGTCCACCTCGAGGCAGATCCACCTTACAATCCACCCTACCTCAAAGCACCATTCGTCAGTCCTTTCGATGGGGCAATGATGAGGTAGTTGAGAGGGCATTGGCAGACATGTTCTATGGCTTGAACCTACCATTTGCTATAGCATAGCGGATACCCACCTATTCAGAGATGTCTTTGCTGTTGTAGCTGCATGCACCCTGCCTTTAGGCCCCCGACCACTGAGGCCCTTCGCACCACACACCTTAGGGCAGCATACAACCGTGTTGATACACAGTTGCAGCAACTTAGGTCAGGCTGGGAGGTTTTTGGTTGCTCCATCATGGCAGATGGATGGACTAACATGCGGAGTAGGTCAGTCGTCAACATCTTGATTTCCAGATGCATGGGCACCATGTTCTGGAAGGCAGTTGACTCCTCTCATGGGGGTGCCATCCAAGACGCTCGCTATATATTTGAGCAGATTGATGGAGCCATACAGCATGTTGGCCCCGCTCATGTGGTGCAGGTTGTCACGGCCAATGCATCCAACTGCTTTGAGATGGGGAGGATTTTGACAGCTACTTACCCCCACATTGTCTGGACGCCTTGTCCAACCCACTCCATTGACTTGATGTTCAAGGAGATTTCGCGTCTAGATTGGGTCACTACTATCACATCTAGAGCCATGATTGTAGTGAACTTTGTCAGACAGAAGCGTGGTTTTGTTAATAAATTTATGATAGTGGGTCAGATCGTATTTTAAATGCAAATTTAGCCGAGCACCGAAGGTTGTTCTTATTGACATGAATTCTCAAGCTAATTATACTCCATTCCCAACACTCCTAGATAATTTCAAATTATTGTAGTTAATTGTCTGTTCTTTAGTAATTTTGTTTATTGTAACCTTTTGTTTGGTTTACGCAACCGCGCGAGCTAATAAACAGCCAAAAGAAGGATATCAAATATACTGTTGAGCAAGATTCTGATGATGGTGAAAAGTACAAGCCTTCAGTTAGTCAGGAAGAAAGTTCGAGCTCTTCCATAAGTCTGAAGGGTGACAGAAATAATGAAGCGTTTTCACCAGAAATGGCAACAAGCACCTTGAGTTTGCACCCTCATAATCTGCATTTGAAAAATTGTCCAACTTTTTTTTGTGAGGTCAACCGAATTCTGAGTTCCAAGCCAAATCCTCTAAGTTCCAAGCCAAGACCTCAATATGGAGAGAGAGATGTGGACCTTTGAAGCATAATGAGCTCTCTTCTCAATCCAGCAGCATCCCTTTTGACAGTATTAGTCGATCCTTTTGACAGTACATGTAGTGAGGATCCTCGTCCCACTTTTTCTCAATCCAATTAGTGCTGGATGTCATATATTTTTGAGGAAAAAAGAACTTCTTGATTCAGGCAGATATGTGAAAGGAATATAGATGAGTGTACCCTTTTTCATTGAGAAGTAAAACTGCAATTCTAAAGAAAGCTTCAAAAAAAGAACATTTTTGTTTGCATGTTCTTATGCAATCCTGGAAGTGGAGTCACAACTGGTCCTTCTTGAGATGCTGATCTTCCCAATTGAGAAGATGTTTCAGAGCCCCGGTCTAAGTAATTAGTAAGTTGTTGAAGTTCATCGGAGAGGAACCAATCTCATCATATAAGACATAGTAGTGTGTAGGTCTAGGGTTTAGGATCCGGTTTAGGGATGAAGTTGTAGCATAAGTAATCAGTAAGTTGTTGAAGTTCATTCGGGAGAAGTAAAACTGCAAGAAGTCTAGGGAGAAGTAAAACTGCAAGAATACATATTGATCAAGCTATGCTTGACCACATAATTTGCTAGGATAAATTTTTCCAGTGATGTTTACTATCCTGCCTCTCCTGTCATCCCCAGGCACTGGAAAGACCTACTGATATGTTTACACCCACTGATTTCCAATAAGCTGGATTTTCCACCAATATATGAATATGAAGCGGCTTGCTTTCACTGCGGTGTAATTGATAGATTTTACCAACTATTTTCAGTGCTACACTTTCCAGACCACAATGTGATACAACCATTCCAAAGAGATAGTGGGCTGCTGGGAGACAGCGTATTGCAGCCAGGGTTTAAGGTTTAGGGTCCAGGGATGAAGTTGTAGCATAAGTAATTAGTAAGTTGTTGAAGTTCATCCAAGGAGAAACCGATCTCATCCTATAAGACATAGTAGTGTGTAGGTTTAGGGACTAGGCTTGGAGAGGCACGATCATAAACATCACTGGAAACATTTATCCAAGAAAATTATGCGGTCAAGCATAGCTTGAGCAGCTTGCATAGCTTGATCTTGAAGTTTGCCTAGCTCCAGGAGCTCTGTATCCAGCACCTTTTGAAAGCTCTTCAGCATCTTTGAACACACTACGTTGGGTCTCAACATATTTCTCAGCTTTAAGCCATTTTGCATAGTCTAGCTCCGTCGTTTCTTGGTACTCCAAGACCTTCACTTCCTCGGCAGGAAAATCCACTAATTGGAAATCAATGGGTGTTGTCTCTAAAATCTCACCAAAAACGTTTGACGTGGATTTGGAGGTACGCCGTCTGTGAAATAAGCAAATTTCAAAGTGCTGCAGAAAGATGCTCCCAATGCCTCACAGGTGCAGATTACTTTCAATACACCCAAAATTACTCTTATACAAAGAAGAAACAAAGAAGCTCCTAACTCCTAAATGAACCACTTGCTTGTATAAGCCAACACAACTAACAGATGCAGAGTTGCAGCCAAGCAACCTTCAGCACAATCTGCACCACTTTAATATGAAAACATGCAAGTATGCAAAATGCTGAGCTGAAAACCAGCTACAAGAAAGTTGTTGTATAAATACTTGAAGGTCAAATTAGAGGAACTACTTCAGGTTGATACCATGTCAAGAACATGAAGGAAATAAATCACTATGAAATCACCTGTTTTGTTCTGAAAGAGACAAAACCAAAGCCTCTGGAACGACCAGAACGCTGATCCCACATCACACGAGCATCACTGTCACAAAATATTAGTCTGTTAAACTCAGAAATCACTGTGGATGTCAAATGGGCTTACCAGCATAGCAAGAAGGGATGTTCACAAAGAAATTGTATACTGCATTATCCTGGAGACAAATATATTAAATAATATGAAGACAATGCAACTTCTAGAAACATCAAATATTATAAGTTTATAGGCTCAGAAATTATGTTTGTCTTGGGCAAATCCTAACAGGAGCTCAGCTAAGGAGCTAATATAACTATTGAACTTAACCTTCACCTGTGCTTGATATCGAACATCTAATGAGACAAACTCTAAGAGTGCATCATCAAAGAGAGAAGGAACTTACGAACAGTGAGGATAAATAGAAAATGCAGCAAATAGTGTTGCATCTGTCACCTCCGGACTTAGATCACCCACAAAGACATTAAAATGTGCTGCAGTTGTGATGAACATTTAGTCAAGTAAAAGTGGCTCAAAGAGGATCAAAAATTATAAATTTCTAAAAAAAAAATCGAACACCTTCAACACTGAATCTAATAGATGGAAAAAATTCTAATAAATAAAACCTGAGGTGTCTTCCCTCTGACCACTTGCAAATGCCCAATTCACTTTGATAGGTTGGCCAAATCTAACCAAGACATACAAGACAAAGTGTAAGTGGTAAAACAAAGAAACAGAGTGATCCAAATGAAGCAATAACTGATATTAAACCAAATTCCAGTTGTCAGCACACCACCTCACACCAATTATATGGAATGAACATAGGCATCAGGTAATGAACTTCAGATATCTCACAATTGCCTTCCATTCAAATTTAAAAGGGCAGCCGCAGCAGATCTGTGGTCGAAGTAGTCAACAAATCCATATGATGACTGCCACAAATATCCACACGAAGACAGCAAAACATGAGCGAAATATCTCAACATTGTAAAACAACCCCGACTGACATCCAAAGAAGACCAAAACTGAATGCCAGAGAGGGTTTGGGTCAACCATCAACATCCTTCACAAACAGATGCCTACTGAAAGTATTTAGACCTTGAAAAACATGAGCTAAGAATCTATCAAAAACGACGACAATAAATTTATTTGAAGCAGAAGCTAACAAACACCTACTGCCAACAAACCCTTGATAAACGCACAGATTCATTACATCCAACAATTGGAAAGCCAGAGATAGTCTGCATGCTTTGAAAAAAAAACTGTGATCAATTTGTAGATGCAGGTTTGTGAGACTAGTCAAAGATATGTCTAAAAATAGGGCTCAAAACATACACGATATAATAGTTTGTGAGGTCCATATCGGGCTAATTAAAACATGTTGACCTGCCCCACAAAGATAAAGATTTGTGATTCTCCCACACACTGTCCATCTGATCAAAAATGGCGTATTTGAGCACTCCACTGTATGATTGACAGCGTAGAAAGATATTTATGTTCCTCCCTCTCTCCTCCTCCTCTTTATCCTCATCCTTCCTTGCCTCTCCCCATCCCTTGCTCTAGCTCTCTCCGTAATCCTTGGCATTGGCCGTTATCCTCTTAACACACACAAACACATCCAAACCTGAACAAAAAAAAAATCCTCCACCTTCTACCTCCTACTATTACCACTCATTATTCCTTTCCTCTTAATACCCTCCTCTAGTGCTTTGGCCTTTATCTCTACTCCTTGCTATCCCCTAGAACCGAGCACAAATACATCAAAACCTAAATCGGATATTTTCACCCAGTCCGTTTCATTTCACAGGATAAAAATCCAATTGAAATTGAACCAAACCAATTCGAATCATAATCACGATCAAATTGATGAAAAATCAGTCCCACTGCCCCACGAGACTTATCATAGAATTGAGATGTCCAATCTTTCTGATAACTTGCTCATATAGAGTTGTACTAGATAAAAAAGATTGATACCTCAAGTCCAAATGAGAAAAAAAAATTATTGGACATAATAGACAACAGAAGTCTACGACATATTCAATTAAAATGATATATCAGCAAATGTTTGTGTCTCTAACCCAATCAAATTAGATTGAGTCTCAAAGTTAGAAAAAAAAACATGCAATTAAGCATGTAAGGCTCATGATCTTTGACAAAAATATTGTAACAAGGCAAATACTCGATTGAAGTTCCTGGCGGCATCATCAACAAATAACCAAAATCAACCACAACTACATGCATCAAGTTTCCAGAGGATCCTGTTGAGAACATCAACTGTTAAAGCTATAGATATAAAGTATTTATATTTTGGCATCATAGAATCAATGAACCGTTAACGGTTCACCACGGTTCTGAGAACGTACAGTGAACCGTACGGATCTTTAAAAATTTTGCCCAGAACCGTGGTGAACCGCACTGAATAATTAATTAATTAATTAATTAATTTGTTTTTTGTCCCAGCCCCCAAAAATAGCCCAAAAAATGCTAAAAAATGCCAATTTTTTTTTCAGAAAAAGCAGATTCTCCCTACTTAAATTATTTACTTCAAATGATTTAATCTCCCAAATTGATGAGAGAGAGAGAGGGACAAAAACTAGCTTTGAGGGGTTTTGGGGGGAAATTTAGGAAAATTAATTAATTAATTAATTATTTATTTTTTTACATGAACCGTACCACAGTTCAAGGAACCGTGTACGGTTCATTCCACGGTTCTGGGAACCGTGGGTTCTATGCTTGGCATTAATAAAATATCGTTAATAGATAAATATACCGAAATATTTTTTCCATGATTCATTATGTTCGTCTTCATTCAATTTGGCAGCTATAATACCAAATTTTTTGAAGTGCAACAAGTAGCTCATGACAGACGAAACTAGTGGCTAAAAAACGATGTCGCATATACAGACATTTAAAATAAATAATATCAAGCTTGTCATTTAATAGCATACAATTACCTTCTCCTTCCTAATGAGCTTGCAGCTTTCCAGAGCACCAACAGTCGCAAACACCTCTGCAAGCAATGCTTCTGTAACACTTGTATGAATATTTCCTACATACCTGTGGTGGTTCAAAATTCATAATGTTGAATCACAAAAAATGAATTCATGTTCCTGAGAGCACCAGAAATTGTAATCCTTTATGATACTAAATTCTAAAAAGTCAGCAAAAAAGCTCTAACATGTGGACCATCCAATGGTGAGCTTAGTCCAATGCACCCCATCACAAAATTGCAAAGACCAAGAAAAACTTGAACTTTGATTTTTGACAGAAAGCTTAAAAATGGAAGAAAATTAAAGGAGATAAGATGAATGTTGCTATAAAAGATGACTAAACTAACAAAGAATTAAAAGTTAGTGAAGTTTGAACAAAAATGAAAATAGACAAAAATATCCTATAGAAAGAAAAAGCAGCGGACAGCGCACTCACACACTGCGACATGAAGTTGCATCAAATCCTGGTGGTAGATTTCCACTTGGAATTGGCTCAATCTGCAAAAATGTGTTGTAATAGGAGCAAAGAAAAAAATAAACAAAACAGCAAATAATACTAAAAATTTCCTCGGCTATACACAATCAGAAAAAAGTCCACATTAAAATTACTGTTTATGAAGTGAAAAAATAATCCAAAAAGCTCTGCTCTAACCAGATGACCCAAAAAGTGAAAAAAGAAACATAAACATGAAATTGGAGGCCATCATGTTCCAACTGTCAAATTGACACTTATCTATAATGCCATGGGTATATGACAATAAATGCATCAACAAGAGAAAGTCACAATCAGCATGACATGAACTGCGTGCACATTTTAGACATTCAACCCATAACACAAGGGGAGACAGAATGTACATAGAGTTCCAGTTCCAAAAAATCAAACTGTTGTTTGAACAGATAAAATGCTTGCACATGCCTGTGACATAGCTGTAATCAAACTAGAGTTGAAAACAGGTTGGTGTAATAGGGCTTGCTGCATCATAGCCTGCTGTTTCAACATCTGCTGCATTTCCAGTTGTTGCTGCTGCAGCTGCTGCAGTTGCTGTAATTGCAACTGCTGCTGCTGTTGCAACTGTTGCTGCTGTTGCTGTTGCAGCTGCTGCTGCTGCTGCTGCTGCTGAGATTGCTGCTGAGACGTGATGGTAAACATTATGAAAAAAGGAAGCGACCTTTCAACCTTTACCTGATGAAGAGGTCACTATCAACCTGCAAAATGACATTGCATTAGTCGGGGACTTAAACATCAACGAAACAAAAATTCTAGCCCAAATTTTCAGAAATAATATTTCTTTTACAAATTGGCTGAATAAGTTTTGCTTGAAAAAACCTTAAGGCAGACATCTGCACCTAGTAAAAGCTTTGCATGGCCTTTTACCATTGTTTCTTGCAAAGTGTCAAAATCCCAAAGAAACTGCTTCCTAAGGAAATTATGTGACGATCCAAAGGAGAAGGGTATGATGGCCCTGTTCAATTAAATGAACAACTACTCTGCCAGCTTTTTTTCTGAATAAGAATTGGTTAATGTAAGAGGGCCACATCATGAGTAAAGAAATGCATGTTTTGAGTTTCCCAATTCATAAAGAGATTCCAGAGGCAAATTACAGTTCTCTGAAAGCAGCCAAAATAGTCAAAATGTATGGGCCATAACAAGGGGTGCAGCACTGCCATCCTTTACGCTTTACAGACGATTTTCCAGCAACTTTTCCACTGGGTCCACCAGCCATTCATTTATGAATTGGCTTCACAGGCTCCCATGAATTTACAGCTGCTTTACCAGGAGGACAGGTCACTAGAAAATCCATTCCTCCAAAGCTTATACTAGCTAATAGCACTACTAAATTGCAACTTCATATAGTATGGCACTACAAATCCGTAATAGATGACAGCAATAACTCTCAAATGTAGGCTTGATATGCAGTAGAGTCAAGAGACGACCTACAAAACAGCACTCGGATGAGAGAGAGCCTACAAAACCTAACTAAAAACCTAACATAAGAGAATAAGCAATACAACAGACCTCTCAGATGGGTAACATTTAAATACAACAGAAATCAGCGACGCAATCTACACCCTGGCCTTCTTCCCCAACAATAGCATAGGCAGTAAACTCAAGATATGATCTACAAAGGAGCACTCAAAACAGAGAGAACCGAAGAAACCTGACTGCAGGAGGCAAAACATAACAAAATAAGGCATAAGAAAAACTTGTCGAATAAATAACATATAAATACAACAGAAAATCCGCATCATAAAGCAACCTACAATTATGGCAAGCGCACCATCCAGAAAATAAAAGAAAATTTGTTCGTTCAAACGGGGGGTAAAACATTACAGAAAAAGCAGCAAGAAAAATGTGTCGATGAAAAACATGTAAATAAATAGAACACAAAATCATCATTATTAAAGGATCTGCATTTACAACAAAGATAGTGTCCAGAAAATGAATGAAAAATCAATTGCGCAAAGGAGGGGAACATTACACAAAAAATAGGAAAAACCTGTCTACATATAACAAGTGGATAGAAGAAAGGAAAATTAACATTATAAAACAATCAACAATTATGACAACCACTGCGTCCAGAAACAAAAAAAACCAATGGTTCAAAGTGGGGTAAAACGCTATAGAAAGAGCAATAAGTAAAACGTGTAAACAGATAACATAAAAATAAAAAAGAAAATCAGCACTATGAAGCAACCTACATTAATAACAAAAACTAAGTCCATAAAATGGAAGAAAAATGAAAAGTTCAAAGGGCGTAAATCATCTAAGAAGAAGCAAAAAAAAAAATAGAGCAAAAAATCAGCAAAATGAAACGATCTCAATAATGACAAAGAATGTCTGCAGAAAATGAACGAAAAATGAACAGTTGAAAGCAAAAAAGAAAAATTGGCTTGTCCCACTCGTATCGGGCCAAAGTAAGCAATGCAAACAACGCTTTACGATTGATGATCTTACCTGTATATCGGAAGCGAAAGCGGCTACTTCAGAAAATGATGGATCGATCGTCGTCGATCGATGCCACTTCTCCACAGCTGCAACCAAAACCTAGAAAAACAAGGAAAGGGGAAGAAAGGTGCAATATAGCATAACGTTCTGAGAGACTCTCGACGGTCACCGCCTTCCCACAATAGGCGGTCTGACCAGTAAGTGACCTGTGTGATAGTTGAGAGCTGACGGGCTTCTTGCACGTCAAACCCCTTCATAAAAGCACTTCTCTTGGGGGCTAAGAAAGAGAGTTCGGCGTCGAAATTGAAAAGCAGCCGTCACTCATTCAATCCAATTTATTTTCTTCTTATTTTAGCTCCATGTGAAGAAAGCTTGTGCCTTCATATGATAACAAGGAGGCTGAGTTGGGTATAGTTGTTTATTGGTGCCAATAAAGTGAAGCCCAAATTTTGATCATTGGATACCTGGTGGGGGTAATGGCAATTATGAGGCTCACTACTACAAATATCGACTATAATGCTTCTTGGTTTCCAAGGGAGGCTCGAACTAGGGTAAATATCGACTATAATGACAAAATTAGCAACCAAAGGATAGTTGCCATAGCTTACACCAATCAGAGACAGACATTTGGGCGAGTAGAAGCAATGAAGTATTAGCATTAGATTGGATAGCAACAAGGTCAAGCTCTTGGACTTTTTCATTTTTTGCAAAATACAAGCAATAAAGGCGTGTGCCGCATGAGAAGGGGCAATAAGAGGAAGAGCATAGCCTAGAATCTGTAGGTCGGCATGCCAAGCATAGTTCTGAAAAAGCAAATCACCATACAACATATTAGCAAATTAGGTGAACAGAGCCGAATCTAGTTGGAAACCAGAGGGGAATCCTCTTCCAACTAAAAGTGGGTGTGTTTTTTAAACTAGCAAAACTAAACAACAAAATCGCTAATAAACATTACAATAATAAGTTAGTTCATAATGTTCTCATACAATAATCATCCATACCATACATGTTATGCAACAAATTGAGGAGAATAAGCTCACATGCATCCATCCACAACAACAACCATGTAAGAACATAGGCATTCTTGTGGGAACTACAAGTGACTACACCTATTCTCAATTGTTATCCATTTCGCATTTGATGTTAAGCCGCATGGTAAGGATTTTATGTAAAACTCAAAGTAAGAAGTATAATTAATTTCCCAGCCTTTTTCAATCTTCTCATGCCTTGGCCAGCCAACTTCACAAAATTTTAGACAACTTCAATTGGTATTCAAAGAAAGTAAAAAATCTACAAGAAATTTACGTTGTTACTAGAAAAAGACTATAGAGAACCAGCATTCCTTAACGCATGTCAAATGTCAATATTTACCTTCCGTCCATTGTTGTTTTCTTGTCCATGGATCAAAACTTGCATTTTTTAATGTCTCATATCAAGTAACGTGCCATTTTAAAAGTGTTTTAAAGTGGGCAAATCCAATAAAAAAGCCTTCCCTTTTAAGATTCACTTATTACTAAAGTTTTCATAGTTCTCATGCACAGAAGATATCCCTCATCGACTACCACCAAAGTAACTTGTTTGCCTTCCCAAATTAGTTTATCATTTAGCAAACATGATGTGGTTTGAAAAACTGTATGTAAAAAACTATCATAAAAACAACAAGATACATCATTTGCCACACATCAAATGTTATATGACCATATTTGTTATTCATATGACCAACAAATTGATGAATGGTCCTTAGGGCATCAAATGTATAGTGCAGCACTAATAAGTCAATAGTAAGGTAAAAACTTCCGTAGAATGTCAAAATCCATGTGCATTAATTAACTTCTACGAGCACTGCACAAGTTCACATTAGACAAGTCTCTTTTCTTCGCTTTTCCATAAACAATAGTCATTAACTGAACGTTTTTTCAGGTGATATAGGTGTTCGAGCTTTTTGATACGAACCTCACCCCATTGGACCACAATGTCATTGAATCAAACAACAGCATCCAAAGTAATGTCTTGTTCGTTAAAAAGGTAGAGAATAGTATTTCTCACATATTGCAACGGGTTTATCCATGAAACATACAATAACTTTCTCGTGTTACAAAAAATTGATCTGTTGACCCTAGTAACCTTTATGAGCACCAAAGGAGTTCACTACAGGCAGGTCTTTTTTGTAACCATATTCCATCACTAGTTCAAAATTCATCGTAATCAAAACGCTAATCAAGCGAAATAGACGTTCGAGTTTTTTATAATAAGAAAATCCTTAATGCCCTTGATACTCAAAGCAGCATACAATGTAATGTCTTCTTAGCCACCAGAGACAGACCAGTTATTTTCCAAATACAACAGCATGTTCATTCATATAAAGTAAAGTATCTCTTTGCAACTTGTGTCACGATAATACTAAGCACAAGGCCTGCAATCATTCCACAATTCTTTTTTTTTTAAAAGAAGTTCTTATTTTCATTTTTTTGCATAGCACTTAAAAAGTTGAATAACCAAAACAGCTTAACGTTGATTACAGAAATACTTGAGAGGTTGGTGATCTATATATGCTAAACTTACTACCATACAAGCAGTGTCGGGGGAAATGGAGATAAAGAGAATGATGAAAGGCTGGATAGAAAATGAACTATGTTCAAACTATCAGGCTCTGAAGAATGACTCCTTTCCCTTAGTGTATGAACTACGCTTATCAGATTCAAATCAATTGTATCGCGACAAAGGTTGCAAATGATTTCACTTGATCCTCACTCTACTGTGGAAGCATCGAGATGTTCGGACAAAATTATACGAGAGTTGAGATATGAAGGTGCTTGAAGCAGTAAATCAGAGAAGCATAACATTCATACCGACACATTAACTGAACACAATAAGACGATTAGAAGGGGTTTAGAATGTAGCATGTACATAATCAGCTGAATGACGAGCACAATGTAATTGTAGTAGTAACCACGTGCTCAAAGTTGTCTCTCTTACTCACTCTTTGTCTTGAACAATCTGAGGTGGGAGGAAGCCACTCTGGATCAATCTCTTATTGATGAATAATGAAGATTGACGATTAGTTTAGAGATTGCTGCTTATGAGATATATATACAAGGTTTGCACTTGGATCAATCATTGTATGGCGGTGCACGGTAGATCATGACAAAGTTCAATGCACATTCTTGAAGAGCCTTGTTAGATTGAGAAGTGATTGACAATGTACTAGGTCTCCATGTTGAAGTACATGTCCGAACACTAGGTGGTTGGATTTGTACAGGGTCGTCAAATGTCATAGTCATACATGGCCGATTGTAAAGGTTGCCTAGTGAAGATCCATGACTAGATCCTGTTGCAAACAACCAAAAGGACACTTGTGGAGCAAAAACACCCAACCAATAGGAAATGGCTAGTCAATACCCTAACCACTTCACCCCCATGCCATAGTGAATGAATGCAAGAGAGGAAAGGAAACCTGGCTCAAGAATTTGAAATTCCAATAGGGAGATGGGCAAGTTTCCATGGTATATATTCTCTCCAAGAGGAGAGAATATTTCTCTTAGGATTCCCATCCAACCTATATTAAGCTATTGATCTCATATTCTTGCATTATAGCAATCATACACCACCATGCAAGTGCTCCTATGTCCAATTATAGGTCTAGGCCCCTCATATGATTATTAATTACTTGTAATAACCACGCCCAGAATGACGTAGCATAACTAATAACCACATAAAACTGGAGTGATCAGCTATCCGCGTAAGAAGTCGTAAGTGACTGATGATAGGTCGATAGACTTCGTCCGACAATTCAATGACTTGCCGATTGTTCAATGTGTTAGAGATGGTGAACTCATGCAACCCTTCTCTGGCATCCCCGAATGACTGACAAATCTACGGGCATCGACACCAAATTGTCGAACTTCTACACAAGTACCGAGAATGGGATGTTGAGCAAAACGAATTGTTGGGCAAGTTGAATTAGCGGGCTCTAGCTCGTCGGGCGTGAAGCTTCCAACTGTCACGCTCAACCGTAAAGGAAAATTGCAAGAGATATATAGTTAACAGATTGTTTAGCATAATTCTCTCTTGTAACGATTAGTTAATATATCTTTTAATCCCATCTGGCGGGACATAAATCAGTAAAATGTATGTTATAATAGAAGCAGAACACATATCTGCAAGAGTAGCGTCAGGCCGCTATGTCGCGATGCTCGGTCGACTCACTCCAAAAAGGAAAACAAAATACAAAAGATATTTCTATTATTCGAACTGTTGTTTATGCGTTGCATCTGTTGTTGTGATTGATTTATGCATTATCTATGATTGGTAGCAGCATATCTAGGTCCAATAATCTAATGTATTGTGTGACGCACTTCCGCACAGAATAGGCACACACCGCTAAGCACTTTCTTCATCATGGTATCAGAGCAAATTCATTAGATATAACATGGCAATTACAATTCAGACGAGGATTATAATCAATCTTGATGGCGCAAAATATCGTGTGTAGAAGTTCAAAATGTTTCTAAAAGCCAAGGGATATGTTCAGTGACCGATCTCACATAGCAAAAGCCTCCAGAGGAAGACCCAAGAGAGCATAATGGATAAGGAAGGATGAACGCGCAATGGCATCGTATCCTCCATAAATGAAAAAATACTCATGTTGATTGAAGATTTCCAAAGCAGTCATGAAGCATGGGATAAACTAAACCAGAAATATGAAGACAGCCGCATCGGCCATGCACCTCCACAATCAGCTACAAAGCTTGCAATGGGATGGCAATGAGCTGGATCAGCATGTAGAGAAGATCAAAACGATCTTCTGTCAGCTTTCTGCATCTGGATAGGAGCATCAAGTCCCATCACCCCAACAATTGATGTACTTCATGAAATATCTACCCTCATCCTACCAGCCACCGAGAATGCTCATCTTGAGCTTACTTGAGATGACATTCGAAAAAGCAGTCAATCTCGTTACAGACAAAAGATTGATGAGAGATGAAGGAGAACCAAAGGATGACCAGGAGAAGGCCCTCTTTACAAGGGAAAAGGAGAAAAACAAAAAACAAACCCAAGATCGACAAGACTCAAATGAAGTCTTTGACAAGGAGAAACAATACACAAATGGCCAATATTGATTTCCATTCGTTTTTTCAATTGAGGACACACATTCACTGTGTTATTTCCCGTACAGATGAAACACCAAACATTTTTCCTAGTAGAAGAAGTCTTTGCAAACTTCTCAGATTCCTTGTTCGCTTGTCCATGGAAATCTTCCAATGCTTTGATCTTCTCATCAAATTGTGACTGCAACTTTTCCATCTGTATCTACTATTTCTTCTCGAGTTTTTCGAACTCATTGAGCATCATCTCTGCAATAGCATTGACATTCGTTGATGCAATAGTGGTGGATGTCGTAGTGGTATGCCCTACTGTATAAGGCAACATACTGATATTCAGCTCATCATTTGAATCTTCATCCTCCTCCCAAATTGCATCATCCATAGCGTTTTGCAAAATTGCGTACTCACTGTGGCGTTTCAGCTCACATATGATCCTTTTAGATAGACCTGACAAAAACCACATAATCATGGCATTTTCATTAATCAACTCAAGTTTGCACTCATATCTGAGGCATTTTATCCGTTCAAAACTTTCCCATTTTAATTTTACCTTAAGTAGGAAAGGGTCTTCCATAAACTTCCAAGGTTTGAACCGTGTGATAAGGGTTTGTTTGACAGTCTCCCAATCTGTATGCTCAGTTTCATCTTGAATATAGTACCAATCTTGTGTTGCGCTTGTTAAGGCCATTGGAAAAAGCTTAAGTTTATCCTGGGAAAAAACTTCGTCATAGACTTCACAAGATTCAGGATAGATATGAATAAATCTAATTGGATCTGTTAATCCATTGTATTTGGGTAGATTCAAATGGGGTGCCCTCCTAACAATGATTGGATTGACTTCCTGAGGAGCACCTCCAGGGGCACCTCCAGGAGCAGCCATCTTTACAGATTAAATCAAACAGACAATGAGATTGGATCTAGATTTTCAATCAGGAACTATCTCAAATCATACCTACTAGATCTCTTCCACTTGACGAAAATGAGATTCCTAAAACATGAAAAAAATTCCTAAGATCAACCGATCGATACTTCTCAAAAAATGAAAAATTCTCAAAATCAAAATCAGACTGAATCAAATTTGATCCAAAATTTGAAAAAGACTTGATCTGGAAAATTGAAACCTAAAAATAGAACTAGCGAAGGTTTCCTAAGCGAAGTTTGACTCGACGAAGGTTCAACAATACTATTTTTTATAAAAACTCTCTAATCAGACATTTCTGACAAATTCTATGGAAATAACCTTTGTCAAACTCTCAGATTGAGAATCTAACACAGATAAAACTAGGATAGAACTGGCGAAGATCCTTGACACATAAAAACACAGTTTTTGTAGTTTGACGAGGGTAAAAATAGAGATTTCCTATGATCCAGATAGAATGAATGTTCGTCGAAATTAAAAATAATAAATTATTATAAATAGAATAATCTGGAAACTCGGCGAAGGTTCTGGCGAAGAATTGAGAGTAATATCGGTATTTTTGAAAAAAAGAGACTTTTTTGACAAAAATATAACAATATGACAACTGATCCTCTAATTTCATCATCGACCTGGCAGTAGATAGATTTGAATCACACCTATGCACAGTGAATCGGACGAAGGTTCTTTTTCTGTATTTTTAGGATTTTGGTGATTTATTGGTATTTTTTGGTGGTTTTTCTGATGTTTCTGGAAATCTGTTGAGAATGATTGTTTGCCATTCAAACTGAAGGTTTTGTGATCAAAACTGAAGGTGCCTACAACTCGACGAATGTTTTGTGAATGAGGGCAAAAAGTTATCAGCTCTGATGATGATTTTTGCCTCCTTTTGACCAAAATCTGGCAGATTTGACCAATTTTTTGTTGTTTTTCTGATATCTCAGATCCAAATGAATCTTAAGATTGGTGATCTGAATAGCTTTTCCTGTTCCACAATCAGATTAGATTTCAAACAAGCAAATCCACCCAAATTAGACAAAATCACTCCCAAACTAACCCTAAATGCAGATTTAACACTATTCATGCCACGACAAGATGCCTTATGCAAGCTAACCATCCAACAAACATGCTGCAAATCGAAAAATTGGCGTACCTCCATGGCAACGGCGCCAAAATTGTAGTGGGTTTCTTTCCTTGCCTATCCTCAACCCAAGATCTAATCAATCTAGCATCAAGGAGACACCAATCATTAACACTAAGATCCACAATGAAGATAGCTTACTCTTTCTCTCAATCTCTATCAAAGTCTAAATCTGAAAATCCAAACAAGTTAGGTGATGATCCCTCATACAATATGCCAATATCTTGAGTTCCCATGAGGTATCTCAAAACTCTTTTTCCTAGCTTCCAATTTTCAGATTTAGACTTTAATAGAGATTAGACTAAGAAAACTTTGAAAAGTCAAACTCTAAGTCTAATATGAAAATTGGCCTCAATTGCCAAATAAACAAATATGTCCAAAATATCAAACTAGTTGACAATCTCTATCAAACTCTAAATCTGAAAATCCAAACAAGTTAGGTGATGATCCCTCATACAATATGCCAATATCTCGAGTTCCCATGATGTATCTCAAAACTCTTTTTCCTAGCTTCCAATGCTCCTCACTAAGATTCTTGCATAAATTGGCTTAATCTACCAACACAATAACTTAGATCTCGTCTTGTGAGGTTAGATATATAAGTGAACCAACTAGCTTCCTATAGAGAGTAATGTCCTTTAAGAATCTTTCATTACCACTTATAGTTAGCTTTACATTTGACTCCATAGGTGTATCACGAGACTTTGCATCTACCATATGAAATCTCTTTAGAATAGCATTAGCATACTTCTCTTGACAAATGAAAGTATACCGAGAAGATCTAATCACTTCTATTTCTAAAATCTAATGCAAATGACCAAGATCATGCACCTCAAACTCCTTCTTGAGAGCACTCTTGATCTCATCAACATCTTGATTGTTTCCACCACTCAAGATGATATTATCCACATAGATTAGCAAGATAGTAACATCATTTTGAGCAAATCTAAAATATAAGGAATGATCATACTCACTCATAACAAACCTTTGAGAGAATAAAAATGTGTTAAGCCTAGCATACCAACTCCTTGGTGCTTGCTTAAGGCCATACAAACTCTTTTGTAGAAGAGACACACGATTTGGCTTTGTATATGACATGTAGCTCTCGGGTTGCTCCATGTACACTTCCTCCTCAAGATCACCATTCAAGAATGCATTTGTAATGTCCATCATCAAGATCGTTACACCATCATGACTTGAATACACTTTTGGAATGTTCTTCTCATAAAAAATGGCCTCTACCAATAATGAACTTATTAGTAGTAGGAATGTAAACCTTGTAGGCTTTACTCACCTCATTATATCCAACAAATATACTTTTCCTTGAAGATGGAATCCTTTGTCCTATCATCAAGAGTTATATTGACATAGCAAGTGCATCTAAAAGCTCTAAAAAAGTTGACACTCGGCCTCCTATTGAATAGCATCTCAAAATGTGTTCTTCCACCAATATAGCACTTGGCCACCTATTGCATAGAAAGTTAGCACACAACAAGGCTTGATCCCAAAATGGTTTCGGAGGAGTAGCACATAACCTCATGGCTTTGGCACCTTCACATAATGTCCTATTCTTCCTCTTGGCGTCCTTGGAATTGTGTACACCCTCTTGATCCCATGCTCATCACAAAAGGCCTTGAACTTGGTTGAGATATACTCACCACCATTGTCACTCCTCAAGCTCTTGATCTTTGTGGAAAATTGGTTCTCCCTTGCATTCTTGAACTTCACAAAGACATCATACACTTCATCTTTGCTCTTTAATAGATATACCCAACAATATACTAAAATCATCAATGAAAGTTACATACATCTTAGCTCCACTATTGCTAATTGTAGTAATTCCTTGAATATCCGAATGTACAACTTGAAAAGGCTTTGTAGATCTAGATGTAGATCTAGTATAAGGTAGTCTATGTGACTTTGACGAAGCAGAATACTCACAAACATGATTGATGCTAGTTGAGGAACTTGGAAGGCCAATCAGAACTTGCTTTCTAGCCATCACTTCCAATGTTTTGAAGTTGAGATGCCCCATCCTCTTATGCCAAACCTCTTGCATGGAAATTTGCTCACTTGCCACACATCCAACTTGGTTAGCAATAACACAAGCATCTAGTTTGAATAACTTCCCTTGTCTTTTACCTTTTGCAATCAAGACATCCTTCCTTTTGATCATACAAGCATCTCCATCAAACTCCCCTTTAAGACCTTTGTTTAGTAATTGACTCACACTAAGTAGGTTCTTAGTAATAGATGGAATGAACAAAACACCCTTCAAATGAACATTCCTATTTGGAGAGAGAAAAATAGGAATTGTGCCAATCCCTTTAGTTGCACACTCACCATCATTGGCCATGTAGATCACCCTCTTGTCATCTCCATATGCCAATAAATAAGTGAAATACTCCTTGTGAAAAGTCATGTGTGAGCTTGCTACACTATCAATTCACCATGGATCAATATCTCCAACAATAGAACTCAAACATGAAGACATCACAAAAGCATCATCATTGTCGGAAGAGGTGTTGTGAAGATAGGTCTAGCTCGAAAAGAAAACGAATGAAAATAATTTGAGTGTCTAGAAAGAAAACCTTTCGTGCATGGCAGAATAAACTATCTTCCTCTTTCACAATGCATGACTACGCCTATCAATTTCAAACAAAACAATAGTGATAGAAATCACATTTGATCTTATAGTAACTAGCTTTTAAATCATCAGTACTACTCTCTCTTCTACTATCTAGGGATGGATAGAAGAAGCTCCATTGGCTTACTTTATAGAAATAATGCAGTTCTAGGTTCTCACAAAGTATTGATACTTTTACAATAACGTTTCATTACGTTTTGCAACTCTTATATTAGTAAACTGAATGACTATTGGTGCATGTGATAGTATAGCAAAATCTGTAACAGTCCATG
Source organism: Diphasiastrum complanatum (assembly GCA_029204225.1). Lineage (NCBI taxonomy): Eukaryota > Viridiplantae > Streptophyta > Lycopodiopsida > Lycopodiales > Lycopodiaceae > Diphasiastrum > Diphasiastrum complanatum. The sequence continues at coordinate 61,925,112 of CM055102.1, forward strand.
TTTGATTCTTGATAAGAGAATCGAATTCAGTGTCCATTGCAGCTTTTCACTGGTCAGCATTAGGTGTTGACATTGTCTCAGAAACAGTGGTTGGAACTTGTACAAAGTAGCAGGTTGGATCATCCATAAATCGGGGGAGGCTGTCTGGATCGGTTCAATCTTCAGTCTTCTGATGTGGTTTGACTTGTCGAGGTTTAGACTCATTTTCAGAGTTGGTGTTGAGCTTGTGATTAGTGCCGAGTTCGAAGTTGTCGACTCTGGGATTGGAAGTCGATGGAGCTTTTCCCTTGTGGTCAAAGAATTTTTCTTCCACGAAAATGACGTCTCTACTGGTGATCGATTTATGAGTGTCCAAGTTTTAGAGCTTGTATGTCTTGTGGTATGGGAATTGATAGCCGATGAAGATCAACTTTCTACTAGTGCGTCCAACTTCTTTCTTAGATCTTCAGAGATCTGAGAGTAAGCAATGCATCCAAACACTCGAATATGCTTGAGTGATGGTTCGATCCTGTCCACATATCATGAGGTGTTTTACTATTCAAGGTTTTAGTGATGGATCGATTTTGTAGATAGACAGCCGTAGTAACGGCTTATGCCTGATATTTCTTTGGAAGAGAGGCATGGGCCAGCATGCTCTTGGCACTTTCGATGAGTGTCTGATTCTTCCTCTCAACTACACCATTAGACTGAGGTGAGTAGCTGGTTGTGTATTGTTGATGTATTTTATTGCCTTGTAGAAGTCCTTGAATTCGGTGGAGATGAATTCTCCCCCTCCATCTGTAAGTAGAGCTTTGATCTTTCTATGAGTCTAATTTTCAGTAGACGCCTTGAACTGTTTGAAGAAATTGAAAGGTTCGAATTTGTTCTTCAAGAAATAGGTGACGGTTCGTTGAGAGAAATTATCAATAAAAGCTAGAAAATGAATAGCTCCCCTTGTTGAAACAGTCTGCATTGGGCCACAAATGTCACTATGTACAAGATCAAGCAAACCTTTGGAAGTATGAACTGAATCAGAAAGAAAAGGACTTCTAGCATGCTTATTGATAATACATCTTTCACTTGAAGAAGTTGGTTTGCTAACAGAAGAAAGATCTTGCACTAGATTTCGAGTTGACATTTGCTAAATACTATTAAAGTTCAAATGGCCTAATTTGAAATGCCAAGCATATCAGTCGATTCAAAGGTCAATGTATGAAAATCTTGGCTATTTGTCGAATAACAGTGACTAAGTTTGTAGAGATAGCCACATCGTCTATCGAAAGCTAAAACTTTCTTAGACTTGTTGAGTATGGTGCATCCCTTTGTATCAAATTTGACACTCTGACCAGAATCAGTAATTATGCTTATCGAAAGCATATTCTTGGTAAGGTTAGGAATATGAAGAATGTTGGACAACATCTTCACATCACCTTTCTGGAACTCAACTTTGACTATTCCTTCACCTTCGATAGAATGATATGAGTTGTTTCCAAGTTGTACAACTCTTGAATGGGTGAATGGCTTGTAGTCCTAGAACTAGTCTCAATGGTGAGTCATGTGTTGAGTTGCTCCAGAGTCCAAATACTAGGAGTCGATATCCTGTTGCTCTCCAACCTTGGTCATGAAGGCTGCTTCATCTTCCTCTTGTTCCTTGATTGAGTGACTAGTTGTAACACCATTGGCTTGTTGTTGGAACTGATTCTTCATCTCGTTGTTGTACTTCAAAGTTCGACAGTCCTTCATGAGATGGCCAGTCTTCTTACAGTATTTGCATAATAGTTTATGCATTGGCTGGAATGATGAAGATCTTGAAGTCATTACTACATTAGAATCTTCAATTATTGATCTCCTCTTGTCAGTGTAGTCTGACCTTGTAGATCTCTTGGATCTAAACTTCAGATTTTTCTTTGTGTACAAAGCTTGTGGATCCAATTTTGAGCCGGAGAAGGAAGCATTTATTCTTATCTCCTCTTGTAGTAGCATCGAGATGATTCTTGATAGAGTGAGATGCTGCTGGGTCGAAATAGCCATGACCCATATTTCATAGGCATCAGATAGACTCAATAGTAGAGTCATTACTGCATCAGAATCTTCAATGACTGATCTTGTTGCAATCATCTGCTTGATAAGGTTCTTGAAAGTGTTGAGATGGCTCAAAACACTATCTGCATCAAACATTCAAAGAGTGAAAAATTTCTTTCTCAAATGGAGTTTGGAAGTAACATCTTTGATTTTGTAGAGAGTTGCTAGGATGTCCCATGCATCCTTAGCGTTTGAGCAGCACAAATGTGGCTGATTTGAGAGTCTTTGATATTGAGAGTGATCAAGGCAAATGCCTTACCATCCCTTTGTCTCCATTTGGTGATGTTGGCTACATCAACCTCTGGTTTGATCTTTGTGTCATCACTGATGTCCCACAGTCCTTTGGCAAGTAGAACTACTTTCATCTTGAACTTCCAGAGATGGTAGTTCCTCCATCGAGTTTATTGATCAGAGATGAACTAGAAGATGGATCTATTCTGGTGTAGAGAGCAAGATCATTGGTGGAAACAACGATATCAGAATATTGTTGGCTGCGCACTTGCTGAGATGATATCTTGGTAAAAACAAGACTAATAACTTGCAACAAAAATACAGATTACTGAACCACCCACTCTGATACCATGCTAGAAAAACTAGAGGATCAGAGAACAAGCTCTAATACCATGTCAAAAATATGTAGGATTAGAGAACTAATCGACTGATATCGGATCAGAGGAGCTCTGGTAGAAACAGATGCTCTGATATCGGATCGATAATGGTAGTATAGCAGCGGAAGTAGAACGACAGATGGTGTAGGATCGGAAGTGCAACAATTACCAAAAAAACAAGATGAATAAAATAGTAGCAATGTGCAATAGAACAAAATAGTAGTGATGACAAAAACTTGCACTCTGATTGAGTGAACAATGATGGGTATAAGAGCGTGAAGCAGCGTGAGACAGTAAGCGCAAAAAAATTGCTTCAGCTGATGATCATTGATTTGTATTACAACTACTTAGCATCTCTCTCTCTCTCTCTCTCTCTCTCTCTCTCTCTCTCTCTCTCTCTCTCTCTCTCTCTCTCTCTCTCTCTCTCTCTCTCTCTCTCTCTCTCTCTCTCATTTATTTTTGGCCTTACATAATGAGTGGAAAGCCTTTTTAATAATTATTGGTAAGGTTGACTAGCAGGCAATTGAAGACGACACATTCCAGGCCAAATAAGTCACATGAAGTGAATGTGAACAACCAGACTAGTATTCATAGGTGATTAGTAGGCAAGTTCGTAAGCAGCCAGGTGCACAACAACTATTGTGAGATCACAACAGATGTGAATTGGTAGTTAGTTTGTGAGTTAGCGATTCCATTGATAGACTATTTACATATTATATTTCTGATAGTGAGGCCACAATTCACTCGAACGAATCTGAATATGATGGGCATCAGAAAGTGATTAAATAAAAAACTAGATGTGGTGGCCCAGTCGTTATAGATTTCCACAAAATCAATAAATTAAGTAGTATAAAAGGTTTGATCATTCCCCAAGAGAGAAAATAATCTCATCTTTTGTATGATAAGTGTATATAAGATGGTAAATGGAATGTGATGTGTAATATTCATAGTGAATACTACATCGACATATCTGGTTATCCAAAGATATTTGGGTAAATTGGCATCCAGGAACACCAATGGTGAAACGATTTGGTCAAGGTATGTGATTATAAAGGTTATTTTTATCTTTTAGGCTCTTAGGATAACAATAAGCAATCAGATCAGATAGCAATTAGCAAATAGATCTATCAAATAGAATCGAATTGGCTAATGATTCCTCTTAATCGAACACAGAGAATTAGTTCTTATCACAGGAAGAAAACAGAACAAAGCATCAAACAAGTTCATTATCTGAACACATAGCTTATTCATAATTGAAAGAAGTTCTACTTATGGTTATGCTTAACAACTTCGGCTAATTCTCTGCACACATTAGTCAGAATTGTCGCTCTGTGGTGACGCCTGAAAATCCATGTTAGAGTAACCGAAATTCAGTAAGAAATGAAAAGTATGGGTGACGCAGACAGAGAAGTATCACAAACAGTTGCAGATCATTCATAGTGTATTCGCTCAATTGATAAGAAGTAATGTTGTAAGAGATGGCAGAGGGAAAAAAACGCTCAAGCTTATGGAAACTGGCTCTCTTCTCTCTCTCTATTGATACTCAAATCTGTGCGTGTGTACAATGGCACGAAGTGTCAACTTTATAGGAACGATCGCCGGCTCAATGTCGTTTACCAACCGTTAAGATGTCGGTTGAGATCCACTAATGCGTCTCTATAGAACGTCGCTCAAAACGTTGTGAGTTCTAACCTAAAAATGAATTTACAAGATGCAAATAGGCCTTTACATGAATTTAGGCACTACAGCACATATACATGTATAAAAATTGAAATTTTTTACAATATAAAACAATAGCTTTGGATAATGTGGGAACATGAGGCTCCACATATCCCCTTCCTCAGCTGTGCAGCGGCTCACAAACAAATTTCTTACATTCGCCTTTGTCGCTTCCTACTGGCTGGCTTTCTATGGTAAATAAATGATCCCAATGCACTGAGCATTGACATGCAATCATCAATATAAAGCGTCAGTAGATCTAATATACTCAGTACGCTGTATTCTAGTTACATAATAATGATTATCTACAAGTTGATGTGAGGTTTTTTCTCATACGTAGAAGCAGCAACATCTTAAACCTATCCAATTTGTTTTAAATCACTTTTTATGCCTCTAAGGAACTTGTGGCATCACTATGACATCAGGTTTCAAGTTTCGAACATAAATAAGTTCATGTTCTATCTCAGAATTTATTTGAAATAACAGTGATAACATCTTTGTAAAAAAATTGCAGGGATAATCCAAATTAGGTCTTGACCATTTTTCAAAAGAATTGTCCCCAAAGTTAATGAAGAAGAACTTGAATCCGTTGTACAAAAAAGAGCTCATTTAAGCATGTCTTGTATTGATAGAAGCAACAAGAAGTTTGCTCTCAACCAAGGGGTACATTTCTATTTTTTGCTTTTCCAAAGGCTTTCATTTTTGGTAACAGCTCTTGATGTCATTTGTGAGTGAATCAACTAGGAAAATTTTCATTCTTAAGGTGAGTAGTGCCATGGAGTACCACCAATAAGACGAATAATACTCATACACTTTTGTTCATCAAATTCTTTAAATAAGATGTTGCCATTGCCTATTATTTTTGGACAAAGGATTAAAAAATTTGAGCTTGATGAGAGTTATGAGTGGTATCTAATAAAATGTCTTGTGTTTTTTTAAGTATAATGATTAAATATGATATTGTGACAAAAAGTTTGAGCTATTGTTGTATGTTTTAGAGGAATGGGAGATACACATGCATAATTCTCTTTTTTAAAAGTCACTTAATTTAAAAAATTGTCATAAATATTCTTCCAGTGACCTTGAACTTTGACATTTTTCTTTGATACTTCTTCTTGTTCCCCTTCCAATTTGGTAAGGGACATCTCTTTTGCAGTGAGATCACTAAGCCAATTTATGGCTAATCCTGGCATCACCCATTGGAAGGCTCTCATAAGAGTCATGAGATACATTCGAGCTACAATGGACCTGGGCATATGCTATGGAAGAGTCGACAACGACAATCTCCATCGGCTTAGCGGATATTCAGATATGAGATGGGGAGGATATGTAGATAATCATAAATCCACATATGGATTTACATTCTTCTACAATGATGGTCCTATCTCTTGGAACAATCGTAAGCAATTATCCATTGCTATTTCTTACATAGAAGTAGAATACATTGTTGCTTCTCAAGCATAATACATTGTTGTTTCTGAAGCCATTAAAGAAGCAATTTGGTTGAGAAACCTACTGTCAGACGTTACTCTGAATCAATACACTCCAATAATTATGCTATGTGATAATCAGAGTGCTATTGCCTTATCGGCCAACCCTAGATTTCACTCTAGGAGTAAGCACATTGAGCTTCAATATCACCTTTTCAGGAGTAAGGTTCTCGACAGAGAGGTGAGCTTAACATATTGTCAAATGCATGATATGATTGCAAATGTGTTTACCAAGGCTTTGAGCATTGATGCACACAACAAATTGTGTGCATTGCTTAGTCTAAAAATCAAGGTCCTCACAGATCTAGATTAAAGGGGACTGTAGGATTTATTCCTCTACTCTCCTAAATCCCATGTTAATCTAGTTCCATTCATATTGCTACAAGTTTTCATGCATTGTCACACAACTATAGAAATACTCTATTATCAAAGATAGGCACCATAAGGCAACCAACTTGTCGGGGAAGTCCGACTTGTCGACTCAACCAACTATTGTCAAGGACCGTCAAATGACTATCCCGACTTTATCAACTATCGACAAGGACACGTTCTACTCCGAAGATTTGAAGCTTTCTCATGCCCACTTCCTGTACTGTGCAACTAGTTGGACAGTGACAAGAGCTGCCATGATCTACCTCAGACGGCGCAACGGCTCCACGCCATCTTCTTGTACATACATCTGTACAATTGTAAATTGTATATAGAGATGAAAATTGTAATCAATAATATACTATGAATAGGTGAGAGAATCATTAGAGACAAACATTGTAGAAACTTTCATGCATCAATTCTTTCTTCAGACAGATTGTCAATAATAAGTTCATAGCTTTTACAAAGCAGTGTTAGCTTCTAAGTATGCGGTTTCGCCCGCTATTGTCTTGTGCTCATAACATCAATCTAATTTGTATTTTCATACATTATCTGAATCAATTAGTGTCTTGGTTTTGCATTTAGAGTGTTTTTCAATGTTGCATGCATTGCTATTTTGTCTTCTATCTGACTCTCTTATCGTTTTTTTTTACTGTCTGCTCTTCTGCTTCCGCAAACAACCATGCAATTTCCATTTTGTGTTCGCCTCTCTTAAGTCTATCTAGAGTTCCATGCCAGGTCAGTTACCCACTGGCCAAATCCACCATAGACGAGAGAATATTTGGTGCCCTCACTGTCGAGGTGCACACACTAGCAATGAGTGCCCATCATATCAACCGGTCCCAGATACTTCATTGATCAAATGTGACATCTGCAACTTTATGGGTGATACCTCACTCTATTGCTATTATAACCCGAGGAACCAGCCTCACAACCAGTCAGGAGGACATTATCAACCTCCTCAACAACAGTTTGTTTCACAAAACCAACACCAGCACTATCCACCACGAAACAACCAAGTCCATATACAAGAGTTGCCCAGACAGTTTTGACATGAACCTCAACAATAGCTGGCGCTCTTAGGACCACCTCCAAGGGGACAACCTGATCTAGGAGCACAAAAACATAGACACCCTTAGGAATCTGCACAAACACATCTTGTAGATAACTCCTACGATCATTCATATCATCACGATACAACACTTCCATTTGCTAGTTTTCAACAAAATACAACCAACAACTCATGCTCGTGCAAACGAGATGAATATTCCACACCACCAGAAAATCCAACACAACTAGCCATCCAAGATGGTTATGCTATTGCCACAGGACCAATGAGCAACCACTGTTTTATTTGTGATGAAACTGGCCACTTCATGGTTGACTGTAAAGTTAAGAACCAATACCATGCGGAGTGTCCAGACTGTGTTCACAAACACAGTTTTAAAGACTGTCCTAAACAACCTAACAAGATCCTTCCAGCACGTCATATCTCATCTGAACCTGTTAGAGTTCTCACTAGGGCACAATGCCAACACCAAGAACAACAACAAAACAATGCTAAATCAGCTGACCCACATGGAAGCCACTTGACAACTTTCACATTACCCAAAGACTACCCAGACCCCAACGTGGAACAAAGGCAGTACAATGAATTTAGAGATGAGTTTTTGCGAGAGAAAGAACATACAAAAAGTTTGTTATCCGCTCAGATCCCTGACAAAGAGCAATCCCTATAGGGATTTGAAGTATTTTCTGACCTCCTGCATCAACTCACTATGCCATTCCATAGCGCGATAAAATCTTTCACCGGGCTTCAACGCTATATCCATCGTAGTTTTCAGCTGCCTACTATTCCCGATGACCAGCGAAAAATAGAAGAGATTCTTGAAATTCCCCAAATTCCTAAGAATCTACTGAATATAGTTGTTACTAAGGAGACTAGCATCACCTTGCCTTTGTCTTATAAAGACTATCCTACAGTATCCGCTATCCTTGATAGCGGATCAGGTGTCAATATAATGGCTTTGTCATTGGCAAAGTCATGGGGCTTCCATACTCTCAATCAACCACGATACAAACTTCGCATGGCTGATCAACGAGTTATAAACCCTGCTGGTCATTTATCAAATATCAAGGTTCGAATAGCAAGTGTCAAATTTGTAATCGATTGTGTCATCTTAGACTTACTAGAAGATGCAAATACTTATAAACTCCTTCTTGGTACACCTTGGCTCCAGATGGCAAGCGTTGTCCAAGATTGGAAGCATAGCAAAATCAACTTTGGCAATCACGACAAACAAGTCACTATTGACTCAACTGGCCATGTGAAGCCCGCTAAAGTCTATGATGATTGGTCATCAACAACTTATGACGAATCAGATAGTGCCCCGATCCAACCAAAAGGCCACTATACGAGATCCACAGACATAATCAATTGGGGTCAAGCACTAGGCACTGTGGACTGTGCTGATTCCAACCAATGTTGTATCAAAAAATGCTGCAGAAGATGTGGATATTCTACCATGTTCTACAGACATTGATGCACCCATCATCCCACTTATGATGATTGACTCGATTCTTATAGCTTGGTGCCCAGGAGAACCTAGTGTCTCTACCACCCGTGTTTCGGAAGAAGGTATTCTTTCCATGGATGATGTTGAAATGACGGATGAACATGTACTCCTTTATCTAGATGCCCAACAGTAACTGCCAAAATCAATTGCTCAGGAGATTAAGTCACCAGGGCCGTTGGCTCATGTCCAACTGACATCCAAATTATCCAACACACAAGCATATAGGCCCAAGCGCAAAGTATACACATGGGATGTCTATCTAGACAAAGTCTGGGATACAATCGATGACGACATGATAAGTGAGGCAACAACACCGCCCACTCAAAAACCTCAAAAACCTCGGTTACAAAAAAATAAACTTATCGATACAAAATTAACCGAGCATCAAAAACAGGTGCGTGAGAAGCTTAAGCAGCCGATTAAGCCCTTGTCTAAAGAGACAAAAACCAAACAATCAGACCAAGCTTCCATACCCAGTAATGACTCCACTCAGATGATTCTTAAAGTTTCAGAAAACTTTGTGGAACCACCTTTTGATCTCCCACGAAAGTTTAAAGATTTCACACTGGATGATGTTGTTATCCAACTACCACAACCACACCGGGAACCTACACCAAGTTCCAACTCCTTTGAAGTACCAGCTAAAACGATGCCGTTAGACCTTAAAAATCATGACGAGGAGATGGATTGAATAGTTCATGTTGGTGCACACCTTTAGTCCGAACAACTTTATGATCTGGAAATTTTACTTCGCAAATACAGGGATGTATTTACATGGAACTATACAGAAATGGCCGAGTCAACTAACAAGACGATACGTAAGATATTGACAAAGATAGTTGAAACCAGTCGCTCGGATTGGGAAACGAAACTTTTCTCAACTATCTGGGCTTACCGCACCACCCCGAAGAAAGCCACTGGATGGGTTACCCCATTCCATCTAGTGTATGGTCAAGAGGCGGTAATGCCTGTCGAATTCTTAGTACCTTCTCTAAGAATCATGAAAGCCTTTTCTACAGATTTTTGTGAGAAAGCTACAAGTGAGCAACAAGTCAAAACTAGGCTATTTACGTTAGCCAAGTTATGCGAGACAAGACTTGTATCTTACCACGCACAACTAGTTAACAAAAGGCGTCAAAAGGCCTGGCATGACTGTCACTTGCGAAACAAGGATTTACACTTAGGTGACCAGGTGCTTCTTTATACATCAAAAAAGCACCCCGACAAATTGAAATTCCGAAATGAGGGACCGTATATTATCAATAAAATCTTTCCTAATGGTGCAGTCCAACTGCAAACACTTGACGGAATACTCCTAGACACTTTTGTCAACGGTGGTTGTCTACGGCAATATTACGAGGAGTTGTTTTTTGTTGACCCAATTTAACACTTTTTTCTTGGTATATATTTTACATTTTTTATTTTCTTATTTACTTGCTTGTTATTCTCTTTTTGCATGCCTATTTTCGTACTCTTTTCTTGTTTATAATTCATACCTATACTTATTTACTTTCTGTGCATTTTCTTTTTCTATAAATACCCATTTGTCATGACTGTTCTAGGTCAACAAATGATAGGCTACACCATATGAAACAAATTTATCACACTTTAGGCCCATCTCATGATATCTCAATATTCTCAATTAAGCATACAATCATTCATTGAGATACTTCTTTCCCATAAGAACTTCTACTTTGAGCCACAATCATATTTTTCCCCCTGAAGTTCTTCACTTGCATCACACAGCTCCATTCCTCCATACAGGGTTCATGTTAAAGCTCAACCGGAACATCTTGTTAAATCTCAACCGGACAACCCAAGCTCTGTCATATCAGGGCAAGGTGGGGGTAAAAGAAGGAAATTTACAGGATACAAAAGCAAAGAAGGGCAAGGTAGTGGTACAAAGGAAGATTTGCCAATCAAAAAGTTGAATTTTTATAGGAATTAATATGTTTGCAGGATGACGAGGTCTTGGACAGAAGGGAGGTGATCATGAACACGATGGATCGCCTACAACTCATTATGCATGATACCAAGGGAACACTTCTTCTACATTTATTTTACTGATAGGATGTTTGAGAACATTCATGTGAAACAGTTTTATGCTCGTATTTTATTACAATTTTTCGGCTTTATACATGAGTCCTTCGACGATATTGTTTTCGGTTGATCGTATTAAACAAATGTCAAAATGGATTGGTATTTTCCTTATGAAGTCTTTTGCAATTTCAAAATTGAAAATCGTTAAATGTGTTCAGATACTACTTTGAAGATGGATTACGAATGCACATGATTGCCGCTTTTCTAGACCCACGAGATTCCTAACAGGTGCTTTTGGTATGCTGTATCCTTTCATTATGGAAGGTGCATGCCTTAAGGCAAAAACATGAACATTGAATGCTCTAGAAAATGAATGCTATAATACTCATGAAAAAATGTTTGACGATCAAACTATAAAAAACTTTATCTACACTTGGCGTGAGAGAGATGGCGGGGCATTGAATGCATTCAATGATCCATCTTGTCGGAGAGAAGCCCATGTTGTCGAACACTTATCCTATGGCCCCAAAACATCATCAAATTGCCCCTACTTGGCATAATCAAATCAAAGTGAGAGCTAAACTCTAATCAAATCAATCTTGACACTCCATTGCTCATGTTGCATGGGAGTGTAGTTTGTGTACAGTCCAAAACCACCCTCATATATAAAAGGGCAAAAGTAGGGGCTGGTAGATTAGGTACAAGAAAAAGCAGAGGCGGAGGACGAGGGTCGGTTTGCTCTCTCTTTTCCTTGCAGAATATACATCGTGTATTCAGCTCGCTCGTATAAATCGTCGTAGTTCATGCAGATCTACTTCATTTGTTTCGATGTTGTGGATCGCATCGATAATTTCTCGTTGCTGTCAGTTTTTAAACGGGGAATTGGTTTCCAGGCGAAAAGATTAGATTTCCGCTTTTGCGAAGTGTCTGAATTGGAGCAGCTTTGGGACAATGTATAATGGAAGTGTTTAGAAGTGTTAATAGGCTCTAAGGTCATTTAGCATGACTGCTTTTCTATCTTCCCGTGCTGGTCTTAGCGATATTCATACGCTACACCTTGGAAGCAGCATACGATACTGTCATTTACACCATAGTAATACATTCCCGCGGCTTCCTGGTGTTAGAACGAGAGTTTTAGGTGCCTTGGATTCCTCAGATAAGTGTGGATCACAGCTATGCAACAGGAAACCATACGTGAAAGCGAGGCAGTACTGGGGGACGTACCGCCTGTTTCTAGCAGGGTTTAATGTTAATCTGAAGGGTTTTGGTGGCAGAAGATGGCAACACAGCGTTAACCATTTCAAAATACCCCTGCAGAGCTTGCTTCTGGAGATAGAGCAGAAAAAGTCGCACGTACGAAGGTTTTAAACCAAGCATTATGCCTGCTATCAGATATCTGCTACGCAAGCTTCCTTTTTGAATGATGACAAATCATTTCTACTCAACCGATGTGTTCATATAGCAGGATGTATAATGCTCTAATAGGAATTTAGGAAGCTAAATCAGTTGCATTATTAATGTCAATTTTCTATGCACAAAATTTTACCCGATTCCTATTCATCCGCTGATTGGTTGAGATATTTGTATCTGGTTGAAAGTTTCTGAATTGCAATGCCTTTATCATTTGCAGCACTGTCTCTACCACGTTTATCTCTAGAAACTTTTGGTCAGTTTGTATGAGACTTTGTCCTTCTTTTGATGATACAAAAGCAGCATGCTGTATTTTAGATAATGCTCTTATTTCGAGGGAAGCCAGTTTTGACTCTTTTAGCAAGCTGCAATAGATAATCAGGCAGAAAGCCCCAAAAAAGAAGTTGTATTCCGCTGTACCTGTGTATGTTGTTGCAAGTTGTGGGTACGCTCGCCCTAACTGATTGCTCTTTTTAGGGCTGCTTTGAAAGACAGTGTGAGTGAGATACCTGTTACGGTGCAACAGGAAAAGCCTGCTCTTCAAACTGGAGCTTTGATTGAGTTCGAGCGGGACAATGGAAATATTGTCCTTGCAGTTGCAGATCAACCTTTTGGCAAAAAAAATTGGATTGCACAAGATCAGGTATCACGCTCTCATATATAGTTACAGCACATTGAGAGGTTATTGTTTGTCGTATGCTTTTTATTTCTTTCAATCTTTTGCGAATTGTTCAGAATTATCTGAAGCAGCTTGAACTCTGGATGTTTTGAATCCGGAGGGCATAAAATTTTACATGGTCATTCTGGTCTTAAATTCTGGAGCAGCTTTCATGCTCTTTTGAAAGCAAGACAGCACAATATTCTTGTCACTATCATAAATTTATACCTCTTTTCAATAGCCTGATGGCATCCACTATTTAGGTCTATTTTACTGAACACAGTGGCATCAAGTCATCAAGTAGATCATCTATACGTGGCATAGGATATCGATGTTTAATCACTATCTTGTTCAAACCTCGATAACCCACACACATACACCATGATCCATCCTTTTTTACAAGAATGATCGGAGAGGCGAAAGGGGAATAACTTGGTGCCTTTGGCAAGATCATTGACCATCCGTCTCACTTCCACTTCTTCCTTAAGACTCATTCTGTAAAGACGTATATTGATGGGACAAGATCCGGGTGTTAATTCAATCTTATGTTTAAAATTCTTCTTCGGAGGTAAAACAGATGGAAGATCATCGATGAACAACCCTCCGTATTGGTACTGGGATGGTTGAGTGCTAACACGTAACTTTCATACCAAAGTTGAATTTAACACATTATGAGAGGACCCAGTATAACAGAACTTGAACATCTCTACCACACAACTGTCCTCACATAACAATAAGAGAAGTGTTAGCCAATTGATACCCTTGGTGAGCCGACTTTGACAAAAGCGCTAGTGGAGCCGTGTCCACTCTCCTGACCACCGAAACATTCATGAGGCGTGGAACATTTGGATTGGCTTCCTACTCGATCTCTTCCATTGTCATAGGGTCATCACCCTAGTTCATCTGGTCCACCTGAAGATTGTATGTGGTCCGCATCAAGTTCCGTGGACATTCTTTCCACGTATGCTGCCTCAAATATCCAAAACAGAGGTTCTCCCTCTTTGCACGTCCTTGGTCCTGGCGACAACATTGAAGGACGCTGACCTTTTTGGGCATTGGGCTGCCCATACAACCCTCCTGCACCCTTTCCCTTTTGGTCACCCTGAGCTTGCCACTGACTGGTTTGACCTTCAAACTTTCTCTTCTTTGCGTCCCCAAGGTTGCTAACCACATGTACCAGCTACCATAGCAGGATCCAGGCCTCGTTTTCCATCGTCATATACAAGGCCATCTGTATGGCTCCCCGCAAATCATGAGATTGCTCCTTCTGCACGAAATGGCAAACGCTCTCTTGAAGTCCCTCCACAAGTGAAACACATAGGAATTTCAAGGAATGTGCAACAAAGACTCTCGGTACTTGTCTGCATAATCTTGCACGCTCAAGTTACCTTGCTTCAAGCTAATGATGCCAAATCCCACACAAGTCTCGAAAGCAACCGCTTTGATATCAAATGTTGCACACAAGCTCACAAAACCCTAAGTAAATACATAGAAGTAATCAGCAAATTTTTCACTTTATTAATCTCAGGGGAATGTACATAGATCAACAAGCAAACATGAGAGCTCTGTTGCAACTCTTCTCCCAACCATAGTTGCATAGGAATAAGATAGGGAATGCCTGACGCCTTCACGCTATATCCCCTCAAGCACCAGTTAACCCTAGTCACTGTCTGCATGAAACTCTGCCTGCTTGATGCTCGTGTGAGCATTAAAATCCCCTGCTAAAAGAATAAGGCCTTGCTGTGCAAAGCTGACTGTGAAGGAGAGAGATGGGAGGTGAGATGGAAAGATAGCTTGTTATTTTTTGTTTTGTTGTGAAGATTATTGAAAGCTGAGCAGATAAGCGGAACAATTGAGAGATTTTGTTTGTGTTTTGGAGCAGTGACGTAGATGTGACAAATTATAAGGATCGGGGAGAGAGAGAGAGAGAGAGAGAGAGAGAGAGAGAGAGAGAGAGAGAGAGAGAGAGAGAGAGAGATGAGAGATGAGAGAGCGGATAGGGAGAGAGGTGAGAGAGAGCGAGGAATTTTAGGGTTAGGATTTTTTTAGGGTTTTGAGATGAAAATAGCAATAATGTAAGTTGAGAGAGAGAGAGAGAGAGAGAGAGAGAGAGAGAGAGAGAGAGAGAGAGAGAAGAAGAAGAAGAAGAAGAAAGAAAGAAGAAAGCTTTATCAACGTCTTTTTCCATGAAGCTGCTTTGCCGTGTCTTCTGAATCTGCATTGCCGCTTCCTTCTTCTGCCTCTTCATCTGATTCCAACTCCTTCTGGAAGTGAGTAACATCAACCTCAAAAATGCCAACTTTACCCTGGAGGACCAAAACCGTATTCTCCAGAGTGGAGATTTGGAATGCTTGTTGCTTGATTAGCGCAAGCAAGGATACATTGGTCTCTTGAAGAGACTCAATACCCTATGGAGATGATGGGCAGGCAGTGGCGGACAGGAGGAGGGCGCCATAGCTGCGCGGGGGAGAGAGAGAGAGAGAGAGAGAGAGAGAGAGAGAGAGAGAGAGAGAGAGAGAGAGAGAGAGAGAGAGAGATTTTATTAATGTCTTTTCCATGCCAATAGGCATATAAGACAAAAAAAAGGTACATATCAAGTGTGTGGTACAACGGGAGCATATGAAACGTCTCCATAACAGAAAAGAAAAGCATGTGTACTACAACTACAAAGATAGAGTATGTCTAATGCAAGAGAGTCCAGTTGCCAATATGATAATGGTATATCTCGCTGTCGTCAAATACTGCTACTGTCAAAGAAAGATGTGATGGGGATAACGCCTGGAGATGGTCTCGATAAATGCTGCTGACGTCACCAAGGAGGTTGTCTCTGAGTAGTGGCTCTGCGGACAATATGAGTATGCGTAGTACGTCGTCTTTGGTCTCTATGTCGGTAAAAGTCACTGTCGTCACCGCTATCATCCGATCCAAGGTCCGTCCTCGATCTTCTGCGGGAGAAAAACGATGTGATCTGAAGCTGTGTATCAGGGTGAGTAGGTGGTTGGCATAGGTCCTATCATCTTAAGAACATCTCTTTGATCATAAGTGCAACGTATCGTGGATCATCATATGCTATAAGGGACCATAGTGTGACCGAAGCATCTCGGAAGAGGCAATGGTATCTCCCTCTGATCTCATAGTAGACTGGACATCTGAATAAATAATGCTCCTCGGACTCCACCTCAAACAGTGAACATATCTGGCAGAGAGAGAGAGAGAGAGAGAGAGAGAGAGAGAGAGAGAGAGAGAGAGAGAGAGAGAGCTTATTAATGTCTTAAAATGCAAAAAGGCATGTAAGACAAATAAGTACATCTCAAGTGTGTAGAAATAAGGAGTGTATATAATGTCTTTGAAACATAGTTGCCAGGGAACGGGAATGAAATGGGAAAGTGACCCCTGGGAATGGGAAAAGTTTCAAGAACTTGGGAACATGGGAATATGTTACGAGACCGTAACAGTACCGACCCAACAATATGTCCAGCTAACCACTAGAGGGCAGAGGATAGTGTGAGTCAGAGGCATGTATGCATACCATGTAGTTGGTATGAGGGCCAGTAATGCCCATGCGGACACAGGCATACGCATGCAGACACATGCGGATGCATGCATGACAACAGTCAGGGGCCATGCAATCCATTAGTGATGGACTAGGACCCCACATGCAACAGTAATCTAGTGCATGCAGCATGAACAATGGGTGTTGGCAGTAACTAACACCTACCACTCCCATGCAAACTCTCACTGGTCTAGGAGGGGCATTCTATAAAAGAGTGCATTGGCTGGGTGGATCAGACTAGCTTTGCCTTCTTCGTGGTTATGTTGTTCCTAACACTGGTATCAGAGCCATAGCTATCCTTGCCTATAGTGTGTCGATTCTTGTCTTATCAGTCAAGCGAATTGAGTCGGAAGATCAGCGCACCTTTTCCAGCCTTCTATAGTGCTCTTCTGGAGGAAATTTTGCAGCGATTTCAAGAGTTGGAGGGGCGCATTTGTCTCAGCCTGATCCAGCTTTTTTATTGCTTCCGTTCTGAGCATTGACAGTAGGGATTCAGCACCCTACCTGCAGATATTTCAGCGCCCTCTTTGCAGGTCGTTACTTTACGCACATGTTTGTGCATGTTTTTGGCTGCAAATCAGCGCTTGATTGGAAGTTATTTCAACACCCTACTCCAGGTTTTCCAGTGCACTTTTTCCATCCTCTTTCAGCGCCCTTAGAGAAGGATATCTTCAATATTTTCCCAAGAACCTCTTGGACGTTTTTCAGCAAGCAATCAGCGGACAGATTAAGCTCAAATTCAGCGCATTTTCTGCTGCCTAGATCAGCACAAGTCTACCATAATCCATACATGCAACCCAACTATCGGTGCATACAATAGTTTTATTGGAGGGCGTCTTGTGGATTGAAGCTCCTGTTACAGCAAGCTACATCGAACAGAACTAAGTTTTTTTTGCCCTTTCTTCTCTCTATTTGCTTTACGTTTTAGCTTTCATCAAGGTATTACTCTGGCAGCTATGTGCTTTACAAATTCAGAGCAAGAAGCAAAAGCTTAGAGGGACCAGTTGAAACTGTACACATAGCTAGTGCATGTCAAGCTATAGAACAAAGTTTGCAACGCATGCAAAAGGAAATTGCGAAATCAAAGCAGTTTTCAGTGGGTGTCGATTCGTCACAAAGCTCAGGGGATTTTTTGGAAAGTATTCTTACAAACGATCCTAAGCCAGAGCTAAGCTTTCGTTCTCTTTTTCTTTCTAAGTTCAACTTTTGCTTGAATTTAGATTTTTTCTTTCTACATTCTGATATGGCTTCAAAGTAGCCTTAGCTGACTTGGAAGCAAATCAACATCAATTATTTGCTGATTTGAAACTATAGCTTTTTGGTGTAGCTAAGGGCATTGTAGTTAGTGCCTCTCAGTTATCAGCACCTAGCAGTTCTTAGTTACCAATTCTTCTAATAAATCCCTCAGATTTAGGAGAATATGTCATTAGGTCTATTCCCAGTAATTTCAAAAGACCTAAAACAGCCTACATTTAATGGCACAGAAAAGGACAGAAATACTGACATCCTACAAACTTCCCTCAACAAGTGGAAAATGTTCAAGAAAATGAATATGTAACCAGTTGCCAGAAGTGTCAGATTAATAAAGCAGAGCGTCCAAAGTCAGGAGGGTTGTTACAGCCCCTAGAAATACCAGCTGGCAAATGGGAAAGTATTTCCATAGATTTTATAGTAGACCTGCCTAAGACCCATAAGGGTCATGATGCTATATGGGTCACAGTTGACCATTTGACCAAAATGGCTCACTTTATTCTGACCAAAATAACCATCAGAGCTCCAGAGTTAGCAAGGTTGTTTATAGACCATAGTTGCACGAATCGCGGTTTGAACCTCAAACCACGGTTCGAACCGTTCGAACCATTCGGAGCTGGTTTGAACCAAAATCTGGTTCGAACCGGATTTAAAAAAAAAGAAAGCCCCCAAAGCCAAAAAAGCGTTTTGGAAATTTTTTATTTCTATTTTTTACCGATCTCACAGAGCCAAAACCTCCAGAGGGAGATTCAAGGAGGGCGGAATGGATAAGGAAGGATGAATGCGCAATGGCGATCATCGTATCCTCCATAAACGATGACATTCTCATGCAGATTGAAGATTGCCAAAGCAGCCATGAAGCATGGGAAAAACTAAAGCTAAAGTACGAAGTGAGGACAACTGCATGAGTCATGCACCTTCACAATCAGTTGTAGAGCTTGCGATGGGATGGAAATGAGCTGGATCAACATGCAGAGAAGATCAAGATGATCTTCGCTCAACTCTCTACATCTAGACAAGAGCATCAAGTCCCAGCACTCTAGCAGTTGATGTACTTTATGAAATCACTGCCCTCATCTTATCAGCCATTGAGAATGCTCATCTTGTGAGAACCATCTTTGGCATAGACGCATGTATCATCTGAATATGAGGAGTCTCTATGACATGAGCAAGAAAGAACTTGTGAATGGTCTTAAAATTACAAGTTCGGACTCAGACTTCTGCGAAGCCTGTCAGAAAGGTAAGCAACATCGAAGTCCATTCATACATGAAGGGAGGAGAGCTAAGGACATCTTAGAATTGGTGCATTCAGATGTCTATGGACCCATGAAGGTCAACTCCCTTTCCGGATCGAGATACTTCCTCACTTTCATAGATGATTTTAGTAGAATGACCACCATCTACTATCTGAAGAAGAAGTCCGAAGTGTTCGATGCATTCAAGAAATTTGTAGCGTTTGCAGAACGACACACCTCCAAGAAATTGCAGACCCTCAGGTTAGACAATGGAGGCGAATATTCGAGCAAAGAATTTTTGAGCTTTTGTCAAGAGAGAGTTATCGAACATCAATTTATGCCTGCATATACACCACAATACAATGGTGTAGCAGAAAGACGAAATAGAACCCTTGTCGAAGGAGCAAAGTGCATGATGGCCCAAGCACAATTGCCAAGTCAGTTCATCTACAAAACCGATCGATAAAACGACAACAATAGAAAACAAGACACCGTACGAAATATGGACCGTGAGAAGCCCAATCTATCGTATGTATGAGTGTTCGGATGTGCAGCGTACATGCACGAGCGTACATGCACATACCAAAAGAAAAAAGAAGCAAACTGGACGAAAAGTCGGTACAAATTGTGATGGTCGATGACGGTGATAACATGTTGGCTGATGGCCTTGTATTGTTTGAAGAGCATGGGGAGGTGATGCATGGACTAGCGAGAGTATTGGATCGGAGGCAGAGACAATTGTGGAGTTGTTTCCTTTCTATCTTTCTATGTAGTTGGATGACGTGATCTAAAGCGGACATATCTCTATGATTTACTGTTATATTTCAGATTTGATGTAATCTTGAGGTTCTTTACACATTGAAAGTCTATTGCTATCAATCGTTGTGAATCTATTTGATCTTGCATGTTGTAAATGTGATGTGTCCTTCATTGTTACAATCTTAAATTTCTAGCTTTCTGAGTTTGCATGTATGTGATCAATCAAATAAATAGTCAATCTTGGATAAATTTTTCACAACCACCATAGTGAGCCGCATTGCCAATTCTAGCAAGTTGAACGGATACTTTGTGAACAATTTCATGAACTTTAATAAGGTAGATAGTGTTTTTCACATTATGGAAAGATGCATACACACAAATCGGTTCAATGAATAGAAGTTTTATGTATGGAAATTGGGAATGAGAGCTGTACTCAAAAAAAAAAGCCATGGAGCTATGTTTCTGGTGAACAGGGAAAACTGTTCGAATGGGAAAGAAATGCTATATGATTTTAAGGAGATAATATAGCTCAATGAAGTTCATAATGAGACAAAACATATCACAAGTAGATTGTATCTTCATTTTTCTGCTAATTACATCTAAAATGGATGAAGGAAATTTAATCTGTCTCAGATCAACCTGCATATCAATTGGAGTTGCGATGAGGAAGCTCTATGATAAAATTGAGCAGTCTTCCTGCATCTTATGTTGAATTTTCGTGCTTAGGAGTGTCATTGACGCAGTGAACATCCAATTAAATTCAGCCATCTTTCTTCAAGAGGAACCGCATCGAAAAGTAAAAGTGTTCTTTTCGATCACCAACATGAAATAGCTGTCTATACAGGAAGTAAGCCGAAATTTCAGAAAGGTAACTTCACATTGAATAAAAACAATAAGTTAAAGTGTACCTGTAATGGAAAACTTGGTCATTTGTTTGATAAATGTTGAAAGAAGGCAAACGATGATAAAATGAAGGAACAAGAGTCACCTAAAAAGGACAATCTAACAATGCTCACGCAGTTGAGTACTTCTCCCAAGTGAAGCTGCTATAGAATAACCCTAATGAATGACATTAAGCGTCTTGGAGGTGTCATACCGGGAGATACAACATACATCATGTGAAGGTTCTTGGCATAATCGTTGAGTCATGCATACATATATGAAGATGCTTAGATCTTGAGATGCACAAGAGGTGGAGATATATAGAAGATACTTAGAGAAAATTCTCTCCAGTATTTTATGTCAAAATTTCAACAAAGTTGTCATCAAGAGGGGGTTGTTAAAATAATCAATCCATAATTTTTTTTTTGTAGGCATAAAGACATTCCGTATGAATGCTATGAATTGTACTCGCAATGCAATAAATCAATAAGTAGGTCAATGTGCCTTCAATAGTCTAAGCTAATAAATTTGGTTGTTTACATGTGGAAAGGACTTCAGTATAGAGGGTCGAATGTGAGGAACCAATGACCCCTCTCTCTCTCTCACTCACTCACTCACTCACACACACACACGCGCGCACACACACACACACACACACACACACACACACACACACACACACACAATTTTGTGGAGAACTATTGCTATTAGGCAGATTAATTAAAGATAATACATTGTAGTGTTACGTGAATTTGTTTCTCAATATCTTGTGTGTTAATCTTTCAACGGCATGATTATTGATGTTGAATGACTATTGATTATCTTAGAAGGATTAACACCCTGAATCTATCATAACGATGATCTTAACTTGGGTCAATATATATTTACTGGTTTTTCAGCACCGAAATGTGCATTCTATAAGGTTCACACAAATTTCGTATGTTATACCGGGTGTGGAGGACTTCAAACCTGCACAGATAAGCAATTTTCTTGAAAAATCTGTGGCGCTACAGGTACATATTCCCTAAGGAAGCCTTCTGAAATAGTGCTCAGATCTAATCTTTATGGTTATTCGTATGACTGAAAACCATGCGTGTTTGCAGGATCCATCACTATTGGAGCCTGCATGGGAAGAGCTCTCTGCAACAGGGGTAACCTCAATGGATGCCAAAGTTCTTGCAAAGGTAAGGAATGTTACGAAAGAGATTTCCCTGTCACAAATATCTCAAATTCTATGAAATATTCAACATTTTTGCATGATCTACTTGTACTTGGCAGGTCCTTTTTGGAACCACAACCCCCGAGGAGTGCTATGCTGCTCATTGTTTACTCTCATCAAATCAAGTATTCTTTCGTTGCAATCAAAAGGGGAAAACACCTATGTATGCACCTCGCCCCTTAACACAGGCACGTGTGTCAAGCTAACTTCTAGAATTATATTCATCTTTTCAGGGTGCAATTTGATTGTATAGCAGAAACAAACTGACTGTAACCCCCCTAGTGACACTTTTTTGAGGACATCGTGTTACGGTATGGAGCAGCTGGCCAATACTTAGGTTTGCATTGTTTAAGAGGTCTAGGTGGCCAGGCAATGAAGGGAATTGAGTGGTTTTGGGGAGTTAGGAAAAGTGATCTTAATTGGCTTTCCTCTTTTGAAAATAGGTGAATGAGCTTCGAGAACGACATGCATTAGATGAGGTTGCTCGGCGCCAACTTGATGTTTATGTCAATGCTGTCAGAAAATCAATGTCAAGCCCATCCGAATTAAAGCCAGCCAAAAGTGGTTGGCATTCGGATGAATTTTTTTCTAAGCGAACAGATGCATTGAAAGCACTTTCACTAGAGTCTTGTTTTGAGAACGAACAGAAGAAGCTTGCATTACAGGTAGCTGCAATCATTTGCTTAAGCATTAATTTGGAGAACATTAGGTTTTAGGTTTTTAGTATTTTCTAGGTTCTGGATATCAGTATCATGAATGAGATTTACATTCAGTATTATCATCTCTTTACATTTCAGACTGGAGATCTGAATTGATGGCTCTTTTTACTTGCTGGTTGTGCCTAATTGGTTTGGTCCCATATTGTGTGTTGTATTACAAAGTTTTCTAAATGAATTCAGCAATAGCGCGATGATTATAGATATATCGAGGAGACTGAGGTATAGCTCTGTACTTTTTGATCAGGTGTTGGCCTCATTGGGAATGTCAAAAACACCAACATCGGCGGTGGATGTTTTGATTGGCATGGGCATCTTTCCAGCGCATGTAAATGTGGAGCTACTTAAGTCAAGGATCAGAATTGACTTCTCAAACGAGCTGCTTGCAGCTGCTGAGTTAATTCGAAATGAACCCTTTCCTGATATTGATCTGGTAGTAATCATGTTGGTTGCAGTTTTCTGTACATGTTCATTCAAAGTTCAGTCCTGCAGCTTAGACATCATGATATTTCAAAGGATTATAACAATGAGCAATTCATATTGCAACTTCACAGCTAGTGATGTGTAGAAACAATCTCTGGAAAGTTCAGAAGGTTCAAGCTTGGAGAGGTTGCAACTTTTGATTTTTACTCTTTTTCAGGACAGGAGAGAGGATCTTACATCTCTTAATGTGTACACAATCGATTCCGATGATACAAAAGAGGTACGTCTATTTTAATTTCTTTGACATGCGATTTGGGTCAATTGATGTCAGGGTTAACCGCAGATTGTCTCCTGTCTTTATCTTGCTTAGACTTGTATGGATGGTATACCTTTAGCAAAATGGTTTTTAATTACAGATTGATGATGGGCTTAGTGCATCGTTGCTACCTGATGGTCGCATAAAGCTTTGGGTGCATGTTGCGGATCCGACACGCTGGATAAACCCTGAACATTTATTGGAAAAGTTGGTATTGCAGCTTTTTGTGTCTGTTGTTCTTAAAATCTGTTTTTGACAAGGCATTACTGCTGTGTCCTTCAGCTGACAAGTGTCTTTGCAAACACTTGTCAACCAATACAAGATTTAGCTCTGATACTTATTTCACTTCAGTTTTTATCTTTCTCTTGATTGAAAATTGTTAATGGTTTAGGGAGGCAAGACAAAGGGGTACCTCAGTTTATCTTCCTACACAGACTATTCCAATGTTTCCAATGGGGTTAGCAGCCGACTGCATGAGTCTTAAGCAGGGCCATAATTGTGCTGCTATCACCATAAGTGTTGTGCTCAAGGAAGATGGGAGGTATGCATACACGATTCAGTTTTCATAAGCAGTGTTATATCAATAAATTGGCTATGATCTATGTATCCCCCCAACTATTTGGACATTATGAATTTGACAACATTTTCAACTTTTTTAACCTGCTTCATCTGGCAGATAAGATGCACATGGCCAAATGCCTTGACAAGCTGTTTGTGTCCATTGGTGTGTGTGTGTAGCATCGAAGAGAGTCAAATTACATGCTCAACCATCCGACCGACCCATAAACTTTCATATTATGATGCACACAGTCTGATTTTGAGGAAGGATGAAACTGATTTGAACATGCTAAGCTATGCTGCTACTCTGCGACACAAGTGGCGAAAGTCTAAGGTCTGTCTGTCCTAAAGTCACATTCTTCATTGAGCAAACAGGTTTCTCTTTCTGTGTCCATCAGGTCCCTAGTAACTGTGGCTGTAGATATCCTTTATATGTTTGCAGACATTCTATGTGGGCATGGCGTGGGCGAGTTATTGTAAATTCTTGAAATTGCTCATGACCTGGCTTGTGGTCAGAAAGTTAAGAGGGTGCTTTTGGCTTGATTAGTGCCAGCTATTACGTTTGAGTGTTGATAACTGGATTTTTATGGTACAGAGCTGCAGATGCTGCAGTTACTAAAATAACCTCATGTTTTCCACAGGGTGCAGTTGAGCCTTCCCCTACAACAAGAGTCAAGGTATCTGATGCAGAGTCGATTGATCCATGTATTGAAATTGAGGTATTTGATCACACCAATTTAGCAGTCCAACTTGTATCCGAAATGATGATCTTGTGTGGAGAGGCTGTTTCAATGTTTGGAGATCAACAAAGGTTGTTGCTCCCATACAGAGGTCAGATACCAAGAGACTTGCCTAGTCATTCTCGTGATATTACAGCAGAGGGTGCAGGCAAGGACATGGCTTTGCGTAGAACCACAGGACCAGTCGGTATCAATTTAAGCAAACCTGTTGGCCATTCTTCACTTGGTCTTTCAGGCTATGTGCAATTCACATCTCCCATTAGACGTTATACAGACTTTATTGCACATTATCAGGTATGCCTAGTGCTGCAATGATTTGGTCTTTCTTTTCAAAATAGTGATTAACAGGAAATGTATGACACAAAACCTTCACTTTATGTGTCACCTTAGGTGAAGGCAGCCTTGCGTGGTGATAAACCATTCTTTGCACACGGTTACTTGGAAGCAGCTATTGGATGGGCCAACTTACGATCCAGAGAAGCAAAGAGACTTGAGGGTATCTCTAATCGTTACTGGATACTAGAGTACCTGCGGAGGCAGCCAAAAGATACAATATTTCAAGCCGTTGTTATGCGTTTTGTGAAAGACCATGAGGCATTCATTTTATTAAAAGAGGTTTGCACATTACGCTCCTCAACATGCTTTTGACTCTGTTGTGTGATTCATATTCAGTGCATCTTTTCTTTTATATTGTTGGAGAATATACTTCAAACACATTGTATGCCGATTTGTTTTTCTTCAAAAGTCACATGACTGGAAAAAGATGTCCGTTGGTGGTGTTTTTTATGTAGGTGGGGCTTGAAGCTCTTGTTACCATCCATTCTAAAGCATCCGCAGGTGATAAAGTTAAAGTCATAGTAAAAGACGCTCATCCTCGAAAGGACTTATTACTGTTAAAAGAAATCTTATAAGCAGGAACCTTTTTCTGCTGCTCCAAAAAAGACCAAATTTGCATGGAAGCAACTTGGAAACCCAGAAGGGCAGGTCTTCATGTTTCATTGCCAACTATGGTTCAAGCAAGGAAGGAATACCATTGGAATAACTCTGTGATGAGGCTATCATGCTAATGTGAGCAAGTTGAATCCCTTCAACATACAAGAAGTAAATTCTGGTGAGGCAATCAAATATCAGTCTTGTAAGATTGCAGTCTCTGGTGATCAAAATCCAAACATATTATCTGTTGATGCATTGGTTTATTCTGGTTAGCAATCCTACTCAAGGTTTAATAGAGATTCCTTTTAAGAACTTTTTAATGCATGAACTTAGTATCTTTTTGCAGCATCTAAAATCTTTTGGATATGCTACTTTGCATTAAAGACAGATTGGTTCTTACTAACTGTTTGATCTACAGAAAATTGGAAAATATTTGGTTGGTTGGTTGGTTATTGGTTTATGTTTTTGTCTGTGTTCATTTTCATAGACATGCAAAGTGAATTTTTTTTGATGATGCTGGGTTTGATACTTACATTTTGTCCAAATGTGCACAGGCCAGGGCGTGGAAAGTACTTATTTGGCTGTATTTTACAAACAGATTACCAGTCTCTCACAAGTGCTCGTCGAACATGTGTGTGTGTACATTTTTGTGTTTTAGAGATATATTGGTTATAGGAGCATCAATTTTGGAGAAGTGTCAAGGTCTTCAAATCTCAACACCTAAAGTCTGGATTATGAACTAACATCATACAACCAAAAGATTTGAACTTCTTACCATCAGTAAAATAAAGGTAAATATATGTTGTTGTATAGAAAATAGATGCTCATTGAAGGATGGTAAAGGTAAATATGTTGTTGTATAGAAAATAGATGCTCATTAAAGGATGGTAAAAGCATGTGTATGAATGGGCATCTCCAGCTTGTAAAATTCTACAGTATAGCAGCACCCTGAATATTTCATCCTGTAAATTCATCTGAGCTGTGTTACTTCAAAAAGCGTATATCAGCAATTTCAATTTTCACAGCAAGCACTTGAATTCATCTTTGAAGATGATCATGATCTGCAAAGAACATTGATTTCACAAGCCACACAACATGCACTATTGCACTTGTAATGTGCAAAAGAACTCAATGGGAATATTTTGTACTCTTTCAATTATAATACTTGGTTGCTACATAAAGCATAGCAGTGTATTGAATGCATGATTTATGTCAAAGCATGCTGTTTTATTTTGTGGAAATTCCAAGTAAAAGCACTTCACTAGATTTGGTTTCACAATACATGAATTTGACTTGCATGCAAACTTATCCTTGAATCTTGAACTGTAATGAAAAAAAATCATCAAATGCTTTGAAGAAGTATCGAAATTCTATGCTAAAGGGGGCTTTGCATGTCGGTATCAAAAACCGATGCCTTACCACTTGTGTATACTCCATGGGTAATAACAAAAAATGAGAGAAGCTTCCATCTCGCTCTGCTGCCCCTCTCGGAGAAACTTCAGGAACGTTACCGCTCATACGGCTCCCAACCCCCTTCTAACCCCCTTCTAGTCGAGTAGCTCTGATGTTCAGCTTTACCCTGCTACTCGCTTGACAAGGTCCCAAGTAATCTCTGTGGGAGGAGACCCCTCTCATCTGCCAAATGATCATTCCAAGACCCTCCATCCAGATAATGGGTAGGAGTGGTCCTCTTCCAAGATTCGTGGCCCCCCCCCTAAAGGGCGGGCATCCTTGGTGATGGTTCATGAGAGTCCAATAAATCATCTAAGGGTACTGAATTTATCTTACTGGTTTGTAGATGTACCCTTGTAGGGCTCTCTTTATTCGGGGGTGGCGGGCCACGATGAACTTAGCCTGCTCGTGACAGATCGGATGCAGCACCACTCTATGGATAGCATTGCGGTATCTATACCCCTACAGATTGAGGCTATTGGAGATTCGAAGTCCGAGGTGGAAAAGTAGTAACTCGTTCTCGGGCTTGCCTATGCTTCAAGGGCATTCCACTCGAGGGTTGAAGGGCCTGAGGAGGCGTCCTTCCCTGTCATAAATTCTATTTTGCTTTTTTTTTTTTGAAATGTTTTTTTTGCCATAATTTTTTTTAAACATGCACCTTCCATGTGGAAGGTGTGTGTGAAAAAAGTAATTTTTTTTACATGCACCTTCCGACATCCAAAAGGTGCGTGTAAAATTTTTTGAAAAAATGGAGAGGTGCATAGATTCCACTTTGGGAGGCACCTCCCTTTATAAAAAAAGGAAAAGTTGAGATTACATATATGATGAAACATCAGATACATCGATCATGTGGTAAAAGCTTTTCTTGGACCAATAGCCACCTGAATCAATCGTGTACTATAGTACAAATGAAATATAAGATTTCTTGAAGATAGGTATGTCATGTTTAGTGATGCAACCAAGGCACATCCAAAAGGATCACACACGTCTAATGGATATGTTGAATAGAAGATCTCTAAGCAAGTAGCCTTCGATGCTTAGGATTTTTGACAAAAATAGCTATTTAAAAGTATCCAAACACATACAAAAAGCAAACCATTTCTTTGTTAGCTGTGCTTATCCGCCAATGCTCAAGAAAAGAGATTATCATACCAACACATATATAATTGAAGAAAACAATCTTACATGACCATTGCTCAGGATTTTTGATAGAAAATAGGACTTTTTAAAGAATTCAAACATGTACAAAAAAACAAATTGTTTCTTTGTTGGCCATGTCTTATTTCTTACTCAAGAAAAGAAACTAACATACCGACATGTACATAATTGAATAAAGACAATTTCACATGATCATTGCTTGAGTCCATAATGTTGGTTTGAGTTCACACTGATCAAAGATTATGCCTAGATAAAACATTGTAGTATATGGGCATAATACTACAATGTTCAGTAGATCCTTTCCAAGAAAAGTAGATATAGAGGTCATTTTTTCATATAGAAAAGTTTTAAATTACTATTAATCTACCTTGTTGCATTCAATCCTTTGAATGATTACACTATAGTTTAATAGTGACACTGAATCAGTACAACAAAAAGTACTAGTTTGGAATGAAAAAGTTGCATAAAATGAGGAAAATAAAAGGAGTTGCATCTGGTTATGATAATTTATTACATTTTCTTTCTTGAGTTTCGTTTGGAAGATAATATTATTTGTATAAAGATCTCTTGCATACATACCCCCGTTGCTGATGAGGGTGGGTATGATGGCAAGGATACATTTTTTTTTTATTGTGGCCTAATTTATTATTATTATTATGGTCGATGGCATATGTCCCATTGTGCCCGTGGGGTTGGTAATGAATATTAGATGGTATTGATGTGAATGCTCTTAGATGATTTGTTTATTTCGCTGGTACTTTTATGATTATTTGACAGTCTATCAATGTAATTTGTTTTTAAGTTTGTTTAGTCACGATTTCCTTTCCTTGTTTGTTATGAATTTTTGCAAAGATGTAGATGTACCACAAAGGCCTTGCCATGACATATTGTGGTATTTTAATTTTTTGTGAAAATTAAAAAAATATACATGAGAAAAATAACATAGGTGTACAAATGATTTTGTGAAGTGGATTTATATTGTAGAGAGCTAAGATTGCATAATGGAATATCAAAAAATTAAAAGATGATATTGTTAGAAATAATAAATGATAATGTTAGTTTCCCATAGGTTACTTTGACCCAAAAGGTCGAGACTTGTGTAACCATGGGTTAGGTTTATTATCTAGACCTAATAAGATGGACCCAATTTTGGTCTCGTAATTACTCGTGGGTCCAAGTAAAGTCTAATTATGCTAAGGGGCCCTATCTTGACTTTTGGGGGAGCCCTATAATTAGTAGGTTCTAGAACTTAGGGTTTGGAAGAGTCTAGGCCCTTGGAAGGCCTATTTACTCATTGTTCATTTGTAATTCATTCCCTTTCAAGCATTGCTACTACTTTTTCTCTCCTTGAGGGTGCCTACCCTCTCCCTCTTCTTCTTCTTCTTCTTCTTCCCCCTCTTCTTCTTGTATATGGAGATTGAATGTTAGAAGGATCTTGGCACTTTGATTTCCTACATGGTATCAGAGCCATGGATCTTCTATGCTTGATTTAGGGCGCCCTACCAAACGAGATCATCTTCACTTAGGGATCACAAAAATTCAGCACCTTTGCCGATTTAAAGAGTGAAGATTCGTTCAATTTTGACGCTTTTCTGTTTTGCAGGAGGGCGCCACACATCAAAGGAGATAATAGGATTTTGGATGCCCAAAAATCAGTTGGTTGTTTGCTGATTTTTCAGGTTGCAGGAAGGTGCCATTAATTATCTTCTTCGGGGCTGCTTTTAGATCGCCCACATCCGTGTAGGTTTATCCTACTTCCATTGGTCTGTTGGTGCCCTATTTTTCAGATTTGCTCCTTTGCAGGAGGGCGCCCATCTACAAGCAATTTTGATCTTCTGATTTGGCTGAAAAATCAGCACCATTGCTGCTGTTGCAAAGTGAAGATCTGCTTCTTTTTGCTTGTTTCCAGGTGTGGAAGTAAGCGCTAATTTTTTGTAATGATCCGATCACATTCTGAGGCTAAAAATTGGACAACATATTACCATTTGTAGGGTGTTTGCAACAGCCCTATCGTGTGTGTATTGTTCACACTTTTTGGCAAGAAAGAAGGGTTACGGAAAAAGCTTTGTTGGAGGCTAACCTAATTCTTTGCTTGCTGAGTTTGTAATGCAATTTGAGGTTGAAATTTTCAGCACACAAGGCTTGTAGGAGGGCGATTTCCTACATCCATCTAATGTGTGGTTTCGACACATTCCGATGCTGATTTTTCAGATTTGATACTTGTTGATTTTTGTGTCTTTTAGGGCACATCTAGGGTTTGAAAAAGTTTATCTTCTTGGCTGGTTCTTATGGCAGGAGATTTGGGAGCAGTTCGTACTTGTTCGGGCGAAGATATGCTGGATGGCAACAACTGTTCTTCATGGAATTGCAAGCTGAGGTTTGGCATCGACGTGATGATCAAGATTTTATTGGTAACAAGATCTATCTTATATCATCTGAGATTTTGCAAGACCTTTAAAAGTGCTTGAGAAACACTTTTAAAGATATACCAAATAAAGGATTTATCATCATGGTTTCTCCTCTCTACTTCATCCTCTTTGAAGGTAGAAGAGAAAAGGAGTTCCAAAGCTCACTAAGAATCTTATTAGTGTTGGCCAATTGCTTAATAATGGCCTTGATGTCAAGTTTTATATTGACGCTTGTGTAATCAAGAAAGAAGATGAGATTATTGCATGTGGATCTCGATTTCGAGGCATTTATAAATTGGATCCAAGTGAGAGTGCTAACTCTTGTGATATTGCATATGTGACCAAGATCTCCAAAGAAGAATTATGGCATAGAAAATTGGGCCATCCCAACTTCAAATCTATGCACTCTATGGTCAAAGAAGCCAAAGCTATTGGTTTACCAAAGACACTATCCAAGGAGCTCAAGCCTTGTGAAGCATGTGCAATTGCAAAGTCGCATAAGAAGCCATATCCAAGATCTCATATCAAGACTCATCATCCATTGGAGCTTGTGCACTCGGATGTACACTTTTCATCTTCTACAAGCAAGGAAGGAGCCACTTGCTTTTTCACTTTTATTGATGACTACACAAGATTTACATGGTTGTATCTTCTATCTTCCAAAGCTATGGTGTTTGATTATTTCCTCAAGTTCAAAGCCCTTGTTGAAAAACAATTCACTTTCAAGATCAAAGCTTTGAGATGTGGTGGTAGTGGAGAGTACATCTCCAAGAAGTTTCATGTTTTTTGTGAGCAAGAAGGAATCAAAAGAGAACTCTCTTGTGCCTATTTCCCTTCTCAAAATGGGGTGGCCGAGAGGAAGAATAGAGCTCTATGTAAATGTGCCAAAGCTCTAAGAATTGAAGGCTCCTTGCCTAAGGATTTTTGGGGAGAGGCCATCAATTGTGCCAATTATTTTTGCAATAGACTCCCTCATCTTGCTCTTGGAGGAAAGACACCTTTTGAGATGATGCATAAAGAGAAGCCTAAGGTTGATCACCTTAGAGTCTTTGAATGTATTTGCTTTGTTCATGTTCCTTTGGAGACTAGAAAGAAGGATGATCGTAGCTCAAGCAAAGGAGTAATGGTTGGATATTTATCTACCAAGAAGGCTTATAGAGTCTACATACTCTCTACTTGCAAGGTTATTGAAAGTAGAGATGTTATTTTTCATGAAGTTTAAAAGATTACCTTGGATGGGGCTGAGATCAAAGCATCTTATGATGCATCTTCTATCATCAATATTGAAGACAACTGAAATATGGTGGGGTCGAGAATTGAGGAGGAACATCCTCATGCATTCACACCTAGAAGATCCATGAGAGAGAGATCTAAGCCCAAGAAGCTCTCATGCATTGGTAAAGACAAGCATGTGGATGTTGAATCCACCAATTATGCATTTTTTATCTCTCATGAAAAACCTAGAAGTGTCCAAGAAGCACTCCATTCAAAGGAATGGCATGAAGCTATGAAACAAGAGTATGATGCTTTGATTACCAACAACACTTGGGAGATCATGGATCCAACCACCAACTACCACATTATTGGATGCAAATGGGTGTTTAGAATCAAGTACAACAATGATGGTTCTATCAACAAGTCCAAAGCAAGGCTATGCTCAAATTCAAGGCCTTGACTATGAAGACACCTTTGTACCCATCACAAAGATGGTCATGATCTCTATTGTTTGCTATTTCAAGTGGAAAAAATCTCAACTTGATGTCTCGAATGATTTTCTTAATGGATATCTTGAGGAGGAGATATATATGGAGCAATCACAAGGCTTCATCAAGCAAGGTGAGGAATCGAAGGTTTTCCTACTTTTCAAAAGCTTATATGGGATCAAGCAAGCCCCAAGATCATGGTATGCAAGGCTCAACTCATTTCTCATCTCACTTGGATTTGTTCTAAGTGACTACGATCCTTCCATGTATATAAAGTTTGTAAATAGTTATCTTGTCATTCTTCTCATCTATGTAGATGACATTATCTCATGTGGAAGTTGCATGAGAAGCTAGTAGATGAGACTAAAAGTGCACTTGGTAGTGAGTTCAAAATGCAAAATCTAGGAGAGCTTCACTACATACTAGACCTAGAGATTGATATATGTCATGATTATACTTTCATAAGTCAATCTAGATATGCTCTATCAATGTTGATAAAGTTTCATATGGAGAATTATAAGAGCATAGATACACCTATGGAGCATATTGTAAGAGATCCTAATAAGGGAGATGAAAGATCCTTCGAGGACATCACCATTTTTAGGAGTCTCATTGGCTCCTTGATTTGGTTGACCATTACTAGGCCCGATTTGAGCTATTGTGTGCACAAGCTAAGTCAATCCATGCAAGATCCTAAGATCTACCATTGGAAATCGGCCAAGAGAGTCTTGAGGTATGTATCTTCAACACATGAATATTCGGATTACTCTACAAATGTGAAGATTTTTCAGTTGTTGCCTACTCGGACTCGGACTTTGCTAGTGACAAGGTAGATAAAAAATCCACAAGTGCCTACACTATATTTCTTGGAGGAGATCTCATATCTTGGCTATCTAAGAAGCAAGATACCATTTCACTATCATCTTGTGAGGCCGAGTATAAGGCCCTTACAACAACAACAAAAGAGGTGTTATGGATCAAAAGATTTTTATTGGAGCTCAAGTGCATCAAAGATGAAGATCTACCTTTGCTCAAATGTGACAACATCTCGGCCCAAGCCCTTGCCAACAATCCTATCTTTCATGCAAGCAGCAAGCATATTGAAGTTGCACATCATTTTATAAGAGAAAAGCTTATTGGAGGAGAGATCAACTTCATGTATTGCCGATCTTTTCACCAAGCCATTGCTCAAGAGTGCTTTCATCAAGCTTAGATCCAATCTTGGCTTGATTCCAAGATCTATGCCTAATTAGAATAGATATCTTTTAAGGAGGAGTGTGAAAAATAGTAAAAGCTATCTATGTTGAGTTAGGAGGTATGTTGACTTTTTGTCTCAATCTACATGTTAGTAGGTGATTAGGCCAATTTTGGCATTAGAGGCAACTTGAGCAAGTACACATGCTAGATGATGATTAGGCCAAATCTAAGAGCAAGTTAGGCACTTGACACATGGAATGATGGTAGAGGGCTAGTGACACCTTCCTATGTATTGTCTTGAGAGCATGTGACCAATCACAAGTAAGGGGTCCAGGAAATTGGTCCAATTAGGGCCCATATGTCACTAAGCCAATGTACTTGTATGATTGATTTATGCATGTAGAAAAGTGTTATTGCCTTAGATTGATGAAACAGATCTTGGATTTCAATCTGTGTGATCTATGTGCAATCACCACATCTTAGGAGATCAAAATCATAGTTTTGGGCATTCTCACACATGTGAAATTCAACATGGTATTAGAGCCTGCCTAAGATATCCATGCATACATCAAGATTGATGTGAGAATTTGCCTTGAAATCAAGATTTTGAGAGTGTAGTTGCATCTCCTATCTTTGTGATTTTAGGATCAAGAGGGGTCATAATCATAAAGATTGGACCTGGTATTGTATGGAATTCATTGCTCAGACACATGTGAAGGACATCCATTTTTGACCAAGTGGCTCTCTTCCAAGATAGATCCAAAATCTATTATAGATAGCTTGCTAGAAAGCTAGTAGAGTCAATATTGTGTTGCAATTTGTTTCATATCAAATTGGATGAGCCAATCAAAAGTTATAGCAAATTGAATCAAGGTGGGTAGGGCACCCAACCTGGTTGGACACTTTGAGTTTGACTCATATCATGCTTGTTTGATCCAAAAACTTAGAAAAAAGCTTGCCAATCTTGTCTATTTGAGATCTAGACAATTTTTTGAGGTCATAGCCGCATAGTTTCATGCAATCCAATTCTATTTAAGTCATTTGTGGATGTTTTTGAGTGCTTTTGTGTGCTTGAGTCAAGTTGACCCAAACTCCTTGCTCCATCTTGGGATGAGAGTCTGATATAGTCTGAGGGAGATTGGTAGAGCTAGTGAGATAGGTCTCACACCAAGTTGCAAGATCTCATATTGGAGTTGGCAGTACACCCTTTGTGAATCCATTATTGAGAGAGAAGCAACACCTTTTGATCCATTACAAGTGAATTTCTCAAAGGAATATGACTTCCTTAGGTTCCATTTTGTTGGAGCATGGTGAGAGATTGAACACCTCCAATTATGCAATTTGGAAGGTGAGGATGGAGCTCCAAGATGTGATGGAGATTGTGCTAGGACTTGAGGAGGAGTCCCAAGTGCTCCAAAAATACAAGAAGAGGGCTAGAATGGCCCTACATCATAAAGATGAGTGTTTACAATGAAGTGTTGAGGGAGATTGGCTCATGTATCTCATCCAAAGAGGCTTGAGACACATTGAAATCCATTTATGAGGCAAGGAACACATCAAGGTTGCTCACACTAAGGAATCAAAAATTTCAAGGATTCCAAAGGAGTGATGAGAGTGTTTCAAACTATGTTTTGAGAGTCAAAGATCTGCATAGAGAGCTTGCTTGCATAGGAGACAACCTCAAACCAAAAGAGCTAGTGCAAGTAATCCTAAATGGATTGAAGGAAGAGTTTGACAATCTTATGCAATCAAGGAGAAGCTTCCAAGATTGGAGGCACTACAAGGAGTTCTTATTTCCGAGGAGTGTAGGCAAGAGAACAACTTATGAGGATCAATCAACTTTCCTTGAAGAATGATGGAGAGGTGAAGGCATAGTTCACAAAGGACAAGCCAAGAGGAAGGGGCAAAGAGCATCATCAACATTTCAAGAAGACAAGTCAAAGGAGGAGAGTGATGAGGAGTCATCACAACCATCAACAAGTTGCAAATCCAACAAGAAGTGCTTCTTTTGTGGTAAGAAGGGGCATTTTGCTTCTAATTGTTTCAAGAAGAAAAAATTCCTCAAGCAAGCCAAGCTTGCTAAAGAGAGTGAACGTGAGATAGAAAGAAGTTATAAAGAAGGTTTTCTCATTATGTCTATGTACTCTTCTTCTAGTTTTGAAGTTGAAAATTCATGGTGGATAGATAGTGGATCTAGTTCTCATATGACTAGTTCAAGAAAGTCTTTCACTCATCTTGCACCTTACAATGGTTCTAGAAAGTTTATTTCCATTCCTATTGATGGTGAATGCAAGATAGAGAGAATTGGTAGTGTACCAATTGGTGATGAATCCACTATGATTGTGCCTAATCTCACTATGAATCTCATTAGTGTTGGCAAGATGCTAGATGATGGTTTTCAAGTTCATTTTGAGAAAGATGTTTGCTTGGTTAAGAGGGATGGTGATGTGGTAGCAAGTGGGACTAGATGTGGTAATCTTTTCAAGATTGATGCTAATCTTTGTGGAAGTGTGGCCAAGAGGAGCTTGGATCATCTCAAGGAGGAGAAGGCAAGTGATCTACCTCAACCTATGTTCCAAGATGGTAAGGCTCATGAAGATGGTTCTTTGTCAAAAGCACATGGAGAGTTATTGCCAAGGAGGTATGCTTCTTATCAATTCTCTTATCTTTTTTATTTGAATGATCTCAGTTCATCATGTAGAAGCAAATATGAGGCCATTTCGTGTGACTTCTTATGTAAAGACTTCATTGGAGGTATCTCTTATCAATGGTGCTTGATATTAAGGTTGCGATAGTTGATACTTTGGGGATCTTTAGATTGCTTTGTCGATATTTATTCTCATATAAGGAGTAAGGAGGATCTAATCTCAATCAAGATGATGATGGTATGATTCTCAAATCTACCAAAAGTCCAAGTGCATGATGGAGATTTGCCAAGGCTTAAGGAGGAGTCTTCTCAACACATGGTTTCAAGGGGATCTTCAAGAGGCAAGGCCGAGTCTTTGTGGCTCACAATACATGGCAAAGAGGGGAAATTTTCAGGCTGTATCTACTTCAACAGATTTTCATTTGCTTCTCTTCCATTACTTGATGTACCATCTTGCTTTATTGAGATTTCTACATCTCAAAGTTCAAGTAAGGCAATACTAGTCTTGTATGATGCCTATTGTATAGACATATTTGTTGTCATTGATGGCTTAGATATGTTTCCAAATCATTTTGAAAGCAAGTGGTTGTGTCATCAAATGTATGCTCTTGGATCTACTAAGAGCAAGAATGAGTTTATTACTCATAGTTTGAAAAATCATGTTTTTTCTTTTGCGAGGCATTTTGTAAACTTTTTTTTGAGATTAAGTGAATCATCCATGAAGGACACTTACATACTTGAACAAGTATTTAGCCTCAAGAAGATCAAGATAGTGTTTTATTTCAAGATTAGATTCATCATGGAAAGTTCATAGTAAGTGGACTATCAAGCTAGAATTGAAAATCTTGAAAATCATCACATTTGCCCATCTTATGATCTTGATCTTTATGATTTTTATGAGGCATGGAGGCCTCAGATTTCACTCTTTATGGTGCAGCCATCTTCATGCAAGTGGAGCTTTCAAGTCAAAGATCATCATCAAGCATGGAAGAAGCACAAGGAAATGGTGGCAAATTGGTGAAATGCTCTTCAATGGAATTGGCAAGTGATTTATACCAAACAAGTCTTATCATGGATATGGTGAAGTTGCTGCTTTGGAGGATCCCTTGGCTGGTTTTCACATGATATGCATACCAAAGGATCCACTCAACAAGTTTCACAAGTTCCTTGTTTGATCTAGTACCTTACCAAGCTAGTTTTTGAGGTGTGAAAATTTGGCAAAATCTAGCTTGAATACTTCTCGTATGAGAGTAAATTTCACACGTGTCGATCAAGTTCCCATGTGTGGAAAATAATTAAAAGTAACTTAGTCATGGTGAGTTAGGGTTACATAAAATTTTAGAGACATCTATCCATGTGTAAGTAGGTGATAGGGCCTTTTTTGGCATTAGAGGCAATTTGTGCAAGTACATAGGCTTGATTTGGACAAACTTTAAGAAGTGATGTAGCTCGAGTTGGGTTAGGCTACTTACATTTGTCAAGTTGAGCTTTGGTGAGTGAATCATCTCCATGTGTTGGCATGAGAGCTAGTGACCAATCAAAAAGCTAGAATCTATCAAAATGGTCCAATCAGATTTGAGGACTCATAAGTCACTCAACCAATCATGTTAAGAGGAGAAAAAGAAGGGGTCCAATCATGTTTCACTCCCCTTCACATTAGATTACTATTTATATATGACTTGGTTCATTTGTGATCAAATTTTACGGAGTTAAGGAGTCAAAATTGGTTCTCTCTCTACTCGTGTTCTTGATAGTGGATTCTCTCTCCACCCGAGAGGAAGACATTTTCATACTTAGTTTTTTCATACTTAGGTCTCCACACATGTGAATGTACTTGTATGATTGATTTATACATGTAGAAAAGTCCTCTTGCCTTAGATTGATGGAATAGATCTTGTTTTTCAATCTATGTGTGATCAATGTGCAATCACCACATTTTAGGAGATCAAAATCACACTTTGTGGCAATTCCACATGTGTGAAAGTTAACATGGAAGATCCAGGTGTGGCAAATGCACAAATACATAGAAGATCTGCACAACATTTAAAATAAAAAATATCTATACATTGGGCTTCTTTTCCTCAAGATTTCGAGATTTCAAAGCATCAATTTGTGTGCGATATCTCTCAATCTTTGTGGTTCTCATGGTCGTCCCTAATTGTTTCTCTCTCTCTCTCTCTCTCTCTCTCTCTCTCTCTCTCTCTCTCTCTCTCTCTCTCTCTCACACACACACACACACACACACACACACACACACACACACACATGTAGGGAATCAAAGTGCCAATATCCTTCTAACATTCAATCTCCATATACAAGAAGAAGAGGGGGAAGAAGAAGAAGAGGGAGAGGGTTAAGGGCCCTCAAGGAGAGAGAAAGTAGTAGAAATGCTTGAAAGGGAATGGATTACAAATGAACAATGAGTAAATATAAATAAGCCTTCCAAGGGCCTAGACTCTTCCAAACCCTAAGTTCTAGAACCTACTAGTTATAGGGCACCCCCAAAATCAAGATAGGGCCTCTTAATATAATTAGACTTTACTTGGACCCACGAGTTATTACTAGACCAAAATTGGGTCCATCTTAGCTACAACTAACTTAACATGGTCTAAATAATAAACCTAACCCATGGTTACACAAGTCTCGACCTTTTGGGTCAAAGTAACCTATGGGAAACTAGCATTATCATTTATTATTCCTAACATACTCCTTAAATGATAATGTAAAAAACATAACATGACATGAAGTAGAATGGAAAAAATTGCAACAAAATGCAAAATGTTCCTTGCTGCCCAAAACTTCATGTAGCCAAAAAAAAACTCCAACTCAAAGCAGTCGAAGTAGCCAAAATCTCAGCCCCAATTATGCCCAATGTAGAAGAGATGTAGAATACGAAGTGCAGTAGCATCAAGTCGAAGAGTGAAGACAAGCATGCTTCATCCAAAGTAGGTAACCAAAAAACCAGCCACAAGCCGAAATATGGATTTGCAATCCATCAATAGTTCCCACATGATTCCATAAGTCTTCTTACCACAAGAAACACAAAGAAGAGTCTAATACTCTTTTACCATCACATCCTCCCGAATCTTACTATCAATGATCTACGCACCAACACTAGGTAAGGCAACACCATCATCATAAGAAGTAAGCATCAAAACAGGAAAATCAACATAAGGTACTGATTTTGGTGAGGCATGTGCAACAAAACCAATACGTGGTATCAAATTTAAAGCTTTGCATAAAGCTTCAAATCTGACTCTAGGCAACACCTTAGTGAAGAGGTCCGCAATATTATCCTCTGTAGGACAATATTTAAGTAAAATGTTGTCATCATGAAGTCTCTCCGGAACAAAGTGATCATGGATCTCGATGTGCTTCGTCCTCACATGAAAAACAAGATTCCGTGCAATGGCAATAACACTTTGACTATCACTCAAGATAAGAGTGGCTGAGGGCTCGCCAAACTTCATGTCAACAAGTAGTCTTGTCAGCCATAAACACTCTGTGTGTGGCTGAAAATATCACTCTATATTCTACCTCACTAGAAGAAGTAGCAACAGTGGGCTACTTTTTACTTGACCACAAAATTGCAAAACTTCCATAGAAAAAGCAATGTCCACTTGTAGAGCGTCTAGTGTCTTGATCTCCACCCCAATCCAAGTCACTAAAACCAACCAAACATGCATCATCACAAGCAGGAAAAACCAGTCCATGACTTCTTGTTCCTTGAAGATATTGAAAGATCCTCTTCAACGCTTTCCAATGTGATGTCATTGGGGCATGCATGAATTGACTCATGAGTGAGACATTATAAGAAATGTCCGGTCTTGAATTACATAGGTATATGAGACAGCCAATAGCTTGACAATATAAAGTAGTTTCAAATGAGTCACCATCGCCTTGACTACTTAATTCCAGACCTGTCTCCATAGGTGTAGCAACCGGCTTGCAATCTTCCATCTTGAACCGCTTCAAAATCTGCCCAATGTAGGGTTTTGAGAGATGAAAATTCTAGCCCGTTCTTGTACAAATTCAAGACCAAGATAAAAGTGCAATAGGCCTAAATCTGAAGTTTCAAAAACCACACCAAGATCAAGTATTGCGGCACCAATCTGCTGCTCATTACTTCCCGTAATAATAATATCAAAATAATAATGATATAATCTGAAGTATGCTAGACATAAAGAGTAGATTTGTTAGGACTATTAGTAAACCCTCGATCACAAAAGTAGGCATGTATCTTTTGATACCACATCCTCGGAGCTTGCTTCAGTTTATAAAGTGCCTTATTGAGAAGACAAACTTTATCTTCTTGGCCTTCAACCAAAAAACTAACAGGTTGTTGAAAGTACACTTCCTCATTGAGATCACCATTGAGGAATACTGTTTTTATGTCAAGTTGCTGCAAACGCCAACCAAAGTGAGCAGCCAAAGAGGTTACTACCCTCATGGTAGTCATCCGAGCAATAGGAGAAAAAGTCTCCTCATAATCAATCCCCTTTTGCTGAG
Organism: Diphasiastrum complanatum; assembly: GCA_029204225.1. NCBI lineage: Eukaryota > Viridiplantae > Streptophyta > Lycopodiopsida > Lycopodiales > Lycopodiaceae > Diphasiastrum > Diphasiastrum complanatum. The sequence goes on from CM055102.1 coordinate 61,965,702, forward strand.
CATAGCCTTTGGCAACGAGCCTTGCCTTGTACCTTTCAATGGTACCATTAGTCTTATACTTGATTTTGTATACCCATTTAGAACCAATTGCCTTCTTCCCATGAGGAAGATCAACAAGAACCCAAATCTGGTTCTTCATAAGTGAGTCATACTCATCTTGCATCGCATCCTCCCAACATTTTACTCCCTTGGCCTGCTCATAGAAAACAGGTTCTTCTGCAACATCTCCATGAGATGTAAGAGCAAAATTTGAAAAATCAGCATAGTCCACTAATTTTGTAGAGGCACGTGTCTTTCCATCATAAAATGAACTTACTTTGTTGTCTCGCAAAGTTGACAACAGCCACCGTGGGACTGTTTTGGACTGTCCAACAACCATGTCTCTTTTTGCAATTTGTTGTCCAGGATCCTCCGACACCGCACTTGGCTGTCCAAGATCTTCCAAAACTGGTCCTTGCTGTCCAACAATTCCTGCAGGCTGATTTTGAGCAACAACGGGTGGTTCTTGATGAACATTAGGCTCTAAACTTGATGAGGTGTTGGGCAGGTCGAAACTGGTTGCTTGCTGCCCCTTATCTCCAGCAATAGAAGATGGTACCAAATCTGGAAAAACTTCAACATTCACACTATGTGGGCTGTCCCCCTTCAAGATATGAGTTGGGGCCACATCCAATGAATTCTTTTCATCAAAATGCACATCACGACTAACAATAATCTTGTTAGTGCTCAAATTGAACAACCTATAGCCTTTGCTTTCACTACTATAGCCAACAAAAATGCATTTAACTCCTTTATCCTCAAGCTTTGTACGAAGTTAATTTGGAACAAAAGCATAAGCCGTACAACCAAAAATGCGAAAGTGAGAGATTGTAGGCTTCTTTCCAAACCAAAATTCATAAGGAGTTAATACTTTCAATGCTTTAGTAGGACAACGATTGCTTATGTATGCTGCCGTTATAACCGCTTCAGCCCAAAACTTGTGAGACATCCCCTTTGCTTTGAGCATGCAACGGGCCATCTCCACAAGAGTGCGATTCTTTCGCTCGACAACACCATTTTGTTGAGGCGTATAGGGAGTTGTCATTTGATGTAGAATTCCCTTTTCTCGAAGAAATGCACCGAACGTATTCTTAATGTATTCCCCTCCTCGGTCAGTGCATAGGGCTTTCAAAGAATGCCCAAACTGATTTTCCACCATTGCTAGAAAATCTTTGAAACGTTGAAAAACTTTCAATTTAGCCTTCATAGGATAGATCCATGTAAAATGGAAAAAGTCATCAATAAAAGTCACAAAATAGATGCACTTTCCAGTGGATTCAGTCCTCATTGGACCACAAACATCACTATGAACCAAATCAAATTTATCAAGAACCCTTATAATTCCATCAATTGGAAAAGGTTTCCTTTAAAACTTTCCAAGTATGCACCCCTTGCATACATGCCCTTCCGGCTACTCAATAGTAGGAATGTCTTCTACCATATTAAATGTCTTCAACTTCTTCAAACTTGCAAAGCTAAGATGCCCAAACCTTGCATGCCACAATTCAGCCAACTCCAATGATTGTGATGTAGAAGCACCAAGACATGTAGAGGGAATTCGTCGCTCATAGGTATCCATAATGAATAAGCCAGTATGCATTGTTCCCAAAACAATAATCAAGAGTGATCTTTTAGGATCCTTGACAAGACACTTATCTTATTTGAACTCAACAACTAGTCCTTGCTTCAACATAGTTGAAACCAAAAGAAGATTCTTCTTGATTCCCGGAACATAAAGCACATTCTTAATGTACTTTTCTTCACCATTAGGCAAAATGATGGCTACAATTCCAATTCCATGAATAGAATAAGATGCATCATCCACATATTGTACCTTACTTCCATTTTGCACTTTCACTAATTTAGTGAATGCTTCTTTACGAGAAGTCATATGACGAGTAGCATCACTATCAATCACCCATTCAATGGGCTGAAAATCAGCAACTTGCAAAACAGAATCTGAATTCCTCATAGATGTAGTAGTACTAGTAGAAGCAATATTAGACACAAAAGCATAGTCTTGGTTGAAGAGATCACCACTAGCTTCAAGCTCTTGCTCCAAAGTAGCAAGTGAAGCACTAGTATCAATTCCTTTACTCTCCTCTTTCACAAGCTTCTTCTTACAATCCTTGATGAAGTGCCCATACCTTTTGCAATAATGGCACTTCCCTTTCTTCTTTTGAGTGTTGACATTTTGACCTCCAACGGGCTTTTGCTCATCCTTGGAAGGAGGATTTCCTTTCCTTTTTTGCCCTTGTCTTTCGTGAAGAAAGCTTGACCTTGTTGAGTGTCACCCGCAAAGTTTTGCCTCGTTTGCTCCTCTTGAAGAAGCAGCCCAACAAGTTCATCAAAGGAGTAATGAGTTGAGAGTAATGGAAACAAATTGAGCATCCTCAATTATCTCATCAATATTGAGAAGCTCCTCACGAAGATCTTTGATCTTTGTCAAGTGATTGGTCACTTGATCCCCTTCTTGCATCTTCAACAAAGAAAGCTGATTTCTAAGATACACCACTCTTGATGGATTTTTGACTCTATACATAGTATAGAGTATATCCCACGCACTTTTAGATGTCTTACAAGACCTAATATGAGGTAAGATAGATCTTTTTACAGCAAGAACAACCATAGAATGTGCTTGTGCATCCCTTCTATCCCACTTTCTTTGTTCTTTCAAAGATGTAGAAGATGATGTTGATCATGATGATCCATGAGGTGTAGGAGGTGCCAAAGACGGAGGCCTTTTCTCATCACCATTGACCAAATCCCACAGCCCTTTCGCTATGAAAAGATTCTTCATCATGTAACTCCACAAGGAGTCATTTGGCCATCCAACCGATCTTCACTAAACAAAGAACCGATAGCTTCCGATTCTTTAGCCATTATCTCCAACAAAATTTTAGCTTGTAGTAGATAGGAAAGACACCCTTTCCACAACCAAATCTACTCAAAAATTTGCAGCAAACAAAGAGCTAAAAGTAGGAGCACAAGATATCTACAACCAAAGTGCCCAAAAGATAATGGATAGATGGCTGTCTTTCTGCACAAAAAAACCAGCTTCTTAAAAATTAGGTTAGCTTCGATTGAAGCTTACACCGAAACCCAATTAGGAAGCCAAATAGTGTGATCAACACACACTCCAATAGGGCTGTTGAAAGCACCCTACTATTTGCTGAGAATCTGCAAATTTCCAGCCACAAGTCGACCTAACCCTGAATAGGATTTGTTGAATTTGGGCGCCCTCCTACACAAATGCAAACTTGAAAACAAAAACAGCAAGGAGACACCACAACCAAAAATCAGTAGCAAATTTTTGGGCGCCCTCCTCCAAACAAAACGTGTTGAAAACTGGTTGCATAAAAATCAGATTTGAGATTCTGATTTTTGGATTGCTCCTCCAAGATCTTTGATGGCCACCCTCCTTCAACCTGAAAAGAGACAAAAAAAGCCGATCCAAACTCCACTTGAAAAGATCAGCAAGATGCTGAAATTTCACAACAAAAAGTAGAGAAGCTCCTCTTCTGGTAGGGCACCAACAAACAAGCTTGCTGCCGATCCGGTAGCTCTGATACCATGTAGGAAAGCAAGAGTCAAGTCACCAAGATCTAGTTATCAATCAATCTCCACAGAAAACAAGAGAGAAGAGGCTGGGCGCCCAACTCTAAGAGAGAGAGAGAAAACAGCAACAAGAGCAATGGAGAGCAATGCTTAGCCAGACAATAAAAATGGAATACACAATAAGCATCTAAGTACTCTACCTGGATGTGACCAAATGCCACCAAACCCTAAGGTTAACCACTTACTAAATTTAGGGCACCCCCAAAAGTCAAGATAGGGCCCCTAAACAAAATTAGACCCTAAGGACCCATGAGTCAGTCTATGACCAAAATTGGGTCCAACTGAACTTAAGACAAACTTAAGATGGCCTAAATAACTAAATACCCATGGTTACACAAATCTCGATTTTGGGCCAAAGTAACCTATGGATTAACTTTAGCATAGTCATTCATTTCTAACAGCATGTGTGTTTCCTCGAAGGAAACACACATGCCAACAAGAGGTTGTAGCAGGCTGTCCAACAGCCACAAAATCACCAACATTTTGCTATCCAAAGTGTTCGAAATGTGGACCTTGCTGTCCAAAAACCTTCCACAGGCCGTTCCCGATGCATAATAGGATGCTCACGATGTAACATAGGCTGAAAATGATCAATAAACCATGGCTGAATATGTTGTCCATCATCTTCAAGAAAAAAACTAGTAGTTTGCCACTTTGAACACCCAAAAAATCCAGCAACACACCACTTTGAACTAATGTACTAATTGACATGATTTTTTCCCCTCCTCCATTAGTACAAAATGGCTTCAAAGAATGCTTATTGAGAGACAAAACTCTAGAGGATGCGACTTTCAATTGAATACTCGCTACTCCTTCAATTTTGCATTCACAATCATTTGCAGTATAGATGGATTTCTTGACTTCTTCATAAGGCAAAAAAGTAGAAAAAGATTCTTTGGAGCTACACATGTGAGAGCTAGCTCTACTATCAATACTCCACTATCAATATACCACATACCATCTTTCTTGAAAGGAGAAGAAGAGAAGCTTGATACCATAAGATCTCTCTCTCTCTCTCTCTCACACACACACGCACGCACGCACGCACGCACGCACGCACGCACGCACGCACGCACGCACACACACACACACACACACACACACACACACACACACACACACACACACACACACACACACACACACACACACACACACACACACACACACACACACACATTGGAGATGTTGGCTTTTTTGAATTGGTTTTTCTTCTTGAAGAAATTTGTGGCATAATGGCCTTTCTTGCCACAAAAGAAACATTGATCTTCTGTTTTTTCCATTTTGATGTAGAAGCTTGAGAGGAATTCTCCTCCTCTCCATCTTTGTCCTTGTCTTTGTCTTTGTTGGAGAATTGTTGATGTTGACCTTTTCTCCTCCATTTGTGCTTGTCTTTGACAAATAAAGCTTTGCCATCACCATCATTGTTGATTGGAGTTTGTTCATCCTCATAATCATCATACAGCATCTATACTTGCTTTAGTTGCCTCTAAAGCCAAAATTGGTCTAATCACCTACTAACATGTGGAATGGGACAAAAAAGTCAACATACCCCCTTACTCAACATAGATAGCTTTACTATTTTTCACGTTTATGCTCTCATAGTTAGATTGATTGTTTGATGGATATAAATTGGCAAATACAATATCATAACATTATTCACTTGAACTCAACTCTAATACCATGATAAAAATCAGATAAATGTGTAGATGATAGATGAGTATAAAATGAATGGTAAGCCTGACATGGATCTAATATTGTAAACAACACTAGGCAATAGGACATGCAAATCAGGATTTGATAATTTCATGGTCCATTTAATTGTTTGACGGATTGATCCAAAAATTTGTAGATTGGTTGATAGAAGGAGGCATAAATGGTTATGTAATTAGGGTCTAAGGCTTTGCTAGATGAATGAATGGATAGTGGTTTGATTAAATAATTGGTAAAGGGTTAATAATTTATGTAGTTTCTGAGAAAATTTGCCCATTCCATTCCTATAGTATGCGGTTTTCCTGAGCACTCCTCTCACTCTCCAAAAAATAACAAAAACTGTACAAAAAGACATGGAGTTGCAAGCATCAGCAAAAGGTTTTAAGGGAGGCCATGAGGGTTTGACATTGACATCTTAATGGCTCGCCTAACGTCCTTGTCGAATCCGAGCATATATGATTTACCTCTCATGCAAAGCTGATTGCACTGAGAGAGTCATCATGAATGATCATCATCAATTATCACAATAAACTATGTTCTATTCCAATGCATAAAAGCTATCACAAGTCGGTGTTATTTGGAAGTTTGAAAATCAAAGTGCTTGAATTACCCAATTTATCCAATATGTACATTGGTTTGATCCATAACATGAGCCTCACCAGGTCTAACATGATATTATAGTTTATATTAGCTAACTTAACCCCAAACTTACCCTAATTATGTGTCAAATCGAGGCCCTTGGATTGTGGCATCATATCTTCCACCTCTTAGTCAAAAGCCATGATAAACTCACTAAATTTCCAAGATTTAGCAATCACATCCAAGTGGATAGCCTTGAGTTTAGGGTTGAGAAGTAGAAGAGAAAGGAAGTACACATGACTCTGATGATGTATAAAGGATGGTCATGTGGTCAAACAAGTAAAATGACCAAAATATGACTAGTTTATGCAAATTATATTATATGATGCTCCACGTGTCTACTTGGAGTACCTTTGGTGCTTTGAAATTATTATTTACAACCTGTCCTTCACTGGAATATCAAGGCATGATTTATTAACTCCTCTAGAGGCCTGATTCCTATGTCTAGGATTACTCCACATCCTCGATAATACGACATGGTCATAACATTTAGTAAACTTTTTTCTCAACTTGGCCTTGGGGTAATTATCAAAGTTATGCAAGCCAGTTGTAACTTCTCAATGACACATTACCACTTGTAAAGGTCATGAGAAAGACCATTCTCCTATTCACATAAAGGATTTCCTTGAAATACAGACATGCATTTCAGAAGAGGATTCATTTCTAGAAAAGGGGTTTTAATGCATTCGGCTAGAAAAAAAATGAGGTGCTACCATAAAAACTTTTGAAAGTTTCTTGAACCATTAGGAGGTTGACATGTGTCATGAAAGTTTCAAGTCTCTAAGGAATTTCATTCCCCTAGGGTGTATGTTGAAAGAAGTTTTCACAAAAGTTTAAAGGAATCCATCCTCTCACCTCATGTGTGGAAAAATTCTCTAATTCAATCTGACGTCAAGACATCCGACATATCATGTGAATCTTGATTGAGGTAACATGATGGGTGACCTAAGTTCATTGGCAAAGGCAAATCATTGAATCACTGCTGCTCTCTCTCTCTCTCTCTCTCTCTCTCTCTCTCTCTCTCTCTCTCTCTCTCTCTCTCTCTCTCTCTCTCTCTCTCTCTCTCTCTCTCTCTCTCTCAGTAAATCAATGCTCTCCCACTTAGTGCTCGGGAAACCTCTTTTGAGTTATCCTCAAAAAACCTGCATTTTATAGAACTTCACAGTTTTCTGAAGACTTTTAGGTACATATGCTTGAATAAAAAATCGTTAGACATTTTATTATGCTAGACTTTGAGAAAATTTGCCCATTCTGTACCTATAGTTTGTGGTTTTCCAGAGCACTTCTCTCACTCTCCAAGAAATAAAAAAAATTGTAGAAAAAAACATGGAGTTGCAAGTAGCAGCAAACGGTTTTAAGGGAGGCCGTGAGGGTTTGACATTGACATCTTAATGGCTCGCCTAACGTCCTTGTCAAATCCGAGCATATATGATCTACCTCTTGTGCAAAGCTGATTGCACTGAGAGCCATCATGAATGATCATCATCCACCATCACAATAAACTATGTTCTATTCCAATGACTAAAAGCTATCACGAGTCGGGGTTATTTGGAAGTTTGAAAATCAAAGTGCTTGAATTACCCAATTTATCCAATATATACATTGGTTTGATCCATGGAAATCCGATACAGACGGGATTTTAAGTTCCGTTGCCATTGAAGATTCCTCAGGTGCTCGTAGATAGTAACCTACATGTTTTAACGACTCCCTACGGTTTGCGGTTCGTTGTCTTCACAAGTTGAAGTCGTGTTTCTCCGTTAACGTCATTTTGATGGTGCTCTTCAGTCAGACCGTAATTTGGCGATGGCTTTGGGGTTATGCCTGATTTAACTTTGCATGTAATTTTGCAAATCGATTCAGAGAGAGAGAGAGAGAGAGAGAGAGAGAGAGAGAGAGAGAGAGAGAGAGAGAGAGAGAGAGAGAGAGAGAGAGAGAGAGAGAGAGAGAGAGAGAGAGAGAGAGAGAGAGAGAGAGAGAGAGAGAGAGAGAGAGAGAGAGAGAGAGAGAGAGAGAGAGAGAGAGAGAGAGAGAGAGAGAGAGAGAGAGAGAGAGAGAGAGAGAGAGAGAGAGAGAGAGAGAGAGAGAGAGAGAGAGAGAGAGAGAGAGAGAGAGAGAGAGAGAGAGAGAGAGAGAGAGAGAGAGAGAGAGAGAGAGAGAGAATTCTTGAGAGTAGGAGGGCAAAGGAATGAGTAGGAGAAGATTAAACTCCAACACCTGCTACTGCATGCAGGAACCAAATACAGTTTCAGAGGCAATGTCTACACCTGTGCTGAATATTGGAAAGCAGCAATGGACACAAAATTCAATTCTCTGGTGCAGAATGAAACATGGACGGTCACTAAGCTGCCAAAGGACATAAATTTGATTCCATGCAAATGGATTTTTCAGGTGAAGTATGATGCTGAAGGAAGGCTAAATCGGTACAAAGTCAGGCTAGTTGCCAAAGGTTATTCCCAGATTCCAGATTTGAGAGACCTTCAGCTCGGTGGTCAAGCATGCTTCAATCCGGCTATTACTCTCCTTTGCAGCTGCAACAGATCTTGAAGTCCATCAAATGGATGTCCAAACTGCTTTCCTAAATCGGACCATTGAAGAGGAAATATTTATGTCACAGCCTAAAGGATACCAACTGAGAGGTAAGCAACACCTTGTGTGCAAAATTCACAAGGCGCTCTATGGGCTGAAACAGTCACCAAGAGCCTAGTTCCAAAAAATAAATGCATTTCTTATTGAGAATGGTTTTATTCCAAACTCAGCAGATTCGTAAGTGACTTTCTTACGATCTCCTACGACGGAAAGAGCCATGATCAAAGTCACCGAAAAATATCTCCGATGAAGTCTGTGAACTCACATCAAATACCATAAGTAACTTACTTGCGGCTATCAAGGAAGTCTGTGAATGAACACAACTCTCCTCAACCATCTAAAAAACGTAAGCAACCTACTAATGGTTATCAACGAAGTCGACTAGCGACAACGGTTTGCGAGTTCCTACGAAGTCAGCTGACAACTGTTGACCCATCTCATCGTTTAGCTCCGTAAGTTATCACTTACGGTTATCAACGAAGGAAGCAAACGATCACTTACAAAGCAAACAATCAACAGCTGATGAACGAACAACTAGCGATTGTTCAAACGACTACGGATAGACTACGGCCATCATAGCCTACATCCTTCCAATACGACGCATACGGAGGGTACGTTACTCTGTACTTATCGTCCTTCACGATGCTTCAATATCGGATCTACAGATCATGTTTAAACGGCTGTTAATCATCTTATAAATTGTAATTACAATAAATCAAAAGACTCTGACAACTATATATATGTATCTGAGCGAAGAGAAGGAGTGAGATAGAGAGTAGTGAGTTGAACAATCTGTAGATGCACAAAGTGATCAAACGACCAAAAGGTCTTCAGTAGCTAGCTCCTTAGAGTTAGTGATTTTATACACACAGGGAGAGAGCTAGAAATGTAGCCATTGTTTCAGAATCTGTAAGTAGGAATACGCGCTTATCAGCGCTACTGTATTGTGTTCTGATTCTCTCTTTTATACAGATTTGCTACTGTTCAATTACTACGTTCTTGATTGAATGCAATTGTCTCTCTCACTCTCCTGCACACAAACATGGTTATCAGAGACGCATGGCTATCCAAGACGCCTAATGCTTCGCAATCCTACTGTTATGGCAGTCTCAGACTCCTACTCTGATAACCCAAAAGGACAACAAGCTTTTGATTTCGTTCTCTAATCAATCCTCATTCCTAAAATATGCAATTATTACTGTGTTCACAATTGTGTTTCTTTACTGTTGGTAGAGACATCATTTACATCATAATCGTCTCTTGTGTTCTGCTTCCGTCATGGCTCCGCTATAGTCACAATCAATCGTAGACCATGTAGACCACCATCATACACCAGCATAAGTAGTATTAGTGCTTTGGTTTAGTGGATTACTAGAGTGTAGAATCTTTTTCCAAAGCTATTCTAAGTTGTTTGTGTATAAGTTCGATCACTATGGAAGGCACCTCAGAGATCCGCTTGATCAATAGATTCAAGGGAGATGACTTCCACATGTGGAAGTTCAAAATGAGGATGATCTTGATTGAAAAGGAGTTATGGGGATACGTCAACGGTTTTGTAGCTAGACCGGTAGAACCCGAACAGCTCCCAGCTTGGGAAGCCAAGGATGGCAAGGCTCTTGCCATTGTATCTCTAAACCTTAAAGACACTCAAGTTGCTCATGTATCCAACTGCACTACTTCCAAAGAAGCATGAGATACACTCACTAGCATCTATGAGACCTCAGATGTCTCGACTTGCCTCTTCTTGAGGAAGAAGGTACTTACACTCAGAATGAGTGAAAGCAACTCAGTCAACGACCATCTAAAGTTCAAACAATTGCTGAACCAACGCTGCAATAGGTTCCCCTATCTCAGAATAAGACTCTACCATGTCTCTTCTTGCCAGTCTTCCATCCTCTTTGATAATTTAGTGTTGCTTATGAGCAATACCCCTGTGCTATCTCTCCAAAAATTGACAGCAAGTTTGTTGTAGGAAGAAGTTAGGAGGAAAAGCTTGTCCACATCTACAAGTACCAAATCCATGGCACTCTATTCAAACAAGCAGCAATCCAAGAAGAAGAAAGACTTCAAGGATAAGAAGACAAAGGCAGAACAACAACAACATTACAACCAAAACTGTAGTAGCATAGTCACTCATCGTCCAAGACCAAACTATTTTGCAGATATTCCAAAAGAACCAACCATGACATCAAGGACTGTTGCATCCCCAAGCACAATGAAGCAAAGAAGAAGATGCAGCAGCACCAAGAAGGCAACTTTGACACAGTCAGAGGATCTCAAGATGAAGAGAAGGCACCGATGGTACAAAATCAATCTAGTAGAGATGCCCATCAATGGTATCTCGATTCAGGTGCCTCTCAATAATTCACGCCATGCAAGGACCTCTTCTCTACACTCATAGCTACGGAATCAAAGTACATTTTCTCTGGTGACTCCAGTTCACACCAAGTTGAAGGCCGAGGGTCTATTCAACTGCAGTTCTCTGATGGCATCACTAGGCAGCTCAATGGAGTACTTTATGTACCCAGATTAACAAAGAACCTTATATCTATTAGCAAGATCACAGATTAGGGCTATAGAGCTTTGTTCACTGCCAACCGATGTACTATTTTATATGAGAACTCAAAGGAAATCCTCTCTGCTTACAAAGAAGAAAATTTGTAAATACTGAGTCACGATGTTGCACTTTCTGTGAGTTGTTCAGATGCTAATTTATGGCATCAAAGATTAGGTCATTTAAACATGCATTCAATCTTGTATATGCATCACAATAAAATGGTCAAGGACATGAATATAATTGCTATCACCACAGCTAATCAGACTATCTATGAAAACTATCTACTAGGGAAACAACCTAGGACGAGATATCCTAGAGGACAAGCCAAAAGGGTGAAGTCTATCTTGTCATTGATACACAGTGACTTGTGTGGTCCTATGGGCATATCTTCATTAGGTCAAGCTCTATATTTTATCACATATATTGATGATTACTCCCGATTTGCCAGAGTTATGTTCATAAAGAACAAGTCAGAAGCATTTCATTGCTTCAAAGACTTCAAGCAATACGCTCGGAATCAAACTGGTCAGAAAATCAAGGCTACGGTATGATTCAGGGGGAGATTCAGGGGGAGAGTTCTTGTCAAATGAGATGAAGGACTACCTATCTTCATGTGGTGTGCACCACCAATTTACTAGAGCTACACTCCACAACATAATGGAGTACCAGAGTGGAAGAACCGCACACTATTGGAAGCTGCACGATCCATGACAATAAATTCGCATTTGCCTCAAACCTTTTGGGCAGAAGCTATCTCTACAACTTGCTATTTGCAAACCCTTGGATTGTGGCATCACATCTTCCACCTCTTAGTCAAAAACCATGATAAACTCACTAAATTGCCACGATTTAGCAATCACATCCAAGTGGATAGCCTTGAGTTCAGGGTTGAGAAGTAGAAGAAAAAGGAAGTACACATGACTCTGATGATGTATAAAGGATGGTCATGTGGTCGAACAAGTAAAATGACCAAAATACGACTACTTTTTGCAAATTATACTATATGATGCTCCACGTGTCTACTTGGAGTACCTTTGGTCCTTTGAATTATTATTTACAACTTGTCCTTCACTAGAGTATCAAAGCATGATTTATTAACTCCTCTAAAGGCCAAATTCCTATGTCTAGGATTACTCCAAATCCTCGATAATAGGACATCGTCATAGCATTTAGTAAAAAAGTGTCTGAATTTTTATATGAAGGAAAATAGTCTTTTTAGAGGCCTTAGAGTAATTATTAAAGTTACGCAAGCTAGTTCTAACTTCTCAATGACACATTACCACTTGTAAAAGTCATGAGAAAGGCCATTCTTCTATTCACATAAAGGATTTCCTTGAAATATAGACATGCATTTTAGAAGAGGATTCACTTCTAGAAAGGGGCTTTAATGCATTCGGCCGGAAAAGCAATGAGGTGCTACCATAAAAACTTTTGAAAGTTTCTTGACTCATTAAGAGGTTGACATGTGCCACGAAAGTTTCAAGTCTCTAAGGTCATTCCCCTCAGGCCTATGATGCCAAGAATTATATACAAAAGTTTAAAGGAACCCATCCTCTCACCTCATGTGTGCAAAAAATCTCTAATTCATTGTGACATTAGGACATCCAACATATCATGTGAATCTTGATTAAGGTCACATGATGGTTGACCGAAGTTCATTGGCAAAAGCAAATCATTGAATCATTGTTGCTCTCATTGAATCAATGCTCTCTCTCTCTCTCTCTCACAGTCGCTCAAGTGAATCAATGCTCTCACTCATGTTGCTCTAAGTCATTGAATCATCTATCTATCTATCTATCTATCTCTCTCTCTCTCTCTCTCAAGTGAATCAATGCTCTCGAGCACTGAGCTCTCTCACTCAGTGCTCGAGAAACAACCTGCATTTTATATAACTTCTCAGTTTTTTGAAGACTTTTAGGTACATATGCTTGTATAAAAAATCGTTACACATTTGATATGCCAATTTTTGAGAAAATTTGCCCATTCCATTCCTATAGCTTGTGGGATTTCCCGAGCAATCCTCTCACTCTCCAAGAAATAATAAAAACTGTACAAAAAACATGGAGTTGCAAGGAGCAGCAAATGCCAAAAGGTCTTAAGGGACGTGGGAGGCCATGAGGGTTTGACATTGACATCTTAATGGCTCGCCTAACGTCCTTGTCGAATCCGAGCACATATGATTTACCTCTCGTGCAAGGCTGATTGCACTGAGAGAGTCATCATCCATCCCTAGCTATTTCTCACACTCTCTTCACTCTTTCTTTCTTAATTTCTTCAGGTTCAGAGCACCTGGCAATGGGCGATGGGCATAGATACAAACAAAGCACACCATTATTTAATACTGTAAATGCTGACGCGTGCGACAGAAGTGGTCCGTCTTCACCACGCAGGTGAAAACGATCTTCACAATCACAAGGGCTGTAGCGTTGACCTGCACGGTAATTTTGGACAGTAAAACTTGCAATAACGGACGCAGCAGCCACTGACGACTGACTCTGGCTGTAGTGTAGCGTAGGCTGTATTTTCCCCCTCGGAAGCTGCACCTTCTCTCTTTTTTGTTTGATTTGGTGTTTTGTGAAGCCAAAGACAAAAGGGGAATTGGGAATCGGGATGCCCATTGCCAATGCGATGAGGTGAAGCCTGAAGGGAAAAGCAGCAGGCTGCAGCTGTGGACTGTGAAGGCTTCAGGGTACTTTCCCTTTCTCTGCACTGTACCTGCAATCACAGCCACTTGTCTAGAGCTACTCCCTGGCCAGCCCAGCCTCCAGGCCGCACAAAAGATCAGCTGAGCTGAAGCCTGAGGGTGCAAGCATCAAGAAGGGCTCCAGCAGCCAGCTTCATCCCAGCATTGAGAAAGGTTGATGCATCTGATGATGATGCATCAGGGAATACAAAGGTTTATCATCCATTTCTACCCTGCCCAGTGCCCAGTGCCTACACCCTCAATGAAGTCAAGAAATAAGCTCATCGGTCATCCCCACACAACCTCCTCTTTGTCTTGTGTTATGGTAGCTTATTAATACAAGTTATAACTCCAATGAGAGAGAGTTATAGTATTTTGTCTCAAGGGATGTCTTGGCTACATCTTGTCTTTCATGTGTTGGCAAAATTATTCAAAACTTCAATGTGTGGCATGCAATCTTGGAATTTACAAGCCTTGGCTCTTGTCTTTGATCTTATTGCATGTCATCAAATACGTGGCCTACACCTCCCTTTTGGCATTGTCTTCCCGCATTTTAGCCTTCTTATCATGACGGGTTGGCTCGTTGGTTAGCTTGACATCCAAAATTTCTTTGGTCTCAGGTTCGAGCCTCCCCTTGGAAACCAAGAAGCATTTTAGCCTTCTTGTAATAGTAGTGAGCTACTTAATCAATTTCTCAAATGACACTACATATCTTTTCTAGGTCACTTTGAAATGAAGAAAGTGTTCTTTAGTATTTGGTAGTAGTATAACGTTTTTTTTTTTTCTCACTTGCCCAAACATGCCCAACAAAGGTGCTCACAATATTTTGGATCAACTTGGTTTTATAATTAGTTGTTTTTCACCTATTTATCACCTTGGCCAACTTTGAGCTTTGCGATTATAGCAGCATCAAGTTATCCTGGTGATTCTCTCATAGCTTAGGTGTTGCAATTTTTTGCAGTTCTCTTAATCCTTTAATATTGCCTCATATCTTTTAAATTTTTGCAAGTACACGTCAAAGATGCTCTAGATTTTTTAGATCACCATGTTGTTTTTCTACCATCAACAACACTATTTTTTCATAAAACTTGAGTAATATATTCTTTTTTGGCATTGCCTTGCAAAAGGCAATACTCTGTGTTCAAGTTGGATAATGGAGTTTCTACAAAAGTCAATGTCTTAAATCATGAAGGGTATATGCACACACAAGCTTGATCACATCTCAAAGGAATACTATCCTTTGAGATGCACCTTTATATGCAAATTGTATATAGCAATAAATTTATTCTCTCTCTTTTTCTAGCATACATGAAGGGTATATGCACACAAAAGCTTGATCACATTTGAGATGCACCTTTATATGCAAATTGTATATAGCAATAAATTAATTCTCTCTCTTTTTCTAGCATACATGAGATGCACCTTAATATGCAAGTCAAAAATAGTAAAAAGTTCACGCATATTTTTTTTTTGCATGCATCCCTAGCCTCTCAACCTTCACTATGCACCAACAACGTCAACAACAATAAAATAAAAATTTGATTTTTGCATTCACAAAATCATTTCTTATACATTTTTTATTATTGTTGTCATATCTCTACTCATGCACACACTTTGAATAAGAGTTCAATCCTTGAGGTACTAAAAGAAAATGCTAACCATTATGAAGAGTTCCAAGACACCTATGACGTGAAAATAACTATTTACGTTGCATCCAACCTTAAACAATCATGTTCTTTACTCAATAAATTTGTGCCAATGCCTATAACACAAAGATTTTCTTTATTTCTAGATGGTCAATTTTATGGTGCATACAATGTTAATTCAATGAAGCTACTTTGTTAATGATCAATGCCTTGGGACCTATTTTCATTACATAATATGCAAAAGAATGTATTTGTAAACAAGTCTTCAAGAGAAAAAAAAAAAATGTAAAATGATATGCTAAATTGCTAAATGTAGATCAAAACTAACCCTTCAAGTTGGAAATACGAGATAATATTTCAAACTTCATTTGAAATCCAAAGTTTTGAGAATCTATAAATAAAAATTTCTTTGGAACCTATTTCCAAGGATTTATGAATCCAAAAGTTTTAATGGAAAGTCAAAGGATGAAGTAGCACTATCAAGGAAATGTATTAGAATGGACTTGTAAGATGGTGGTTGGGGACCTTTATGCTTCTTGGTTTCCAAGGGGAGGCTCGAACCTGGGACCAAAGAAACTTTGGATGCCAAGCTAACCAGTTGAGCCAACCCCATTGGGTGGGGACCTTTATGACATCCTTCATGTAGAAAGGAAGGTATTACATTTAAATTTAGAGCCTTGTGGGATGTCTTGTATTTTTTTTAATGTTGTTCAATGTCCACCATCTCATTTAATTCATTTTTTGAGAAATTTTTTTTTTTAATTTATGCTTAATTGCAAGCTGTCACCTGTCGATTGGTTCAAGCTTTTTGGAAAATAGTGGCAAAGCACATCATTTGAAGCATATTGTTTTAAGGCTGGACCAAACATAAATTGGAGCCAAGCCCCAGGTAGATCAATGAAGCAACAAGCAAGGTTTGAGCCTCTACATAAGCATGGCATGAATTTGCCTCTTGAACAACTCATCCCACTAAAGGCATGGAATTTGTAGGATGCAAAGCCCTTCAAAGGCCTCTTTGCCTTTTTAGAGAATGCAAAATAATCTACAAATAGTCACCCAAGATTATAGTTAATAGTCATCTTTCAAGTTGGGAAACCAAAGAAATACTTCAAAAACGATCAAAAAGTCAAAGTTTTACAAATTCCCTAACATAAGTTTCATAACACAATTTGAAGAGTCAAACCTCATAGTTGGTTACAAAAATTTAGTAGAACATGTTTCCCACAATTTTAACTTATTTTTTGTTCTAGAAACAAAAGATAAGTTAACATATCAAGTTAAATGGTTGTTATAAAATGACAACATTATTAGGACAAAGATGGACCCTTCAAATTCCAAACTTGAATGGTGTCGTTATCATTGCTCTCTCTCTCTCTCTCTCTCTCTCTCTCTCTCTCTCTCTCTCTCTCTCTCTCTCATTTTAGCGAAACCTAGGGTTTCCGGCTTTTCAATTTGAAAGTCTCACTAATTTATATATGGAGACAGCTTTGAACAGTGACAATATATACGACGTGGACCAATCAAATTCCAAAGATGTGTTTAATCCATTTTGGCTCAATTGATGTATGTTTTCCACACATCTATCATTTAGCTTCAAAAAACCATTTCACATTACTTGGTTAATAAGTGGCCCACTTCAGCTTTCAAAAACGCCCCTCTTGGCCTCTCCCCATCATTGCTCCTTATTTGAGTTTTACCTGAATTCCTTTGGCTCATTACATCTAATGCGTGTTTGTCGAGACCATTGGCTCGAGTGGGTAAGAGTCATCTACTAGAGTTAAACTAATCCCCACTACCCTAGATGATGTCAAGTCCAAGGCCATTTGAATTGCTTAAGAGTGTTCACTAAACCGCGCCAGCAGTTAAAATATTTGCACCTTCTGGGCACTGGATGAGATCTTGGGTTTTGTGTTCCCTATTACCTATTAAGATCTTGGGTTTTGTGTCCCCTATTACCTATTAATGCACATTTGTACATATCAGTCCAACTAATTTACAATAATAATAATTGTGCTCTTGGTTTAAGCTTTTGTTATTTGCACACTTATTTTTTGGACTCCTAAAACATGAGGCTTCTAATTGCATTACTATTTATGTAGTTCAGCTGCAGCTGCAACTTTATCTTCTCGGTGTTCTACCCAAATCTGATATGTTTCATCCTTTGGAAGATCATTTGTCCCATCTTCTACGTTCTGCCGGCTCAGCTCGTACCACCTATACACTATACTTCATCTCAGTTTTGCACGTACACTGTTTGCATTGAAGCATGCACAAATTGCTTTGAACTTCTGCTATAATTACTGGCATACATGCATGTCAGAAAGCCTTCGGTCACTGGTTTCAGCTGCTCAGAAACTGGGTCATAGTTTGTTTCACATATTAATAGTCTGGAAGTGATCATACAAGACCCTCCATGGCAGCTTTGCCTTCAACAAGACAAGCAGCTTGATAAGTATCGGTATTGATCACAAAGCCAGTAGCCTTTCTGGACTTTTGTGGTTTTGTGAAGTGAAGCTGCTGTGTTTGAGCATATGGCATTGGAAGGTACGTGGTTGCAGATTCCGACCCAACCAGGGTTGGAGGAGGAGATGCACTTGCTCGAGGATAACCGCCTTAGAACAGCTGCAGGGCTCGTGGAAAGTAAGGATCATTTGCAACCGAAAGGGAAGAGGAAAAGAGGAACTGCTATCAAAGATAAAGCTAATAAGACTCCTGTTAAAGCAACAAAGAGAAGCTCAATGTATCGAGGTGTTACTAGGTACTCACCTGCATAGAAACAGAAGCTCAAGTTATGTGATTTATGTCTAGATTCATGAGCTCGAATTTAGTATCCACGCATAAAAGATCAGAAAAAGAACGACGTCGACTGGTTTCACTAGGCTTTACGTCTATTATTGAAGTGAGCTTGATAGAGGGCTCGCACTTCTTTTTGTTTAAGCTTCGAAGCAGCTGGTTTCATGACAGCATTCAGTTTTTTTTTTTTCAATAAACTTGCTTTGGAATTAGCCACATCTTCCACACAGCTATAATTGATTCTAGTACCAGCTTCAGATAAGGCAGGGTATCAAGCCATATGGGCATATCAGCCACCTGACCAGATTAGTATGCCTTACCTCAAAACATAAAGTGCATCTTCCCGACTCATGACTCCGAGCATGCGTGTTATCCACAATCAGAGAAATTAATCTTGCATTAATCAGTTGTAAAGTGGAGCTCGCTTACCCCTCGCAGCATGGAACAGCTTGCCGTATCTTTCTCCTGGCTTTGCTCTATAGCAATATAGTTCCTCAGCTGCTTCTGGTGGGTTGCAGACACAGGTGGACTGGTCGTTATGAAGCTCATCTCTGGGACAAAGGCGCCTGGAATCACACCCAAAATAAGAAGGGAAAACAAGGTACTGATTCTAGCTTTCAAGCTTCTTTGAATTACATTCTCTGCAACGAGTAGTTATCATCTAGTGCTTGCTAATTACGCTTAATCGGTAATAGCAACGTTTATAATTCATTAAGTGCTGATAATTGGTCATCGTTGATCCATTTACGTATACTTATGATAAAATTTTCGTGTTATTTTATATGAAAGCTAGCAAGTCAAATTTTCTAAGCCGATGCCTTGTTTGGAACCTGTGCATGTGCTATGGTTCGTGCTGCTGTGTTCGTCGTTCCTACTTCTTGGCTTCAAAGTTCAGTTTATCTTGGTGAGTGTCTATCCCAGGTCAATTCCATCTTCCAGCTTAATAGCACTGCAGTCGGCTCCTTTGCAACAAGATTCTTGTTTTGGATCTGAAATAATGGCATACCCTTGTGGCACAGGTGCTTACGATGAAGAAGAAGCTGCAGCAAGGGCGTATGATCTAGCAGCATTGAAGTATTGGGGCCCAGGGACAGTTATAAACTTTTCTGTAAGACTTTGATTTGAACATCGCAATTCTTAATAACTTTTACTCCATTGAGAGCATAATTAAGGTTTCTAATTTGTTTGCATGCTCATTAACAGATCGTCGACTATACAAGAGAAATAGAGGAAATGCAACGTGTCTCAAAGGAGGAATACCTGGCTTCATTAAGAAGGTGAGGATAAATAAAGTCTGGTTCTGTATGTTTATGAATTTTTTAGGCTGACTGTAGGAAATAGTGTGATGTCTCCATGTACAACTGTGTTAAACTGTCTTTTGGATGATATGCTCAGAGCTTGAATGGAATATATTTTGATTCTTATTCAGGAAAAGCAATGGTTTCTCAAGGGGTGTTTCCAAGTACCGAGGAGTTGCTCGGTATACAACTATACCTTTCTCTCATAAGTATTATGACGTAAGAATATATTTCACGCCTCTTTTCAAAAAACGCTCAGCATAAATTCGCAAGCATGTTCCTCGATCTGAACTGTGAATGAATGCAGGCATCATCATAACGGAAAATGGGAGGCTCGAATTGGTCGTGTTTTTGGGAACAAATACCTCTACCTAGGCACTTACAGTACGAACTTCAACCATCCACTCCCTATCCATGATCCCATCTATCAGCAGAAAGCTTTCATTAGCACGAAAACGGGAGTTTTTCAACTAATATTGTGCTGATGTTTGCATCCAGACACGGAGGAAGAAGCCGCTGCTGCATACGACATGGCAGCCATCGAGTATAGAGGGCTTAACGCAGTCACGAATTTTGATCTGAGTCGCTACATCCGGTGGTTACGTCCAGGTCATATGAATGGTCCTTCAGAAGCTGTTGAGCTGTCAAGCTCCAAAACTGAAGAAAATACCATGCAACCACCTATGGAGCTACAGCCTTTTTCTGCATCTGATAACCCGTCAGAAATCTGGCCCAGTACTGAGAGCCCAGAAGAAATATATGAGTTTCCAGCTCGAACGCAGCCTCAAAAAACCGCGTCACCTTCCACTGCCTTGAGTGTATTGCTACAATCTTCCATGTTCAGACAGATGCTGGAAAAGGCATCTGGTACAGCTAATCTTGGTGATAGTTCAATGGATGAGACTGCGAATGTGGGTGTTTTGGGTATGGATGTGGCCAGTCAGTATTTCTGTAGACGAAAAGTAGAGGAGAATCATCCTGCAATGGGAACATTAATCAATGAGCTAGAAGACTTTAATCAAAAACCTTTTCAGATAGATCATGTGAGTAGTTTTAGCTCATTTCACACGTCATCTTCTCAAATTAGTGAAAGAGATTCTTTGGAATCAGGTTTGTCTCTCATGAACTCCATAGGTGGTAGTGTCAGTGCACTGCCTGCCCCCAACCCCATAGTTACTTGCTAATACTAACACTCTAGGATTTATCATGTAATTCAGTACTCAAAGATCACCTTAGACTCATCCAATTTCAATATCCAATTGAGACCTGGCTAAGCAAAAAATCCATAGAGGTGAATATTGATCCAATGCTTGGCTAATAATTTGCATCTCCTTGAGTAGTCGCCATGCCAGCCAACTACTTAGGTGACGCTAATTCATATACTGAACCATGATATTGCCTTTGTGCTAGATTTGGGTACATACTAGAAATTTATGGACTTTGAAGAACGATCGTGTAAGAAAGTACACTGATCATGTAAACATTGCAACAGGACTTGTTATTTTGTGTGCTTTAACACTATTCACACTTGCAAAGCCTGTAGAACTTTCTACAGTAAAGTAAAAATACTTTGTTCCATTTCTCAAAGTAAGGATGTGGATGGTAGGCTTGCAAGATGCTCAAAATAAACTTCTAAAGTAAGTAGATCTCGCTTTTGCTCACATTCAGAACTTCTAGAGAAACATATACATTGAAGAAAGGTCCTGATTATGAAGCTGATCTTGATGGTATTGTAGGTGATGATGCATAAATACGTTCCCATTTAATTCAACAATCTTCTTCGGACAGCATAGCTAACTACTGTTTTCGCTAATTTGCTTATGCATATCTATCATCTAGCAGATAAGTATAGTTCATTTAAACTCTCCATTCATATGAGCTACAACTCACGGACCATGTTAATCATTTCTATAAAACAACATACATCTACAAAACATTAATTTGGGAGCTCGACTAGATTACCTTGTGAAGTCATTTATGCCTACTTGTTGGATGTTATTGGATTAAACTCTAGGGTGGAGTACATTTGTGATAACTCTTTTGAGCTAAGCCACAATGTGGTAGCTTGATGTACAAAGAGCAAAGCTCACATCTATGTACTTGTGAGTATGAGCACAAAAATGCCCTTTTGTTTTTTCAAGTTGTATAAATAGCAAAGGCAGTTTTTTTACCTCTAAGGCATGAAACATAAAAGAATATATAACACATAAATTAAGATACTACAAATTAGAGTAGCATGAACTAGTAAGCATAAAACATAAATTAATGGCATCATATTTTCTCTCTCTCTCTCTCTCTCTCTCTCTCTCTCTCTCTCTCTCTCTCTCTCTCTCTCATACATGAAACATAAAGGAATATATAACACATAAATTAAGATATAACAAATTAGAGTAGCATGAAGCAAACTAATGCTTCTTGGTTTCCAAGGGGAGGCTCGAACTTGAGACTAAAGAGACTTTGGATGTCAAGATAACCAATTGAGCCAACACCCTTGAGTTGAAGCAAACTAATGGCATCATACTCACACACACACACACACACACACACACACACACACACACACACACACACACACACCCACCCACCCTCCCAAAACACACATGAAGATAAAACAAAAGAGAGAACATTATAGAGTGCTAATCAAAACTCACAAACCGTACGATTATATCCTATTCCAGAATGTCACCACATGCTCCCTCCCTGCGGCTTTTGGGCTTTCTTGTGAAACTTATCGTCCAACATGAAACATTTGAACCATGCCTTTAACGGAAGAAAATCAAAGGCTACACCTTATAATTGAGAGTGTTGGTTATCTCTCTCTCTCTCTCTCTCTCATTCATGATACCTAAATGGCAAAACTTGAGGCTCTTAACTCCTAAGTCTTGTTGGAGTGTGACTAACCTTTATTGATAGATTTGTTGGACTCAATTAGTATGTATCTTCTAAAAAGCAAAGTGTACTACTATCAAGCCACTAAGATCAAATAATGGTGGTAAGCATATTTCAAACGATTATTGGAACTTTTGTATAACTCGATTCAAACATATGTTTTGAAACCAACTCACTTCAAATATATGCTACTACACTTCACAATGAATCTGATTTCAGTAGTACCACACACAAACCATCTCTAATATCTTCGGTGGACTGTACTCTTGTTTTTAGTGCATGAATTAATTTTTAAGATCCTGTTGGGCAATCAGAATGCATAAACCTGTGATTATCTTTAGCATAAGCTGTTTATTAGACTATTTTTGCACCTAGTAGCTGATTAGAACGGGAGAGTTGTTCCACAATATTCTTGCTCTCTTCTTCGTTTTCGTTCTTCCTATCTCCCTTGCCCCATCAGATATAAAATCTACGATTTTTCCAGACAAAGTGATAATTTCAAGTTTTGTAATTTTTCAATACAAATAGCTGAGCCTCCGACTTGTGATGTGCCAGTTACCATGTTAATAAAAAGTGGCCAGTAAATTGAGTACTGTGCCAAGTAGCTTAAAGGTATAGTTATTTTTAATTGATAGACACCTTTACTTTAATCTGACATCTGATGAGGACATCAGATTTTATAATGGTGGGGTGGATGTTGTAAAGCTACCTTTACAAGCTTTACTTTTGGTGCCACTGTTGCTCCCAGCACCGCTCCCAACGCCACTGTGACCAGAACCCAGCCGACGCCAATTGTAATGAAGTCACCCACATCGTGATCCCCGATTTGGCATGGCACCAGGTTGTATCTCAATGTTGGTTTCCGAATTTCAAGTTGGTTAAGTTTGATCGTTGTTGGCGAGTTGGGTGTCAAGTGGGTTTGGACGACAAGAGTTGAAGGCTGAGAAACTAAGTTGTGGTTCTCGGCTCCCTTTGGGATGCCTACGCAATGCTACAGTATGCAGAAATGAACTAAAATTCAACTTTTTGTGACAGCGTCGGCTTTTTCGTATTTCCCTGAAATGCAATAGTGTCGGCTTTTTGCGACAATGTCAGGCTTTTTCCAAAAAGTGACACTTGCTTTCAACTTCTTCCTTTCAATTATTTTGAAGAAGTTAACTTGTTTTAAGGCACTATCGGCTTTTTAAAGAATAGTGTCACCTTTTTAAGGGCACTGCTGGCTTTTTCGCAAAATCCTGAAGAGAGAGAAAACCTGATGGTCGTCCATTTTCAACAAAGAATGTTCCAGACACTTTCCAAAATTTGTGATGTGAGAGAAACCCACTTCACATAAAATTCGAAGTGAGAGAATTTGCGACGTCCCCGTCCGCGTCAACATTCCCTGATGACCGTGTTTACTTTGTATAGTTGTCACAAAAGCCAAATACTTCCAAGTACAACGGCTTACTTAACGTGACAAATATTTACTGTAATTAATACATGGATTAATTGTATAAATGGATCATCCAGGCACACTCTACATGATGCTCCGTCCATGAGGCGAATGATTTTGAGCCTCCCAGTTACGTCGTCATTTTGGTTGTGATTGCTATTTTACTGTGCTTCAGTGTAATATAACAACAACACATTTTTCTATCTGTGAATAATGTAGATGAGTGCTTGTTGTGATTGAATGCACTTTATCGCTGTTTGATCACGCTTGTTTACTCACTCTGATAAGAAAACGAATGTCTACGACTCCTTCGCTTCTGATCAGACGATGGCTGTCTTTGACGCCTGAGATATCATATTGCTCTTTCATCTATTTCAGAAATAAACTTCTGACTAAACTCATTTTTCAGTAATACCACACACAAATCATTTCTAATATATTTGGTGGACTATACTCAGTTTGTTTTTGTGAGTATGAACTAATTCATAAGATCCTGTTGGGCAATAGAACACTTAAGCTATGATTATACTCAGCATAAATAATCTATTATATTGTTTTTGCATCTAGCAACCCATTGTAGTGGGATAGCTGTTTTGCAAATATTCCAGCTCTCTTCTTCGTTCGTGTTCTCCATACTCCCTTGCCCCATCAGATTGGTATCAAGGCATAGCTCAAATAAACTAAGACATTAAGTTTGTTCTATTTGTATTACTGTTAACATGTCTCATATTGGTAGCTCTTCGTCTACATCATCCAACAAAGCTAGAATCATTGACAAGTTCAATGGATCTAGCTTCTACTTCTGGAAGTTAAAACTCAGGATGATATTGATAGATAGAGATCTTTGGGATGTAGTAGAAGGTTCTGACCTGAAACCAGAAGGTGCTGATCAAGCAAAGGCATGGAATGAAGAGACAAATTATTTTTGACCACAAAGCTATGATAGCTTTAGAGCTCAAGGCAGAAGAGAAACAAGGGAGCTGCATGGTCGTGAACAGAAAAGCTTCAAGGACCGAAGACATGAAGACGACGAATAGAAAGCTTTGAGGACCAGAGACGACGGTCAAACGAACACGAACACGAACATGAACACGAACATGAACATGAAGATAAAAGGTTTGTGGACCCAAGGCGACCTACTGACAAAGCCAAAGGCACAAGAAGACATGAAGACCCAAGCGACGGTGGATCTCCATGCGCGAAAGGACATATGATATTGCGAAAATACCAGGAGGACATCATCCTTCGAAGGCTGACATGATACCGTTAGGACGTGCATCTCTTGATTTGCTAATCGTGTCCTCCTCTCTACATACATGCAGATTTTGATTATTAATTATGCAGTCGTAGTAGATTGGCAATATACCAATTTAAGTTGAGAACTGTGTAGCCAACAAGCTAAGGTTCAAGAAGACCGCTAGTAAGCGCGACAAGTTTTGATTTGCGAAAGATAATTTTTTTTTTACGCCGACGCCCTATGTGGTCTATCACAACAACGCTTAAGGAATTCTCTAATAATGTAGTAGATGTTTTATGCAGAAGAGTTTCTCGTCTTGAACATGATTGAATGCTTAATTGTCTGATAGTTGTATGTTTGTAATCAGCTGGTTTTCAATCTTATTCCGCACACTGGTTTTAATCTACAACAATGGCATCGATCAGCAGTATACTATAAAAAATCTGCACAATCCTCGACTCATCCGAGTTGAACCTCCTAGCATGGAAGATAAAGATCTCTCTCATATTGAAGGGAGAAGGGGCCCTAGGTAGACGACACCGAAGAGATGCCTACAACTACTGGCAAAGAGCTATGAGAATGGAGAGAGAAGAACGACAAGGCAGTAGCCGTGTTGTCATCATCCATCAAAGATAGCCTGACGCTTGACCTCACGACACTCTCTAATGCAAGAGAGATGTGGGATACATTGCTTACCTTAAGATGAAATCACACAGCCAGATCATGCTTCTTGAAGATTAGCTGACAAATCTGCGATGGGATGGCAGAGACCTTACCTCTTTTATCAGAAAGATGAAGGATATGTTCCTTTCATTACACAATGCCGGAACAGAGAATGCAGTATAAGAATCAATTTCATCAGCAACAACATCTTGCAATTCATCTCCTCTTAGATGATTTTCATCATCACTCTCACTTTCAAAAATTATTTCATCATCCTGACTATTAGAATTTCTATTCTCAACATCTACGGAAGTGGGTGCTTCAAGTATGGTTTGACGATTTACTACATCTCTAGGTAGCTCAATCTCATAGTTAAAATGAAGGTTTTCCATTTCATTCTCAACATTTGCACCCTCAAATACTCGTCGTGAACGTGATTCAACTTGAGCTACAAACCACCATATCTTGTTTAGTCGATCTGGTTGAAAAAACACCTGCAAAAATCACTATTTTAGAACATATCGAAAACAAATACTGAAGCAATAAAATGAAAAACATTATAGCATAGCATGTGCACCTGCTCACAATGACGAGGCAACACCAATGTGTCAAAAGGACTCCGTGCTCAATTTGTTTGATGAATCAATCGCAAAAAATCCACTTGGATCCGATTTTACGGTTGCATTTGGCCCTCTACAAACTACCTTGAACCATTTCACATCAAATAAAAAATGGTGTCCACTTTCACCAAATGACACATCATAAATATTTTGTATAGTTCCTACGTATTCTATATCTCCTAAGATGGGATTCCGATCTTGTGCACTGCTTTGACTTTCTTGTTGGAAAGATGCTATTACACCACAATTGTGTGTACGTCTCTTGTTATCAATCCTTTCAACACGAAAGTGGAAACCAAAAGCCCATAAAGCATTATACATTTTGCACTGCCACATGACAAACATGAATCTCATAAATAATCACTATGAATGAACATGGTGTTTCAAAATGATTAAACAAATATTATTATAAACAAGAATGTTCTAATAATAAAGTATCTAAAGAATAATACCTTCCATTTGCATCATCTTGCAAAGTCTCATTCTGCGTTTGATATTTTTTGTCCCTCTTTTGTTGCTTTTTGTTGTGTGTCATGCATCCACTCTATAGTGCATTGCTTGGGCAATGGCTCAAGATCATGTGAACTTGAGGCCATGTGTCTACCTCTATTTTGTCGTTGGCGCTTTCTAGACAAGGCCCTCTCTTTTTTCTCTTCTTCATATAGGTCTAACCATTTATCCATAACTCCACAATTATAAAGCATGAATGTAGAATTTTTTTTTTCTGTTGGAAGGGTGCCAACCTATGGACCTTTCCCATCCCTTGAGGTTTTTCACTAGTTACCTCTCCAGCTTCCTCATCACGCCACAATAGTGGAGTAGATGGATATAGTTGGTGCAAAATTTCAGTAACATAAAAGAGAGATTCATGTACTAACCATCCCTTTGACATGCTTCCTTCAGGCCTTGTCTTTTGACGCACAAAATCTTTTAAGACTTTTATGTATCTTTCCATAAAGAACATCCACCTAAAAAGTCACAAATGGTAAAAAATAAGTGTTTTATTTAATGGGTTCATGTCAATTGATTTAGTTTAAATACATATGCAAAAGATAATTTATGCTTTTATACCTAGTGTGCACTGGACCAGCAATAGAAACTTCTTCAACCAAGTGCACCAATAAATGCACTTGTGAGTCCATGATGGAAGTCGGAAAATATCTCTCAAACATGCACACAATCTCCACCATATCCTCATGTCTCTTGAGAAGATCCAGCTCACAGATTTCTTTTGAACACATCCATCTACAACACATTCAATCCATTTTATGTTAATTTGATTTTCCAATCAATAAATACTAAATAAAAAATACATCAAGTACATGTAAATACCTGACAATGATTGATAGTTTGTATATGGTCTCACAAATATCTTTTGACAAGCACCCACAAATTGACAATGGATAGATAAATTGAATCATCTATAGCCAATCATGATATTTAAGACCTTGCAACTTTTCATCCACTGTGAATGATGACCGTAGAGAATGGGCAAAACCAGTTGGTGTTCTAATGTCATGAATAATGGAGCGCACATGGTTAAGCTCCTCCTTAGTGAATGTCCAAGGTACTTTTGGAGCATGATCTTCACCATCCTTTATCCAATATTCTTTTTTGGTGTCTGATTCTTTTAGATCGTGCCTTGCAGCAATGATATCTTTTTCACCAATCAAGTGTTTCCAAATAGATTCACCCACATTTTTAAATATGTGCATGGGATCAAGTAGGTGATTAATCAAAAGGTTATTTTGAACGATGAAATATAGATAATCTTTTCATACCATCGATTGGCTTTGCTTGAGATTCCTCCCATAGTTTTCGTCAATCTTTCACGGACATCCTCTTTGGTGGCATCTATCTCTCAACTCTTCCTCCAAAACCTCTTCTATGAGTGTCTCTGAATGGATGGCCTTCATGCAAGTATTTACGATGATTTTCATAAACCACTTTTTTGAGACTATAAGAGTATCTTCCCACAAGATTTGGCCTGCACAAAAAACAAGCATTTTTTCCAGCCGTTTGAAAGCCTGCCCAAGAAATGGATACTATCAATCACTATTAAAAAAAGTATATGTCAAAGAATAACTATAGCCATTGTAGTATATCATGTAAATGTCAAGAATTACTAGTTGTATGTAATTGTAAACAAACTCCTATGTACACAAGATAGACCAATGATTACTTGAGCATTCACCTAATCCTGGATAGTCCACATTACAATGGCATGTAGTGTAAACTCCCTCTCATGTAAGGGGCACGAAATGTCTCATGCTTTTATCCCCTTCCAAAAATCTTCCAACTCATCAATAAGCGGTTCAAGATACACATCCATGTTCTTAACCTTGCGTTGGCCAGGAATTAAAAGTGCCAACATAATGTGTCTCTTTTTTGTACTCAACCAAGTAGGAATATTATAATTTACCAAGCAAACAGGCCAAATGGACCACGTAGTTGCTCGTACACCAAAGAAGTTCACACCATCTGTTGCAAGACCAAATCTCACATTTCTTGACTCATTGGCAAAGCTTGGATACTCTTTGTTGATGTGTTTCCATGCAGGTGAATCTGAAGGTACCCTCATCGTCCCATCCATAGAGGTGTGGTGTGCATGCCAGTCCATAATTTGTGCAAGAGATTTACAATGAAATAAATGTTGCAATCGTGGAATTACTGGAAAATGTCGTAAAACTTTGCACGGAATGGTTGCCCCTTGCAAATCATCTCTATATCGAGGAGTATCACAAATGGGACATTTCTTGAGTGATTCGTACATTCCTCGATATAAAATACAATCTTTTGGACATGCATGATATTGATTGTAGTCCATCCATATGTTAGACAACATCTTTCGTGCCTCATCTCTTGTCTCAAGCATGACATTGGAAGCTCATTTTCATCATTGGAACTTGTTTGCGAAGAAGTAGATCTAGATGAGCTAGATTCAGATGCATTAATCTCTTGATTAATGCGCTCATCAATTTCCATCATCTCTTTTAAGCCTTGACGTAGACGACGAGGTAATTGCTTTATATGAGGACCGTTGTATTGCATTCGTCGTCTACATCGACCATTACAAGGATTATTGTCTCCAACACTAAATGAGGATGAAGAATCCTATATATCAAAATAACAAGAAGTAGGTTGAAACAATGCTTGATAAACATTTCCTCCCAATACTTGATAGATCTAAATGTTGCATATGAATATAAATTACCTCTTAGTTTAAAAAGTATGAACATACCAATGTATCTATTAGATAGATTTGTCTTTTCAACTTGTTAACATTCAATAAACTCAAAGAATTGCACGCTTCTACATATTTACATATTTATGAATTTCACATTCATTAGCTTTCACTTATTATCTTATGTAAACATCTAGGCAAATGAAGAATAATGTTTGACGAATAATGCTCCTAACATTTGACATATTTAATGACACAAACCAAATACAATCAAGATGCATGGACGGTTGAAACTATACTTGATGAACAATTCCTCCCCAAACCTGATAGATCTAGTGGCACAGACCATTACATAAGTGCCCTTTACATTCCTAGTAAAATATTCTTCTTTTTTATTGGTGTGTTCTTCAAATCACCATTTGTCAATAGAGGGTGGCCAATGGAACTATTTATATATGCAAGAATGTTTCCATGCACATCTAGACGTGCCATATACTTGCATCCTCCATTGGTGACGACAGAAAGCATGCCAATCACCCCAATTGTATTGAGGTCCTGCATATGGCATCAATGTCACAACACTATTTAAAGGGACCTCAATACTACTCAATGCAAAGAGGCCCAAACCAGCCTCAGGAAAGCGTTCACTAGGCATGATCATGTACATTCGACCCCAATACATAAATGGTGTTCCATTTAATGGTAATGGTGATTGGAGTGGCCAACACGAATATCTACTTCTAATGAAAGTTTTTACTAATGGTTGCAAGCTAGGTGGGAGAGGAAGGTCAAAGAACCTAGAATGTCTTTTGACACATCAACAATGCGTAGTAATTTGCAATTATCTTTCAAACTAGTCATAATATGTCCAAGACGTGTTCTCTTTTTTAAAGGGGTGGTCAAGTTCGTGAAATCCACGTTGAGTATCGTGGAAGACTCATGTGCAACATCTAGGATAGGTGTGGTTGGGTGGTAAGAACGTTCTAGAGAATTGGAGACATAGATTGAATCACAAGACATTGATGAACTAATTATATCATGCAAGGGGTCATCATCAACAAGAGCATCATCTAGGGCCAATGATGATCCAAAATCAATATTCATGTGATTTATCCTATCAATAATATTCTCGATCTCTCTTGCAACTCTTTTTCTTGAAACCAACTTATGTTCCTTCTTTTGCAAAAGTTGAAAATGTTAGATGTATCAGTTTTTCTCTCTCTCTCTCTCTCTCTCTCTCTCTCTCTCTCTCTCTCTCTCTCTCTCTCTCTCTCTCTCTCTCTCTCTCTCAAGCATGAAACATAAATTAATATATAACACAAACCGTAAACCAGTAGCAGGAAACACACACACAAGCACACACAAACACACGCACGCACACACACACCCACCTACACCCATCCTAAACACACATGAAGAGAAAACAGAGAGAACATTATAGAGTGCTAATCAAAACTCCCGAACCAAACGACTATATCCTACTCCAGAACGTCACCACATGCTCCCTCCCTGTTGTTTGGGCTTTTTTGTGGAACTCATCTTCCAACAAAAAACATTTGAACCACGTCTTTAATGGAAGAAAACAAGGGCTACACACCTTCCTAGAATTGGGAGTGTTGGTTACCTCTCCCTCTCTCTCTCTCTCTCTCTCTCTCTCTCTCTCTCTCTCTCTCTCTCTCTCTCTCTCTCTCTCTCTCTCTCTCTCTCTCTCTCTCTCTCTCTCTCTCGTGAATGAGTCTATTATGGGTGATTGAATATGGAAATGTGATATGAAAGAAAATGTGGAAAATGTGGAAGAGAACGTGGAAGAGAACATGAATGAGAGTGAAGGGGAGTTTGAAGATGTGGACACCAACGTACACCTACAAGATGGAGGAGAGGAGGAGGGAGGAAGTGATGATGGGTAGAGGTTTTTAAATTAAATGTAAGGCCTTGTAGAAGGCAATGTAGGAAGAGAGAATTTATTCTCTCATCAATGTTTTTTTTGTTTTTTTTTTTATTTGGTTTTTTTTAAATCAATGAATATAATGTTTTGGCATCACATCATTCTTGCAAAAATTTTGAATGCATATATTTTTAATTCATGAATGCATATGTATAGTCTATTGAATGCACATCTATTGATTGCAAATGTATCTATTGATGTATTCAATGCAATGTACAGTCTATAAAATGCACATCTATGCATTGCAAATGTATCTATTGATGAATTCAATGCAATGTATCTATTTTAGCACATGATTTGCATGCTAGAATGTACAATAGAAAGTAATGGAAAGCACAACGGAAAGTAATGGAAACCACAATATAATGCATCAATAGATAACACATTAAGTTATCAAATGAATCAAAATAAATGTGATTTTACCTTTACTATTGTATCTCCATTGTTTTGCAATCTTTGCTTTTCCTTTTGCATGCACTTGATCTTTGAATCCTTTGCAATGAAAGCTCTTTTCTCATTTTTCATATCCAAACCTACATCACAAACAAAAAAGATCTTAAAACTTATGATCACAAAACACATACTATTAACATCCATCAATGAACTAAAAATCCTAAACACTATCAATCTTCTCACTCACATTCATCCTCATCTCACACACAACACAAAAAAAGGAAGTCACCTCTAGTTTAGGAGCGAACCACATTTTGGTTCGCGCCAAATGTTTTTTTTTTGGTCAAAAAATTTTGCGTGGATTATCCACGCGTGGATACTCCACGCAAAATCTAGAAACTTATCCGAGTGGATATAAAAAAAAATTATCCACGCGGTATCCACGGCCTCAACTCTCTGGATTTTGCGTGGATAAAGCAAATTTTGTGTGAATTCTCCATGCGTGGATATTTATCCAGGCTGTATACACGCGAAAGCCGAGCCTTTTTTATTTAAATTTTACTATGGCGTGGATAATCCACGTGTGGATTATCCACGCGAAATTAGAATTCCTATTTCTGGCTCCAGGTGTCGAAGGTTTGCCCAGCTGTCGGTAGTCGAACTTGGCGTGGATAATCCATGCATTTTGAATTTCACGACATCCGGCTGATCTGCTGCCGAAAATGACATTTGCGTGGAACATCCACGAGTGGATAATCCATGTGCCCGTATCCACGCATATCCACGGCTATATCCATGCAAAAAAAAATTTGCCCACACGTCCTCCTTTGTATTGTGCTTGGATATTTGCTACATGTGTTTTTGTGAAAGGCTTTCCGTTGTTCTTCCAACCGACTTTGTTGGCACGCTCTGATTGTTGATCTCGATCCTGCTTTCAGTCTGACTCCCTCTTAGGCTTGAACTGCTTCTTTGGCTTCTCCTTGTTGCCATAGAGAGCTTGATCAGAAACGTCCTTGTGATCAAGGTGCTCATAGGCTTCGATCGCTTCTCGAATCTCAATCACTGGCTTTTCGAGTGTCATTGCTGGATCCTTCGCTAGCAATGTTTGAGTTGTCTAGAAACATCTTGGTAAAGCTCTTAACAAGTAGGTGAGTTGTTTCTAGCCAAAATAGAATCTCATTTATGGTCAAGTAAGTGGAAAGAATAGACATAGTTTGACTTCAATCCCATTTTTTTGGAGATAATGTCGGTGAAGATAGATGTACAGCTTTATGTTCCAAGAAAATTCTCATTTTTTAACAAATGTTGCAAAGGCAATAAATCACTAAAAGCATGTGAGTTAATGAAATCACCACCACAAACTATGACAAAATCAAGTGTTTCATCATAGTCAATCCCCTTGAATTGAGCATATCCCTTGGCAACTAGTCTTGTTTTATAATTGTCGGAATAGATAGTCAATAAACTGTTGCAGATATAGTTTGCCAGGATGCTGCTACTACAAAAAGTAGGTTCTTAACTAAAGATATGATACATCATTGATCAGTGCAAAGCTTTGCCACTATGTAGAACCAACATTGGAGGATGAGGCTCCTTTGATCTTAAACCTTCCTTCTATTAGTTTTTTTCTTTTTGTACAGTGCGATCCACAATGAAAAATGACACATAAATAGATAATGAGAGAGAGAGAGAGAGAGAGAGAGAGAGAGAGAGAGAGAGAGAGAGAGAGAGAGAGAGAGAGAGAGAGAGAGAGAGAGAGAGAGAGAGAGAGAGAGAGAGAGAGAGAGAGAGAGAGAGAGAGAGAGAGAGAGAGAGATTCATTAGCAAACCTGAATTGGCTAGTTATTTATTAATAAAAAGGTGGCCATTGAAGGTTTACGGGACAATAAAGGGTTAGGGTCAATGCTGCAGATTGAAGGGCAACCCTACCCTTCATAAAAATAGGTTTTTAACGTGGAGATTGAAAGGCAACACTACCCTTCATAAAAATAGGGTTTTCTTAAAACTGAAGGAATGCCCATTCATATTTGAAGGGTGCATGATTTAAATGCCTTTCATTTGAAGGGAAAAAGGCCTACGATGGGCATTTTTCCCTTCAATATGCAGGAATAACTTAGGTGGCCAATATGCATGAATGCATGGGGAGGAGGGCCATGCATTCTCCTCCCCATACATGCATCCTTTTTTTTTTAAAATTTTTAGTCAAAAAAATGTGTATGCATGGTGAGGGGAGGAGGATGCATGGGACCCATGCATACAAAAGTGTATGTAAGTTTATATATATATATATATATATACATATATATATATATATATATATATATATATATATATATATATTAGTAAAGAGTGCCCGTCATTGACGGCCGATGGACGGCGATCTGGGTGACGACAGGTTTAGGAGGAAAGCCAATGGTCGTCGACGGGTGGCCGATGTATGTGTTTGTATGTACGTGAGTGCATGTGTTTATGTATGTGTGTATTCGTGAGAGTGTGTATATCTTTGCATGCGTGTGGGTAGTCTAGCATAGTGTGCCCGCCGATGGTGGGCGGCCAAATGATGTGCGGAGAAAAGAACTTTGGGTAAAACTTTCTGTTCATGATCTATGGGTAAAATTTTGATAATTCAACCTAAATACGAAAGCCATATAATAAATCTTAGTGTGGTTCAGCTCATCGATGATGTTTTATTAGGTGGATTGACATGAGAAGGGGAGAACATATGGGGTGGGCGGAGTGCGGGTGTGCTCCCTAATGGTTAAAAGCAAGTTGTTTGGGCAAGAGGCCGATGGTTTAAGTGCTCGGGGGGGATGGGTGGGTGGGGGCGAGGGAGTGTTAAAAAAAGATATGCTCCTGCCCTTAAAAGCCTTAGTTCTTTTTTTTATTTTTTTTGGGGGGGGGGGGGGAGATTTCTTTCTTGATGGGGACTTTTTTTTGTCTCCTTTTGAAAAAAAAAACTTAATTCATGGGGCGTCAAAAAGCCCCTTCACTTTTTTTTGTTTTATGGAGAGTGGGGGTTCACATTTTTAAGAGGATTTACATTTATATTTTTTTATGAGAGGTTTACATTTAAGAAAAAGTGTCTGTGTGTGCGTGCGTGCGTGGGGGGGGGGGGGGGGGGGGGGGGGAGGGGGGAGTAAATATTGATATATTTACTTTTAATGGAATGGAGGCACCCTCTTGTTTATATATCTACACACACACACACACACACATTTTAACCTTCTTCATTTTTTTTAGGGGCATGGAGGGACCTCCCTCCCTCTATGGGTGGTTGGTCGGCCTGTGGAGAGAGAGAGAGAGAGAGAGAGAGAGAGAGAGAGAGAGAGAGAGAGAGAGAGAGAGAGAGAAGTGGGGCCCGTGGGAAAGAGAGAAGGAGAAAAAAAGACTCTAGACTCTATACTTCATACAATATATCTCATCCACAAAAGGTTTTTTATATGGAGATGTGTGTATGTGCGCACACACACACGCATTTGTTGTGTCAGGGGTCACACACACACAACGAACACGCGCACACGCACACACATATAGGCACACACACACACACACATAGGCATGCACGCGTGCACACACACACACACACACACACACACTCACACGTGTGTGTGTGCATGCACGTGTGGTCCAAATCCCCCTCCCCCCCTATTTTTCTCCTTTTATTGTCTCTTTTACTCCCCTCACTCCATCGCCCTCCTTTTTTTTTTAATTGTGCATTTTTTGGCACATGGATAAAAGCTTAGTGGGGTTTACATTTTGGTGGGAAACCCAAGTGGCCAAATAGGGTTTGGACCTATTATAAAAGGGTAACGATTTAGGAGTTAAAGCTAACGAGCTTGGGCTTGTGGTTAAACATTCCTTAAAATGGCAGGCCAAGATAGGAATTTGAAGGATTAAAAAAAAAAACCAGTTTAAGATAGTCAAGAAAATTTTTATGTTCATGATTTATGGGTAAAAATTTGATAATTTAAAATAAAAAAAAAATCCAAGTAATAAAGATTATTGGCTAAAGTTTAAAGCACATTGAAGTGTGTGTATAAAATAAAAGTTTAGCTTCAAAGGTGAAGAATCTTTTTGGGGTCCACCCCTCAATGCACACAATGTGCAAATGTATGGGGATATGCACATTCCCCATACATGCATCCTCCTCCCCAAGTTTTTAGTTAAAAAAAGCTCATGCATGGGTGAGGGGAGAAGGATGCATGGGTGCACCCATACACATGCACAAAACTGTACATAAGTTTTTATATAAAAAAAATATATATATATATATATATATATATATGCACACACACACACACAACCAACACATACAGAATGTCAAGATTGTGATAATAAATTTGTATTTTCACTTTATATGACTTGGATTTATACCATATTAAGACAAATCTAAGGACACGTACTTAATCATGATGTATGATTTGTATATTGCACGTGCATCCATGAAAGTGGTTGGAATCTGAATCTTCCAAGTGGATCTCAACACATCATATAATGCATTAGGCACAACATATGCTCAAGAATATATATTACTATTATGTACCACAAAGAAATGATACCAAGTGCACTATATTCTCAAACACCAATTGTACTAAATATGAAAAAGACTATTTGAAAATGAACTATTTTACTATAAGAGAAGGATAGTTATTCAAATAGATGTATTGGGTTCTTTACTATTTATTGCGATATGTTCTAGTACATCAAGATATCTTTTTGCAAGAAAACGTTACACAAACATATTTGAAACCAATTCTTGTAAGAAGCATTTATAGAAGCAATTTTCGGATAATATTGTCAACTAGTAATCAAGTTTATGATATTGCATACACAACTTATTCTCGGTTGTATTTCTTGTGCATAGATTTTACTTCTAAATTTCAAAATACTCTAAATATAATAAATTATGCACCATAATGCTTCTTGGTTTCAAAGGGGAGGCTCGAACTTGAGACCAAAGAATCTTTGGCTGTCAAGTTAAGTTATGCACCATTCTTGGTTTCCAAGGGGAGGCTTGAACTTGGGACAAAGAAACTTTGGATGACAAGCTAAGCAACAAAGCCAACCCCATTGGGTTTATGCACCATAACGGTATGACCCTAAGGTGAAGGCCTTGCTATGATATAGAATGGTAGTCCATTGTTGTTGACATTTTTAGTGCCACTTGTCAACACCTCAGGCTGCCTTGTGTCACAAATTCAAGTACGAACCATGTTGTGGTGGGACTCACTTGTATTGTGTGTGGGTGGATGGTATCAACATGCTTTAGTTAGGATGTATCTCTAGCCATGGAAATGAGTGCCTGAGAGAGCTAAGTACAATCACCAAATAGTATAGGACGTTGGTTATTGTAGGACGTTTGATAAGCTCATTGCTATTGATAGCTCTAGTGCATGAGGGTGAGTCAGTAGTAACTCTTATGGATGGACAATAACAAAGCATTTGTCATGTAATGTAGTGAGATGACCTTATGGAAATTCATCAAGTAGATTCATAATAGTTGATATCAGAGCCTTCGATTATCATGTACAAAGTGCATGTGTTTCTAATTCTTTTCTTATAGCAAATTTTTTTGACCTCTTAGTGTTGGTTGGTGAAATTTGTGTGGTTATGCTTGAATTTCATAGCTTTTGCTTTGAGAAAGTGCAATTAAACCGGCTACAAAATTGATGGTTTTGGCCATGATTTGTAGCACCTAAATCTATGTTAAAATGGCTTAAAACAATTTGAACCTTTTGGGTTGGTAGAACCTATTTTTTCATAGTTCCTAGATAAAAGCAAAAAGTAAACTTTAGAAAGAGGAGGGTGGGGCATCAAGCTTCCCCTTTTATGTCTAGACTCTCTCTATTTTGTGCAGGCCCCTTTATGTGCAATGGAAGGGCAACCACATGGCCTACATGGAGGCTCGTGGGTTCCTCAATCAGAATAATAAATGTAGGGCCGTACTATTGGATATTGTGGTAAATTTTGACAATTGTCAGAGTGATGGATTAAACATAAGCATAGAAAGACAAATTTCAAACATAAAACTACAATCAATCTTAGACTTAGAATCGCGAGACTCACTTTAGGACCTATAACTTTACTATCTTAGTAAATAATTAATATTTAAGATTCATTTTAGGTATCCAAGACAACCATACTAGCATTCCTAGAGGCATAAGAGACAACCATTGAATGACTAGGTAGTAATTTGAGAACTCATTGCTTACAAAACAAAGAAGTAGTTAGACAATGTATTGAAATTAAAAAACAAGAAGCACAAGATACACATGTATGATGGACATTAATAACTATCTGATTGAAACTAATCAATTATAAGAGGACATTGGAATGACCATAAAAAAAGACAAAACTCTGATACTTAACTATTGTAATAAAATTCATCAAACGTAGAGTTTTGCTACTATGCATGAATCACACTAGGTTTCTTTGACAAAGAAACTTCATATCACTTTTTGATGATTTCTTCAAGATACTGAAATTGTATCTTCCATGTGATGCATCTATCCTAGTAGAATTTTGACCAAGGGCTTCTATACATTGATGTAAAAGCATTCATGATACTAGTTTTTAATAAGCCAAGATGTTGAGATTCTATTTCCCATATGATGCATTATCATAAGCTGTGCATGTTGAATTGTAGATATGGGCTTCTATATGATGCAAAAATCTTAATGATACTAGCTTTCAATCTTGTGTTTCATCTCATTGTCACAGAAAATATTCAAGATCAACATGTTGAATCTTCAAAGCATGATAAGCATAGTTGACTTGTGTGAAAGCTATATTATAATGATTGAAAATGGAATAATAGTAGAAGAGCTACTTTTTTAAACTATGCATCATTATAAGAAAATTTATTTTAAAAGGTTGACATTACGAGCATTGAGATTGTGCATTGCGATCGAACATAGTTTGAAGCGAACAAATTTCAAAACATCCACATGGCAATATATAGTATGGAGGAATATCTTATTCGAGCACAAATATGTGTAAAGTCATGAAGATCTACAAATTGACAAGTTTATGTCAAGTTACACTATTTGTTACATGTATAATTCTAGTACATGTGGATTGTTTTAAAAACTAAAACAATTCACAAAGAATATCTAGTATAAATTTCAAGCATTTGACTCAAATAGAGTTACCGAACACAAAATAGCATACAATGCACTTTTTAGAGTAAAAGAGAAAAAACTTTTACCCATCGTAAGCAACAATTTTGCATTTATTCAAAACACACACACACACACACACACACACACACACACACACACACACACACAGTTGTAGTGTTTATTTACAAACATTGACTAACAATTTGCAAAGTTAATTCTTCAAAGTGCATCAAAAACAGATTGTGATTCAAAACACTTGAACACCAAATCATCTAATCAACATCACAAAAAAATAACAAAAAACATTATCATGCATACAAGAAACTTACAAACAACAACTTTAAAACTGTAATTAGCAAGAAATATTTCAGAAAATTGTTGGCCTTGGGAATATAAATTCTAGTTTACATCTACATGAACTTAATCTCAAACTTGACACAAACCAAGAACTCATTTTTATACATATATGTGAGTTCATAATCGCCTCCTTCAATAAAGTCACAAAAAAAAACAATTACGCAATACACGTAAAATGTCTCTACAAGTTTCTTTTGAATTTGAGAAAGTTTTCTTCAATGCTCACCAATAAACATCTCATGCATAACCTAGGAGACTTCAACATATGTGTGTGTGTGTGTGTGTGTGTAATAATGACGCAAAAACTTTAAGTCTATTATTTTCCTAAAATTTTCAAAGTTTATGAGTGAACCAACAACCACCTATGGAAATCAATTGAACCTAATAAGGACAAGAACTCTCTTCAATTCTTGGGAAGTGCCCAAACAACCTAAAATTATTGTTTCATCCCATATACTTCACCTTTAAACTTCAAACCACCTTTCATGAATCAAAAACCCTTTGTTGCATAGCAAAAAACATAACAATCACAAACTCTTACATTGAATTTTCCCACACCTGGTGAGTTTTGGTCTTTTGTTGTTGGTGTATCATGCTTGAGGTGGGGGCTTAACCCACCCAAGTTTGAGTGTGTGTGATCCCATGGGTATAAGACTAAAAAGCACTCTTGCATTGAATCAAAGGAGAGTACACAACAACCAACAAGGTAACAGCAACAACAGCCCAAACACCAGCAAACCAAGCCTCTTGGGATCTTCTTAGATCACCTAGTTTAGCATTGGGTTTTATTAGTGGAGTGACAAAATAATAATGCTGAATTCTATTAGCAAAACTTGAGATTCGCATACACTTTGAAGGCTTTCTAATTCTTGTTACTTTACACGGAAGTTTATCCATTATAATAGAAAACGTTATGAGGTTCACCAATTCATACACTAATTGGGCACATCACCATCTATTGCATGCTTCTCATGATCATGATTTCAGTTACATCTCTACTGCTATGTAGCTCAGCTTCACAGATGCCAGTTTAAGCTGTGTTTGTATTTTTTTATCGAAGTCATCTGTTTTGTTACAGAGCATAGGAGATGATGGCACGGCCAGAGGTACCACCTCATACTCATCTGAAACAGAGGTTCTTGGCTGCTCGTCGACTGAACTTGCAAAATCCTTACAGTCCGCATCAATATAATCCGGCCAGCTACTGCGTTGAGGCACTATTACAAGCCGCTTTCTCTCGAATGACCTCTTAATGGAGCTTGAACTCGCTAAAGAAGTTGCTTCAGACTTACGTTGGCTATCCATGACTGCATCGCTGGCAGAAATAGTGGCGTGTTCCAGGATTGCCTCCCTTTCATCAAATTTGTCTGCTAAGTTATCCATTTCATCACGTTTGTGTGCAAACGTAATCAGAGATTTTGATTCATTCCCGGAGGGAACATCGTATCCAGCTGTCTCATCTTGTAAGGAATGAGATTCAGAATTCGCATGCTCAGTTCCTTCAGTATTTTGTAACAACGAACTCATTTTGCTCTGCAAAACTTTGTAATACTATTAGGTGGCCTTGGCAGTCTCTAATATGAATATGCGTCAGTACTTTCTTCAAGTCAAAATCTGCAAGAAAAATGTTAGATTTCAGTGCTGCGCAAAGTACACATGGAATGCTAGATAATATTGAAGCACTAACTCCGAGGGGGCAGGGCGACGATCCATATCCAAGAAACAACAGATAACATAATATAGATCGGAGAAGAATATAGATCGGAGAAGAAAGCATCGCATATAAGTGATTAGATCGTAACTCCGTAACATACAGACTCAATAGAACAAACATATATGAACTATTGCAAATGCACAAAATGTGGCGCAATGCACCTCTCAAGAAAGATCTCTTAATACATCATATTATCATTCTGATTCTGTTAGTTATCATAGCTTCCTGAAAAGACTTCGAAACAAACCGAGAGCGTGAATATGGTTATGTTGCTGGTTCCATTACGCCATATATCCGATTTCTCAATGCTAATCTGGAGACTAATAAACCTTCTGCTCGATGCGGCAAAAAAGAAATGCAAGCAAGTCGAATCTGCTAAATGATTTATCTAATGGCACAAAAAGAAATTATGGAAGGGTTGCTCAGTAATAGTACAGTTAAAAGGTAAGCCTTCCGTAGAGTAATAAGCCTTCTGCTTGATGCAGGAACACATCTATGATGCAGATGAATTCCTTCATGATTTATGTAATGGCAAACAAAGCTATTATATGGAGACGTTGCTCAACAACAGTACTGTTTAAAGACAGCATGGATCTGACCAAACCAATCTTCGCTATGGAATAATCAGATAAAACTGATCTTCAAAAACGGAAAAGAAAGGTCGAGATTGAATCCACCAACAGACGATTATCACCGTCATTCTACGATTCAGACATTACTTCTCGTTCAGATACCTGTCTTTGCTCCAATCAATCAAACTCGTAGAGTTTGCCAAGACCAATCCTTCCACGAGCTCGCCCCGTCGCTGGCTCTGTCGCTGTGTGTGTGTGTGTGTGTGTGTGTGTGTTCTCTCTCTCTACGCTTCTTTTTGTATGAAAATGCGATGCTCCTGAAGCTATTCAAGTAAGCCCCAC
Organism: Diphasiastrum complanatum; assembly: GCA_029204225.1. Taxonomy (NCBI): domain Eukaryota; kingdom Viridiplantae; phylum Streptophyta; class Lycopodiopsida; order Lycopodiales; family Lycopodiaceae; genus Diphasiastrum; species Diphasiastrum complanatum. Next base: position 62,007,743 of record CM055102.1, read on the forward strand.
CATAACCAAAATGAGTACTTTTTCTGTGAAAGTATATAAAGCAAAAAAGCACTTTAAATCTGCTTTTTGAAGAAAAGTAGCACTTTTAAGTTTGCCAAGTCTCACATGAGAGTGGACTTGGCTTCTAGATACTATTAGGTTTAACCTTCCATCAAATGTAGTTTTTGTTTAACTTCAAAGGCATCATGTGACAATGTCCTTGAGATGGCCCCAAAAGTGCAATCTGCCCATCACTATCTAGACAACTAAAAGTTGGAAAATTCTTTTTGGCTTCATGTATGCTACGAAAAGCTCTTGAGCAAGGGGCATTCTAGGCCTTGGGAATCCTGTTGGAACTTTTTTGGAATAAAACGTGTTCAAAGGAGCATCACAATGTTAGGATCAATGCCTGATTGCGGGGTGTCACCTATCTACCTTGGTCTTGCCTCTATAATTACCAATAGCTAAGAAAATAATTGAAATGCTGAATTTCAAACATTATAGCTTTCAAAATAAAGGTACATAATTTGAACCGAACTGTACATAATTACAATTCTAAAAAAGAATTTTGGGTGGGGGAGGGGGGGAACCACTACATGGCATGGCAGTCCCTGTTACGAGACTATTGTCTAGACTCACTCTCTCGAAATGCCCTTAATGTGGCATTGATATCAATTGCATGAACTTATAAATAACAAACCACAAATCATGTTGGTACATGTCCATCAAAGAAAAAACATGACTTATAAGATCACTAACAACTACAGCCATATCCTCCTAAAAAATCGTACCTCTCATGGATAAAGGTCAAATATTTCATAGAACCATGGTTTCATGTCTCTTTGTGCACATATTTGACTTGCCTTTGGTCCAGATTTAAATCTCTCTCTCTTTTCAAATTACACTTGACTATGAGCTACCAGTATATGGTAGACGAGACAACACTCTTCTTTGCTTGTTAATGTAAGAACTGGATAGAATTTTGCAATCATTATGGAATGTCATGAGTGCAATAATTGTTTTTGACTTTGCCACGCTAGCGGTAAATTATTGTTGTGATTTGTTAAAAGTTGAGCTATTGCTTTTAGGTGACATTGAGCATTAAGATGGATTTCATTTTCATTTTTTATTGCTATCATTGTATTTCATTTTTCAACTATTTGAATGTTTCTCAAGCCCATGCAACAAAGCTTATTGTGATACTAACCTTGTTTAGTTATTCAGGGGCCTCAAATCTGCCCACCAGGAAGGGTAGGTGGATGAGAAAGTTGGTGAGTGATTCACTTGTAGATGTAGCATGTTATAATATGGCAAGTTCTAAATATGTGAACAAAAAGCGCGCGCGCACACACACACACACACACACACACACACACACATGTAATTATCTACTTATAATTCATGAAGAAATGGGGTTTTTAGCTGCAAGGGGATTCCATAGGTGTCTTCTTGCTACACATTCTATATGCTCAGCTTGATACATAGGGGATCATTGCACAATAGCTCAGTTTTGCTCCGCTCCGTTGACTCGATACATTCATGTAGAAAATTTGAAACTGAATTTGGAGTGTGGAATGGAACACCAAGAAGACTACTTTGTGATAGCCGAAGTAGTATTTTACTAGCAAAAAATCTCATCTTTCATGCAAGAAAAAAGCATGTCAAGGCCCAGTTTTGCTTTTTTTGGGAAAAGCTTCAAAAAGATGATATAGAGTTGGCCAACTTAAGAGCAAGTTGCAATATTTCTAACAAAACCTCTCTTAAGAGATAAACTTGGTAGCTCTATGTGTACCGCATTTCAAGCTTGGAAGAGTGTGGGGGCATATAGAATACTTAAGCTAGAAATGTGCCATGTTATGTCATGAGCAAACCCAGCTAGTATTTGTATTTCATATGATAAGGAGTGTCATTATTTAGAATCTTGTGTGCTAAGCATGGTAGTGACTATGCCACCATTGCCACTAAGTTCATTGACAGTCTCAATCATCATTTGCTTTTTCTAACCCTTCTTTTTTTTGCCATCATAATGTTTTCTTTGACTTGAACATATTCCTTTCATACTAGATTTCAATGTTTGTTGCACTCTAATTGTAGTTTCTTTTTAACAAAGGATATTTGTTAGAGTGGTTTCGAGAATTACAACTTTTTGGCTCAGTTTACTTCAATTCCAAGTACCTATATAATAGCACCTTCTTGTTTCTTTCAAACTCTTTCTATTTACATGTATTTTATCTTTATCCAAATGATGTGTATTGCCTAGAATGTAGTTTCATGAATTCTTTGAATGTAAACCCCCCTCCATTTCTCATTTCTTTGCTAAGATGTTTCAAAGCATAGGTTATACAAATGTTGGATTATGCATTTATCCTCTATGATAAATATTTTAAGAGTGGTACAAGTTGGCATCATAATCCACAAAATGCTGCTATAGATACTTCTTCTTGGCAATCTTTGGTTACATATTTGATTACGTGGGATTTGCTTTAGGCAAAAATGTTATGGTTTACTAAGACATTACACCATAAATAGTAGTGAGCCCAATATTTCTCTTTGTTTAACATGTTATCTTGACTTTGGAAATACCAATGGATTCTTATAGTAAAGTGGTTCACTTTCAAATAGTTTTTTTTTTTCATGTTCAAAATGCTTTCAAGTGAGATTATGCTTGACTTGGTATCATTTCTTTGTACTACATAATAATATTTACATTCTTGAGCATATATTCTACCTAATGCATCATATAATGCTTTGAGATCCACATGGAGAATCCATTTTCGTGATTTTAGCCACTTTCAATGATGCTCATGCAATATACAAATCATATGACATACACGTTATTTTTTCCTAAGATGGGGTTTTAAGCTTTATTCTACCTATCTTCTTTGCATGCTTGCATGATTAAATATGTTCATATGGGTGTGCCGTTATATAATATAGAGCCAAGTGACATGGGAAAGCTAAAGCCAATATCACAAGCTCAACATTCTTGTGGCCATAAAAAATCTTTTACACACACACACACACACACACACACACACACACACACACACACACACACACACACACACACACATGTATATGTATATATGGGTGTGTCATTATATATACACACCCATATATACATATACGTGTGTGTGTGTGTGTGTGTGTGTGTGTGTGTGTGTGTAGATTTTTTTATGTTAACAAGGCCGTATAAGAATGTTGAGCTTATGATATTGGCTTTAGCTTTCCCATGTGACTTGGCTCTATATATATACTAGTGGGTATGCCCGTCGTTGACGGGTGGGCGGCGATCTGGGCGGCGGCTTGTGGTCGAGACGTGTGGATGATTGCATGTGTATATGCATGTGTATGTGTATGTGTATGTGTACGTGTGGATGATTGCATATGTATGTTTATGTTTCTGTGCATGCAAATGTGTTTGTGTATGTGTGTGTACGTGTGTGCATTATCTATGTCAAAATATTGGATAAAGAATAGATTCTGCAAAATTTTAAAATACATCATAAACAAAAAAATCCAAATGTACTCTTGTATACATTATGAAATTCAAATCTCGTATAAAATTTGCACTCATTTCATGAAAGTCAATCTATGAAAACTTGATAAATACAAAAGGGTATGCATTTGAATAGGTAGAGTCTGAATGTTACAAAATTTCATTAGTATATTCATGCATAAGGTGAATTTGCTCCACCATATTATCCAGCATTTGTCTTAAATTGTTAAGTCTCACAAATGCGACACTACTCATATGTTGTCTAATATTACACATAAACTCTTCCACATCTAGTTCTAAGCATCTATTTCATGGAAGAAAATGTCCATCGAGTTGCTGTAAGTACAAAAAGTACGTAAACTGCTCAATGACCCATACGACACTACAACTTTTGACAACATCTCCAAAGCAAAACAACTTCAAAACATCACATACAAATGTTTGGTACCTTATAACAATTTGGACCATCTCCAAAAAAAGAAAATGGTATTAGCAGATATACAAAATTTAATCTACAAAGAACAAAGGACACAATATAGACAAAACATGTCTCAAATGTAATTTAATTATTTTTAAAATATTATTTTTATATTGAATATCGTGTTTTTTAACAATGGAATTTGTGGAAATTGCATATATACATGAAGATGTATATTTATAAAACATGACAAACCATACAAAGTGAAGCAAATATCTTGTTCACAAAACTTGTTTGCTTTGCAATGAATAATTAGCTCATCCAAACTGCATTTGTTCATTGTGTGGCATGGGCTTTGTTACATCTTCCACCAGCTCTTACCCCATTCTACCTAGCACCAATACTACTTCCATCCCCATAATCTAAATCATACCTTCAAAAACCACCATAAACTTATTTTTCAATTACACTAACCCTAATTCTCGTGCAAGATCACTTAGAATTTGCTTTGCACAGGAACACAGACAAAAAATCACTCTCCTCAGCAAGCTCACATAGCATCTGTATTTCTCAAAATGAAATTACACTGTACATATAGTTGTTCACTCAGGCAACCCATGCATGACCCAGGTTGCCGTTGGCGGGACGCGTGTCCCATCGACTTGCCTTGTGGCGAGGCCAACTGATCCTTATCCACTAATAAGACCCACAGTACAGTAACACAGTGATTCTAACTTTAATTCTAACTCTCTCCCTTAAAGTAGAGTCACTTTTTATACAGTCATATACATAGCTTTAAAGTCAACAAACTTTAAGTACAGAAAGTCTTGATCTAAACTTATCAAACTTTTCTCCAGTAAGTGGCTTAGTGAAAATATCAGCTAGTTGTTCTTCTGTGCTACAATGAACAACATGAATTTCACGACTCAGGAGCCTCTCACGTATGAAGTGATATTGAATCTCAATGTGTTTAGTTCTCGCATGGAACACTGGATTCTTTGCTAGCTAAATGCCACTCTGACTGTCGCTATGTAAAGTTGTGGGATTTTTCTGCTTCATGCCAATTTTTTCCAAGATTTGTCTCAACCATATAGCTTCTTGTGCAGCACTACACTCTGCTTCTGTGGCGAAAAGAGCAATTGTACTTTGCTTCTTACTAGACCAGGAAAAGCAATTACCACAAAACTGGAATATATATCCTGTGCTGGATCTACGATCACCATAGTCACCTCCCCAGTCCGCATCCACATAGCCACACAACTCAGGTAAACCATCATTCTTTGGGTGCGCGAACAGCCCGTGACCTCCCTGCCTGCGGTCGCGCCTCCCTTCTCTGAAAACTATTAGATTAAGCTCTCCCGTGGATCGTTTTGAGCACAATCTGAGGCCTGGACCAGGGGCGCCCTACTGAATCCATGACTGTAGAGTGTTCAGTCAGGAAATTCCGTGGAGAAACGATGATTTTAGCTCAACTTGACAAAGTGGCTTTTTCACCTTTTTACCGCAAATCTGCTAGGTTAACTGTCTGGAGACAAATCCCTGACATAAACCCCATAATCTCTCCATGGCTGATTGACAGTGTGATTAGTTTCCTTCCTATCCTTATGGCATCCAAAACGGTGCACAAACAGCGAAGAAATCACCAGTTATGTATAAAAACCGTAACCCTGAGTCCGGTTTCAATTTTCAGCTGGCTTCGTAATTGTCAATTTTTCACCAAATTTTTCCCTGTCTGATGCTATGCACATGCTAATAATCCCTCTGCTGAGCTTAGCAAGCCTCTATAAATTAGAAACCATGCACCAGTGCTTCTCTTTCCGTCTTCAACCCACCGTAAAACCCCGAACTCTCACAAGACAGTTCTCCCGGAGCTCTCTTCAACGGTGACACTATACTGTGTACACTCCCTGTACGGCTCTGATACCAACTTAGAATCTGCTTTGCACAGGAACACAGATCATGCTACATAGTAACACAGACATAAAATCACTCTCCTCAGCAAGCTCACATAGCAACTGTATTTCTCAAAATGAAATTACACTGTACATATAGTTGTTCACTCAGGCAACCCATGCATGACCCAGGTTGCCGTTGGCGGGACGCGTGTCCCGTCGACTTTCCTCGTGGCGAGGCCAACTGATCCTTATCCACTATTAGGACCCACAGTACAGTAACACAGTGATTCTAATTTTAATTCTAACTAGATCCACTTCTACCACTACACATAATAATAATCATAATTCACATAAGAAACTGACATGCTTGCTGATTGGATTCAATGTTCGGAGTTTGTCATCAAATAAGGTGCAAATATAGATCTCGACAAACCTTCCTTGCAGACTGCTCCCAAATTGCATATGTTTGTTGTGTGACACAGGCTATGCTACAACTTTCACCTAGGAGAATGCAGAACCTTCAAGTTGGGATAGGTTCTAATTGGTTAAGGGTTTTGACTGCAGGCCTCTATAGTTGTTCACAGATTTTAAACTTTGGCAGTCACCAAAGTGATCGTATACAGTTGCAGATGCCTACATCAAAATGCTTGCAACAATAAGAGCCTCTCTAAATTTGAAGATACATTAATGGCTCTTTGTTGACAAAGTTAGAAAAAAATAGTTTTTTCCTATCAGCTTCAAACTTCTAATGCTCGAAATCTTTTGTCAAACTTCACGTTGTAGCAGTTGGACATCGTAAGATTGTCTATGCACATGCTCAATGTAGGTGCATGTTCTTTATGTACAAAAGATAATAGGGCTTACATTTTTCATTATTGATATTAAAATAGAAAATTCATATATATAGAATAGATGTACCCAACTTAGACATTTGGAAAAGAAAGTCATGCATTTAGCTTCATTCAAGTGGTGATTAAAGTTTTTAATGATACATCCTCCCAAAAGGTTCCAAAGGAACTAACCACCAGTACAAGTCAAACAAGACAATTTTTAACATAAAATTTGAGCCATAATCTTCCTTTATTGCTGAAAAATGATAAATTACAATCTAAAATAGAGTAGGATGTCTGCTAAAAAAAAAATTTATGATACATTCTAGATCACAAATTGATTCATTGGTATTTATTATAGTATATAAAAACATTTTGATGGTAAGTAGCTTGCAAAAAAAGAAGTTTGAAATTGATTTGGTTTTAAATTTGGAGTTCTTTGTTCCACATAAAGAACAATAGACCATTCAATTTTAAAATTTTGGTAGGTATTTACTATTGCTGATATGTATCCATGCCCATGCCCAATTTCTAGGATTTCATGGCTACAGCTTCTCCACCTTCCATTACAACTAACAAGCTAAACTTTAGTTAGCAATTTTTAAAAATTCTAAGAAAAGAATGGAGGGAGGAGGCACAGCTGCCCAGGTCCAACAAGCCATGACTTCAACTCAACAGCAGTCAGCCTTGCTCCAGGCCCAGCTATGAGGCAGAGACGAAAAACCAGCACCTAGGAGCGGAGATAGCAACAACTACGTATTATTTGTAGCCAACTCAACCATACGGCCATCCAATTTTTGTTTGGCATCAATCAAGTCCTTGAGCATGGTGCCCCACTGATGGTAGGTCATCGTGATGTCCTGTGGAGTGGCCGGTGTGGAGGTAATATTTGGAGCAGCCCTTTTTTCCTTTATTTAGTCATCCTCAATTAGGACCTTTGTTGGAACCAAGTCCTCTGGTGCAGTTGGATCAGCGTGTAGAGGGGAAAAAATAAAAACTATGCTATGAAATATGTCATCATCTAATGGTTTGTCAGACTCGACATTCTGAATGGTGGGATGGGAAGAAGGGGAAGTGGGAGTAATGGCAAATGTCTGGATGGGAGGAATGATGGGTTGTTCGAAAAAAGGAACAAAGATGGGCATGAGAAATTGAAGGATAGTGTCCAAGATATTTGGGAGCTGGCTGGGGTGAAGTTGACGAGATTCATAATGGCAAGAGTGCCTGGGGAAAGCTGGGAATCTTGCGGATTGATGGAGATGGGGGGAATAGACATAATGTCTTGGGTGGCGCGGAGTCGAAGGAGGTGAGTGGGATTGAAGAGGCAATAGTAGTGGATGGGGTGGCAAGGATGGCAATGGAGGATGGGGGAATGGGAGTGGTGGAAGAAGCGGAGGGAGGTATAGGAGTGGTGATTGTGGTGGCATGGCAATTGAAACAAAATGAGGTGTGGAACCTTGAGCCCTTACTAGTAGACATGAAAATTGTCAAATGCAAGTGGTTCTACAAATACAAATATGGATCGGATGGCAATGTATCAAAATACAAAGCCATACTAGTTGCCAAAGGTTTCTCACAAAAGTACAGTGAAGACTACACTGACACCTTTTTCCCAGTAGTCAAACATACTTCGCTACGCATATTGTTCGCATATGCAACAGTCTCAAAATTCATATCGTAGATGAGAAGGCAACGTTTTTGCATGGAGATCTGAAGAAGGAAATCTACATGGACCAACCACCAGGATTTACCTGCAAGACATTTCTTAGCTATGCTTGCAAGATGCACAAGAGCATCTACAAACTAAAGTAGTCTTCCAGGCAATGGTATAAGAAGAAAGATCACACACTCAAATCCTTGGGCTTACAGTCTTTAAGAGTTGATTACAATGTTGTGAAGACAATAGATGGTGAAATCATTATCATTGAAGTCTAACGTTGATGATACATTAATTCTGTCAAGGAAGGGACATTGTCATTGCACAAGTAAAGGAGGATATCTTGAAACACTTTGAGATATCGGATCTAGGTGAAGCAAAATTCTACCTAGGTTTACAGATTGAAAGAGAACTTGAAGGTGGAATATTATTTCTACACTAGTCAAGATACATCCACAAGATTATTGATGATTTCTAGATGACAAATTGCAAGGGAGTAAATATTCCAATGGTTCCTGGCACAATGTTGACTAATGAAGATATGAAAGAATGTACATAAGTCACTTTTATAAAGTTAGATTGATTCTAGCTTGATCTACACTAGTGTGAAATTGACCTTTGAGTAGAATCTTGAAAATGGTCAAATTGGTCAAACTTTATGTAAATAGATTGGACTTCCATGTGAATGACTTATTACTCACACATGTTGAAGTTCTCTATTCTGTTCCGCACTTAATCTATTAGAGCTCCAACAGAGTGGTATCGGAGCCATCAATTCTAGCCTTGCTTGTTTTTCCACATTTGTCTTGAGTTTTTATGATTGAAATGCATTTGTAAGCTTGTGTACTTTACTCTCTTACTAGGAGTTTGGACTCGTACTTACAAGAATTTATGGATTTGTGGAACAAGGTTCCCTCATTCAATGCAAAACTAGTACTCTGGCAGTTTATCTTAGGTCTGCTAGCAAATTATCATAATGAGTGCAAGAGAAATGTGCTTCTAGGGTATGAGTGGTTATTTAATAAATCCCTTGATATAGATTTTAAGAAGCATGTTCTCTCCAAAGATTCTTAACTTAGTAGACTTAGATCAGGAACATATTGAGAAGAATAAGATATTGTCTGAATTAGAAGATGTTTTTCTAGATGAATTACCTCATGAAATACCACCGTCAATGTCGAGAGAACATAGGATTGAGTTAATTCTAGGTAGTCACCCTATCTCTAGACAATCATACCAGTTTTCTCATAAAGAAGATATAGAGATTACTAATCAAATTCAAAATTATCTGAAGATGGGTCATATTCAACCAAGAACGATTTGAGGTGGCATTGTCTACGGAGAAGCTCCTAGACTAAATTACAACCAAATTTACCGGTGCTCATGTTCTTCTAAAAACAAAGAAAAATGGAAGCTTCCGGATGCGTGTGGATTACAAGGGGTTGAATAAGGTAACTTTCAAGAATAAATATCCATTACCTCGAATAGATGATCTGGGAGATTGATTAGGTGGAGCTAAATACTTCACAAAAATAGATCTTAGAATCGGATATCATCAGATTAGGATTCATCCGAGTGATGTGCAAAAGACTGGTTTTTGGACGAGATTTGATCATTATGAATTTCTTGTGCTTCCTTTTGGGTTGATGAATGCCTACTACATTTCAACAAATGATGAATGTTATTTTTTGTCCATATCTGGGTCAATGTGTAGTTGTATTCTTATATGATATACTCATCTACAGTAGAACGCTTAAGGAGCATTTACATCATTTTAAGACTATCTTGAGAATTCTCAAAAAATAAAATATATATGCTAAAGAATCTAAGTGTGAGTTCTTTAAGCATGAGTTGTTGTGCCTTGGTCATAAGATCACCATAGTGGGTTGAAGATAGACGAGAGTAAGGTCTTGAGTGGCCGATATCGAAGACGGTTAGAGAAGTTAAATTTTTTCTCAGAGTTACCGTCTTCTTTCATAAGTCAATTGAAGATTATGCAAAGGTAGCAACGCATTTAAATAATTTGACCAAAGACAGAGGTAATAACAAGAAAAAGAGAGGTCAACCTAGTCCACCTATTGAGTGGAATGATAAATTGAACCAATGCTTTGAGAAGCTGAAGCAGATGGTTGCTTCAACTCCTGTTTTACAGATCGCAAATCATGATATACCTTACGTTGCAAATCCTGATATACCTTACATCGTGTGAACTGGCACAAGTGATTCAGTGATAGGAGGGGTTTTTCTACAAAACAATCGGCTGATAGCATTCAAGAGCAAGAAACTTACTAGACCTCAGTTGTGTTATACAACTCAAGAGAAAGAGTTATTTGCTATGATACATGCACTTAAACCCTGGAGGCATTACCTTTATGTTAGTCAGCTTATAGTGTATACAAATCACCAGCCTCTGAAGTACTTTTGTAATCAGAACGATCTGAGGGGTCGTAAAGCTCGTTGGGTTGAGCTTATGCAAGAATTTGATCACGAGATCTGATATGTCAAGGGCAGCTCTAACCAAGTTGCGGATGCGCTTAGTCAGATTGGTGAATTAAATGAACTTTCATTCATCCAAATTTTCACTGATCTATATCTTTCATTGGGAAAGTGTGGGGGTGAAGTGGTAAGGCTATTGACTAGCCATTTCCTATTGGTTGGGTGGTTTATGCTCCATAGGTGTCCTTTTGGTTTGCATGTGACAGAATTCTTGAAGATCTTCTTGGCAATCGTTATACTATCAGCTCCCTCCACATATAACGTGCATGTTCATTAACAGTTTGTGCACCTCCATGTTGGATTTATCTCCTCTACTCTCCTAAATCCTATTTTAATCTGCCTCCATTCATGCTGCATTTTTTACTCATGTTGTCGCATAGTCTACATATTTACATGAAAAATAAGATAGACGAAAAACTCCACTGTCTGCATAGATACAAGTAAATTTCCATAGGCGAAAAAGATGAAAAACGCGATACTGTGTTTTTACACATGATTTGTGACAGGCAAAAAAGGTGACACTGCCTTACAAAATGCCAAAGGTGCCCTAGGAAAAGCAAACACACCCTGTAAATCAAATCCTAAGGCATTTTGTCAGAGTGTCACATTTCTCACATCTTCACCAACGTTCATTTCAGCAAAAACTGACGTCGCGGCGTTTTCACGCTCATCCCATGCAACTGTGCTAACAGATTTGACAACGACAACAACCACCCACGATCTCCTACAGACATCACATCCACTTTGTACTTTCTTCATCTGCACACCTGTAACATTGTGTATATATATGACAAGATGTGAGATAACAGAAGTGTGTGAAAATAATAGCAGTAGAAGCTTATCAGAGATAGATGAAGTAGATGCCTTGCGCATTGATTCTCTTGTACTGTCAATAATAGGTTTATTCCTTCTTACAGATTGGATTAGCTTTGTGGAGCACACGGTTTCATCTACTATTGTCTTGTGTTCAACAACATTATTGACATGTATATTTTGCTATACTTAATCTGATAACATCTCTATCTTGTTCTACGTTCAGATTTGTGTCAATATTGCTATGCTTTTCTACAATCTGTCTGACTCTCTTATTGCTCAATCTGGTAATCTGTTCTTAGTGAATTATTATTAGTCTAGCTCTTCGCAAATCATTTGCAACTAATAATTTGTCTAGATATTCGTGACAAATTATCCTTCTAATATTTTTGTTGCTTAATGTTTGGCTACGTAATCAGATCGACCGTGATTTCTATCACTAACTTTCTATTCATTTCTGATAGGTGTAGTCATGCTTAGGGAAAGAGTGATATTGCTCATTCCACTGTGCATGAACACTTTCCATTCGAGTTTGTTTCTCGTTCGAGTTTCGAGTGCGTTTCTTTTCGTGTTCATTTCTTTTCGAGCTATTTTAGTTTCCCACACTCACACACCCTGTTTCAATCCCAACATGGTATCAGAGCAATTTTAGTAGCTTGATAAACTTCCACAGTACAAGACTCTACCATCCGATAGAGTAATTGTCTTCTTGTTTTGTAATTTAGTACCAAATTTTCATACTTAAGTCAATGATAGTTTTTTCTATCGCGTAGACTAATCTTCCACATGGATTTTTAAGGGAAAGCCAGTCCTATCACGGACAAGCTTGATGGAGCCAATTACCATCTGTGAAAATTTAAGATGAAAACTGTACTAATGGCTAAAAAATTGTATGACGTTGTTACAGGTGCAGAAGGAAAACCCAAAGCAGACAACGCAGCAATCGCCAGATGGAAGCTGAAGGATGGAAAGGATTTCGCACTGATCATCCTCAACATTACGGATACCCAGATTGGCCATGTATCTGAGGCCCAAACATCGAAAGAAGTCTGGGACATTTTGAGAACACTATACGAGGTGTGAGATATAGGTTTCAAGCTAAATCTCAGGAAGAAATTTTACTCCCTTAAGATGGCGAATGGTGATTCCCTACAGAATCACATCAATCAATTCAAGCCTGCTAAGGCAAATGGCCACTGTCGGATCTATCATAGACAATCAAGACGTAAACTGCTTACAAGCCTGCCAAGCTCATACGACAGTTGGGTGATGACGACACATCCAAAACTGACTCTTTCGAGAGTCACTACTATGTTGTTGCAAGAAGACACGTGGAGGAACGAAGCCTCAAGTTCCTCAGTTGATTCTCATGCTTTGTACACCAACAAGAGCACAACTAAGTAGAAGAAGAAGAAAGGCCAGAAAAAATCAAAGCCAGACCAAAAACCAGCACAGCACAAAGAACGGTAAAATCCATAGGCGAGCAAAAAGTTGTTTAGCAGATACTGCAAGCGAAACAACCATGAAATTCAAGACTATCAGATACTACAAAAAAAGAAGAACAACAAGGGGAAGTCGAATCAAGTGGCAAATGCAGTTACAGAAGCTCCACAGCCTTGCATCATCTCCTACTCTTCTTCTGTCTACGAACAATCTTTGTTCGTCAGGATTGTCCCTGCAAGCATTGGGGTAGTTGCCCCTTTGCAATTTGTCATCCCAAAATCATCTAGTATTTTTTGAGGGTACCTTGACTGATGAAGGTATAGCTTTTCTTTGTCATAGTCGCGACCAATCTGCAAGCCTAGATAACATCTGGCTTCTCCTAGGTCTGTTATCTCAAAATATTTTGAGATCTCATTCTTCACTCCTGCAATCAGGCCTTCGCTTTTGCATAGTATCAGGGTGTCATCCACATACACAACAACAATGATGATCTCTCCATCTGTGATTCTCACATAAACATTGAAATCGACTATCAAAGATTCGAATCCTAAGGATCTCAGGGCTTTATCTTTCTTCTTATACCATTGTCATGTTGATTGCTTCAGACCATAGATACTTTTGTGCATTCAGCATGCATAGGTAGGAAGTGATTCGGAGGTTGATCCATGTAGACCTCTTTGTCTAATTCGCCATGTAGGAATGTTGTCTTCTCATCAATGATGTGAATCTTGAGGTTGTATGCAGTTGTATATGCAAATAGTAGTCGTAAGAAAGCATGTTTCACCACTGAAGAGAAGGTCTCTATGTAGTCAATGTCATACTTCTGAGAAAAATCCTTCACTACAAGTCTGGCCTTGTATCTTGAAACATCTCCAATTGGTCCATACTTGAGTTTGTAAACCCATTTGCATTGCACTATTTTTCGTTTCTTTGGCACTAGTTGTAGTGTCCATACCTCATTCTTCTTCATGGATTCGATTTCTTCGCTCATGGCTTGGATCCATTTGTCCTTTCCAGGACTGTCGATGGCTTTCTTGAATATTTGTGGTTCGCCACTGAATCCACAAAATTCTTCAGATGTAGAAGCCAAGCTGCCTGGCACAAATCTTGCTGGCACTCTTTGCTCTCTCATTGATCTCCTAGAAGATTCTTCTGGTACTCCAATGCTCTTGCCTTTGTCTCTTTGGCTAGATCCGGAACCATCTTGGTTTACAGGAGTTCTAGCAGCGGGCAAGCTTGCAAACCTTTCTTCATCTGATTCGTTGCTCAGCTAATGTGGAGCTCGAACATCTTCGTTTGATTGTTCGGGTTCTGCTCTCTCTGTCATGGTTGACAGGTCATAATACTGCTTCCCTAGGACTTCATAGCTGGCAGAATCATTGTCGACCATTGTTCTAGTCTCATTGAACTTGACGTCTCTGATAGTCTTCACTAGATTCATTTCTGGCATGTAAATCCTATAGTATGACGAATGGTTGTCATATCTGATGAGGTATCCTAATTCGACCTTCTCGTCGAGCTTCTTTCAAAGCTTATCAAAACTATGTGCATAAGCTGCACAGCCAAAAATCCAAACATGTGTCAGATTTGGTTTTCAACCCCCACATAGTTCGTGTGGTGTCGTGTAAGAAACACCTGATTTGCCTATCATGTTCTGTATGTAGATAGCTGTAGCTACTTTTTTAGCCCATAGCACTCTTGGTGCCTTCGAATAGGCCATCATGCACCTTGTGACTTCCATGAGAGTCCTGCTCTTTTTTTCTACAACACCATTGTGCTACAGTGTATAGGATGTTGTCCTTCTATGAAGGATTTCTCGATTATTGCAGAAACCAATGAATTGTTTTGAGATGTACTCTCTACCACGATATGTTATGATCTGCTTCACCTTGTTTCTTGTGCATCTTTCTGCCCAATTCACATTGTGAACTTGTCGAATGCCTCTTATTTGTTGTGAATGAAGTAGACTCGGACGAACTTATTGTAGTCATCAATGAAGGTTATATAGTACTTCGAGCCTCCTACTGAGATCACATCAAAAGGTCCACAAAAGTCTGAATGTACCAGCTCCAGAATCTTTGTTGTTCTATAGGATTCTTTGTTAAATGACGTTCGGGACATCTTCTCTCTCATGAATGTGTCACAAATGGTCGAACTAGTTGCATTCGAGATGCTTACTCTTGTGATAGCTCCATGTTGGCTTGCTTGATACAATGTCGTTGAGTTCATGTGGCATAGTAGCATGTGCCATAGAACATCTGCAGAATCATGGGCTTGATGTGCTTGATCTGTTGGTAGGCGTACCCTCAAATTATACAGGTTGCCTTTGCGTCTTCCTTGTGCGATCAATGTACTGGTGCTGGCTTCAATGACATTACATGTTTCTTCTGAAAGTGTCACATGCATCCCAGCATCTGCCATCTTTGTTGCTGATAGCAAATCTTGTTGCAGTGTGTTTTGATCCATCTCCAAGTCTATGAATCTTGATGGATCAGTACTTCAAAAATCAGACATTATTTATCTTGATGTAACGAAGTGTGTAGTAACTCCTGAATCAAGGATCACCTCTTGTGTGTCAGTAGATGTGGAGGCTACACACACGTCTGTACACAGATAGACCATCGAATTTCCATTGTTTGACCTATCTTTGCCTATCTTTGAGCTTTCTAGCTCTTCAACGTAGGAAGAACTATTATTGTTCTTCTGTTTCCCTTGAGGCTGCTTGTTCCTCGGGTTTTGGTAGCAATCCATGGCTGCATGACCCTTCTTGTAGCAATGGATACACTCAATCTTCAGATTGAGCCAACATGAATCGACAGTATGTCCTTCGCGTTTGCATCTCACGCATCATTTTCTTGTCGCCATTCTATTGTCACATGAACTAGAAAACTCTATATTTACCACGCATTTTTTTTTTGCATGTTGATAATGACATGAAATTAGTTAAATAAATATATTTCTAAAGTGAATTATATTAGGATGAGGTTATATATTTTTTTTTCTAAAGTGAATTATATTATGATGAAGGGTTTTTTTTTTTTTAGCATGTTCATAATGAAATGGAACTAGTTAAATAAATATTTTTCTAAAGTCATTTATATCATGATGTTCCTAGATGATTGGGATTTTTAATGAGGTCGGCCACCTACTTTTATAAGACAGTTGACTCGAGCTACCATGAGGGTAATTATGCATGATCTAAGGCTTTGATAGCCAGGGGTTTAGGGTCTACCCTAATGGCACTCTACCTAATCTCATATCCGAGATCATTTGTGTTGACAGATCCCCTGATCCAGAGGATCTGTTGGTTTTCTTAAGCGTTTCTTTACTTACTCAGAACCGTTTTTGCCTGTTACCAGACTTCATGGCATATGTTATATGTGTACTTGATATTACAATGCCAAACCAGACAGAAGGGAATATTTTTGTCCTCCCTATCAGAGGACAACTCAGGGTCGTCTCTCTTGAATGCACTTACATTCATACATAGATGCAAGCCAAGAACGTTCATTCACAAATCAGCATACAGCCCAAATGAATATTCTGTAGATTCTACAGCTACCTACTCTGAAAATGATCTGAATCAAAGTCTATCATATACTAACATTGAGCTACACTTGCATAAATTGACAAAACAAGAACCATGAACTAATCTACAGCAGATCTCAACCGACGCCCATTCACTCAGATCTCGACCGACGGTGCCCTTTCTCAAATCTCAACCGACAGCCACTCTCAAATCTCAATTGACGGCCACTGTCAAATCTCAACCGACGGTCACTGTAAAATCTCAACCGACGGATAATATCAAATCTCAACTGACGGTCACTGTAAAATCTCAACCGACGGATAGTATCAGATCTCAACCGACAGCCACTGTCAAATCTCAACCAATGGTCACTGTAAAATCTCAACCGACGAATAGTATTAGATCTCAACCGACGGCCACTGTCAAATTTCAACTGACGGCCTCAGTCAGATCTCAACCGACAGCCCTGTTTGAAATCTCAACCGACGGCCTGCTTCAAATCTCAACCGGAGCTGGAGCCCATCATTCACATCTCAACAAGAGCTGGAGCCAATCATCAGATCTCGACCGACGGGTCCCTCACCATCTTAGCCGGACCACATCCATGCCAAACAACAAGCACACCAGCCATCAGATACCACACACAGCATCGCTTCCGCATTGTCTTTGCATCCGCTGCCCTCTACCTTCGTTTACATCTGACTCCGTCTATTCCCGTTTGCAGAGAGAGAGAGAGAGAGAGAGAGAGAGAGAGAGAGAGAGAGAGAGAGAGAGAGAGAGAGAGAGAGAGAGAGAGAGAGAGAGAGAGAGAGAGAGAGAGAGAGAGAGAGAGAGAGAGAGAGAGAGAGAGAGAGAGAGAGAGAGAGAGAGAGAGAGAGAGAGAGAGAGAGAGAGAGAGAGAGAGAGAGAGAGAGAGAGAGAGAGAGAGAGAGTGGATCTGCTTGGATCCACTGGAGCAGTTATCGCTGCCAACAACAACATCATCAAGATCAACAGCCAAGGTCACAAGTCAAATATGAAAAAGACAAGGCTAAAGAAGGCAGATGGGTAATCCAAAGAGACTCAATCAGAAGAAGTACCCCAGTCATGACGAAGATCCTTCAGAAAAGAGAAACACAAACATTGGGAAATTAGTCTCCTTCTTCAACCAACCTCTCATCATACATCTGCATCCATTCTCATGCCTATTGCCCACACCATCTACCGTTGTCACTACCACCCTTCCTTCCATCTGTTTGTTTATCATCAGTTTACTTGTCTTCTAAGAAATCCCTAGTTTTTTATAGTCCTACCGAAGCAGTAGATCATTGCAAATGTCTTGCGGAGACCAATTGCCACCTACAATGGCTGATCAGCCAAACAAAGATATAGAAGCAGACGAAGCAGCTAGAAGAAATAAAGAGAAATATCCAAGAAGCTGAGGAGGAAAAAACAAAACTTAAGCAACAGATGAGTCAGATCAGTCTTGATCAAAAGAACTCTCTGGAGTAATGATAGTTGAATCCCCTCTTATGAAGCCCAAAGTAGCGTAGGCATCTTAAAGGGAGCCGGGAACCACGACTTAGCTTCCCAGTCTTCAACTCTTGCCATCCAAACCCACTTGACATACAAGCAGCCAACTCGCCAACAACGATCAAATTTAACCAACTTGAAGTTCCGAAAACCAACATTGAGATCCAACCTAGCGCCATGCCAGATCGGGGGTCCCGATGTGGGTGATTTCCCTCCAAGCAAGCTGCCCGACATACATCAAACTTAACCAACTCGAAGCTTCGTTACAAATGAGTAACATCCATTCCAAGCAAGCGGTTTGACTTATATCAGACTTAACCAACTGAAAGCTTCATCACGAGTGCTGGAAGCCAACCTGGCGCCACGCCAGACTGGACAGCCATAAACAAGTACCTTCCACCCAAGCAAGCCATCCAACTCAGCCGACAGGTTAGAGCCCGTTCCCCAAGAGCTTAACCCATTCATGTTCATGCAAGAAACACTCAGAACCACAAGCTGCGACAAATATGGAGACAACCAGTTTCTGGACCAAATGGTTCCGATAGCATACCGTTGGCACCACGGACCGAATGGTCCCGACAACATACTGTTGGCGTCCCGGGATACGACCCTCAGCTATGTGCCAACTTAAAAATTTTGAAGCGGCCTTACACCTGGCGCTTTCATTGAATACTGAAACCCAGAAGGTAATCAGAGTTAGTTTGAGAAAAATCCCACTTTATTGATAAATCTGAGAAGGTTACATTTCAAGTGTGTGACCGACCCTAGTCTCTGGGGCACTAGCATGCCAAGGCGAGAGCCATGACAACATTCCAACAAGGGAGGCTGAGACTTGGTTGGAGCTCGTCCTAAGTTGCAACCCGCACTCCCCTATAGTATTGGTGAGATTCGGCACCCCCCCTCATACCAAGCACTCTACCCAGGCTGGTAAAGCACGTTTCTCTCTCTCTAGAATTTTCTCTCTAGAAAGTCATTTTCTCTTTCTAGATTTTATTGATCCCCAGGCTTCCTTTAATCATGCCTAGATCGTGTGAGGTGATTGCACATCGATCTGAGCTCTCTGGACTTCGCTAGAACCGATCAAAGATTTTCAGCCATAGGATCTTGGTGCCGGCTGGATTCTGGTCACAGTGGTGCCGGCGCCGTTGGCGCCGAGAGCAGCAGGGGCGCTGCTGGCGTCGGAAGTAAAGCTTATGAAGATAGCTTTACAACATCCACCCCACCTTTATAAAATCTGATGTCCTCATCAAATGTCAGATTAAAGTAAAGGTGTCTCCCAATTAAAATAAATATACATTTAAGCTACTTGGCATAGTACTCAATTTACTAGCCACTTTTTATTAACATTGAAGCTGGCACACCACAAGTCGGAGACTCAGCTCTTTGTACTGAAAAATTACATAACTTGAAAATATCTCTTTGTCCGAGAAAAGCGTAGATTTTATATCGCTTACATAAAACCCAAGAACCTTATTAACTGGTGACAGAGGCCTTTCTGTGAAATGTTCGCCCCTGTCGCTTCTGAATTTTTGACTTTGGAACTCCTTTGAGCTCCTAATTTGTCCTTGATGCACTTTGTGTTGAGCTCCCTGAGCTCCAGATTTGATTAGTTCCGCACAGATATCAAGGCTCCTTGAGCCAAAGGATTTATCGTTTGATTGCCCACTTTATGGTCCACTCTGTGCCTTGTTGCTTCTACACCTTGATTTCTCTCCTTGTCCCAGCCTGATCTTGATACTTTTCCTTCTTGGCTCTTTAAGGTAGGCAAATATTGAGTACTCCGCAATGCACCTCTCACTTAGCTTGAAGTAGCTCTTTGAATCAGCCCAAATGTAACCATTGACCTCGTGGAGAGCCAAAGGGTTGCACCAGTTTGATTCGCATACAAACTATCTCTTCGCGTTTGTTTGAAGCACCATGTCCGTCGCGCAAAACTTGACTTTCACAATTCCATCACAACATTTTCTCACCGTCAAAACAAGAAGTGTACATTGAGCTTGGCTTCAATTAGCTCTCTTTAAATCAGACACATGCACCCAGAGTTTGCACTGGTCCGATCTCAATATGAACTATTCCTTAGCGTCCGTTCGAAATACCAAGTCTCTGATACAAGACTCAAAAACTTTCACAGTTCCTTCATTGATCAGTTGCCTTACACGTAACACAAGCCAGTGTACTCATATGTTTCCTCATCATTGCTGGTCCAGAGAAAGCCTATAACAAGCTTTCCTTTCCACAACAAAAACTTGTCAACTTACTAGGTACAAAGTTCGCCAGTCTTCTCGTGTGAGTATGGCTAGGTCACCTTGAATTTGCCCCCGTTTTGATCAACTTTCATTCAAAATTTGCCCCAAGAGAGAGATGTGTGTAATAGTTCCCCTCCACTTATAAAATTAGCTGATCGGACTTAGAGTAGAGTTCTTCGGACAAAAAGCCCTTCCAACACTTTGCTTCCCATCTGCTAGGATTATGGCTCGATCCAACTTGTTGCCAATCTCTGAAGAGGATCCTAGTCTTTCCCCTTTGAGGAAAAACCCAACTGATACTGGATATCACCCATGCTCAGTGAGTTTCAGTTCCGAAGGTGGCCGTCCCAAAATGAAGACCAACTTCTCCATAGAAGATCTCCCCTGGAATTGCCCTTTCCAACTTCTGACTTCCTGCTTGCGTCTGGTGGGCGTTGTCGCAAATGAAACTAACCCAAGAAACAGGCTAGCCGTCCATCCTTTGCAAACATTGAGTCATTTTGTTGTCGTTCACGTGCGAGTACTTGAACTGCAAATCCGCCCCACAGATTCTGTAGTCCTCTTTGTTTGATGGTATCAACCTTCAAAAGAAAGGTTCATTCTCGAGCCATCATCTCCTTGTATCACAAGCAATCATGCAAACCAAGCAAAGCACGAGTACTAAGACTCGCCACGAATACATACAAGTAAGACACTCAGACAGGTTTACTAACAGGTAATAAAGACAAGGCCCCCCTTTGAGATGGTCCTGCCAACAAACCTTTGCCTGGCCGCGCCCATACAAATCGATCACAGAATTAGCCCACATAGGACACCCCTCCAACTATCCGTGCTTTCACCATTAAGCAGCACATTGCCTCAATCACGCCCCACCACTTTTTGGTCGATAGCCCTTATAGGTAAACGATCGGCAACTATCCCACACCGGTAGCTAACCACCTGTGCTTTACACTCGAATTCGAGCAGCATCTCTGTATCAATGGTTAACCCGTATAGTTCGAATATGTCACCCCGCACCCCACAAGGCATAGACCGTGCTTACACCAACCTAATGGCAGCACACTCCCTCATCTGTCCTACGTGCAGACAACGCCAGGCCCGAACCGCGAGAACTGTCGTGCTTACACCTCAAGGGTAGCACCTTGACTCATCAAGTCCCCCGTTCTGCCGACCACCCCGACCGTGGACACACCCGTGCTTACACTGTGGGTAGCACCTTGCACAATATTCGTTACAAACGAGTAACATCCATTTCAAGCAAGCCGTCTGACTTACATCAGACTTAACCAACTGAAAGCTTCGTCACGAGCGTTGGAAGCCAACCTGGTGCCATGCCAGACTGGACAGCCATAAACAGGTAACTTCCACCCAAGCAAGCCATCCAACTCAGCCGATAGGTTAGAGCCCATTCCCCAAGAGCTTAACCCATTCACGTTCATGCAAGGAACACTCAGAACCGCAAGTCGCGACAGATATGGAGACAACCAGTTCCTGGACCAAATGGTTCCGACAGCATACCGCTAGCGCCACGGACCAAATGGTCCCGACGGCATACTACTGGTGTCCCGGAATATGACATTCAACTATGTGCCAACTTAAAAATTTTGAAGCGGCCTTACAACTGGCGCTTTTACGAATACTGAAACCCAGAAGGTAATCAGAGTCAGTTTGAGAAAAATCCCACTTTATTGATAAATTTGAGAAGGTTAAATTTCAAGTGTGTGACTGACCCTTATCTCCGGGGCGCTAGCATGCCAAGGCGAGAGCCATGACAACATTCCAGCAAGGGAGGCTGAGACTTGGTTGGAGCTCGCCCGGAGTCGCAACTCGCACTCCCCTGTAGTATTGGTGGGATTCGGCACCCCCCCCCTTCATACCAAGCACTCTACCCAGGCTGGTAAAGCACATTTCTCTCTCTCTAGAAAGTCATTTTCTCTCTCTAGATTTTATTGATCCCCAGGCTTCCTTTAATCATGCCTAGATCGTGTGAGGTGATTGCACATCGATCTGAGTTTTCTGGACTTCGCTAGAACCGATCAAAGATTTTCAGCCATAGGAACTTGGCGCCGACTGAATTCTGGTCACAGTGGCGCTGGGAGTGGCGTGGGCGCCGTTGGCGCTGGGAGCAACAGGGGCGCTGCTGGCACCGGGGACAATGGTGGCGTCGGAAGTAAAGCTTATGAATATAGCTTTACAACACCCAAAGAGATCCAAAAGTAACGGATCAAAAGAAAGAGCTACAGAAAATGAAAGATGAAGACATCCGTAAACCTGCAAAATAAAGCGAGCCATTAGGGCCCCTTTTGGACTCAAAAAGGGCCTCTTCCTTGCCTAAACGTGTTTGCTAATTAGGATTAATGAATTCATTTATTGTCCTACGTGGCACCTTGGGTTTATCATGGGCTAACTCACACCTCAATAGGCTTTAGTAAGCCTAGTGTAATAAATCAAGGACACATGATCTTAATGTAGCCAAAAAAATTTGAATCCAATGAAGACTTTCACTCTTCAAGGCCTTCAAAAGTTACTATAGTTAACTCAGAATGAGAAAAAAGGGGGCCCAATATTTCTTTGGGCCCCCATTTTGAAAAACAAATTCAAAAAAAAAAATGAGAGGGACGGGGGCTTGAAAATGATAAGCCCCCCCCCCCCCCCTCAAGTTGTGTACATAGTGGGCCGTGCCCCCACGTGCCCCCCCCCCCCCATCTCCATGTTCTCTCCACTCCGAGCCGCTAGCCCGGGTCAGTGCGCAATGCGCCTGCGCCCCCCACCTCCCTCATTCTATGTGCCTAGGGGGAGGGAGGGGGGCTTTATGGGGGTGGGTGGCGGCCTCCGGAGTTCGCGCACTGACCCGGGCCAGCGGCCCGGAGTGGAGAGAACATGGAGATGGGGGGGGGGGGGGGGGGGCTTGTCATTTTCAAGCCCCCCTCCCTCTCATTTTTTTTTTGAATTTGTTTTTCAAAATGGGGGCCCAAAGAAATATTGGGCTCCCTTTTTTCTCATTCTTGAGTTAAAAAATAGATTATTTGAAGTGCTTGAAAAAATAGTAATTGTACCATTGCAATACTATCATTGATGTGAGTTGAGGAGGTAGAGTTAGAGGAGGGTTAGTGGGTGAGTTAGAATTTAAAGATCCAATTTACACCATTGGATGTGCCATGTCATATGGACCATCCATCTCAATTGTCACTCTCTTATTGGTACACATGTCATCATTAACACTAATTATAATTAGTGAAGAGGCCCTTTTTGAGTCCAAATAGGGCCCTAATGTCCTCATCCAGCAAGTGATGGCCGAAGCTCGACATTGCAAGGGTCCAAGGCTGCAATTGTAGAACCATCAGCTCCTTCACCCTGTCACCAAGCCTTCATCATGTTCCTCACCGTTACCAAACCGTCCATCCAAAACTGTTTCTACCACCAAATTTTTGATTGTGAGTCCATCCCCTTGAGACTGATAATCAAAGTTTGTGCAACTTGTAGATTGAAGGTTTTCCTTGACACTGAAACTTCAACTGAGAGAAGAACCACGAAAACACCCAAAAGCGAATGGAGGATACAGACCTCCCAAAAGATAGAATCTGCCAAGAAATCAACGATGAAACCATCAATGGTAGATACAAGTGACAAAACAAAGAGACTAAAAAGCACTCGAACATGCGAGTTGTGAAACTACTGAGAGCTCTCCAATTTTGAGAATGTCAACCACCTATAGCAATAAGACATTTCAATCCAATGGCGACAATTTGTGAAAACAATTTTTTTGATAAAGACTGGCGACAATAAGCACTTGGTTTTATGTAAGCGAACAAGGATCTATGCTTTTCCAAGTGACGATCGAAGACGCCAATGCGAAAGTGGAATGACATCGTCCAATATGAGTTGCAACGGGTCCTGCAACACATTAGGGGTGGGATGATGTTGGCTGATTCTGACGAATCCCCAAGATACTTGGACAGAGCAACTCAATAGCACCTCTCACCTTAGACCGAGGAGGTCTATGAGAAGACGAGACCAACGAAGACTGAGAGCCGAGTATGAGAGCCGAGAAATGCTAGTTAGGAATGGAAAGCAAGAACTATGTAAGCCTCGTGGTGAATCCCGGAAGATGGAATGACCATGTAGGAACTAGTATTTCTAGGCAAATGTATTAAATACAAGTAGACCCCTTTTAAAGAAAGTAGAGTGAGCCACCTTTTGATGTTGACCTCTAGTAGAGAGCACTATTCCACTTGTAAATTGTGAAATGTGGACATTCCACTAGGATGCCACCTAAGAAGCTCTCTTGCTTATTTAAGAGACTCCCTCTTTGAGTAGAGGAGCTTTTTGTGAATTGTATCAACTCCATGCTGAAATGAGAAGAGCCTTCACGAGTTTGGTGCATCCATTGGGCTCCTTGATCATGCTTGTTTCTTGAGTGATGCATTTATGATCTTGCCCTTCTCTCCTTTTGTGTGTGGTTGTGGACTGTAGAGTGGATTAGATTTGTTGCTTTCGTAGAGTGGACTAGTTTCTTTCCTTGTTTGTTGATTAATGTAGGAACCAACATTCAGGTAAACTACATAGGCTGGATCTGTGGTGTAGTTCTTGCATATCTCTTTACAATCCAGTTATTGATGTTCTTGGGATGTCCAAGAATCAAAATCTTGCATATCTCTTTACAATCCAGTTCTTGATGTTCTTGGGATGTCCAAGAATCAAAAAACTGGTTGGTTTCTTGATTCTTGGACTTCTAACATGTTGTAGATTAGTTCTTGGTTCTTGTTTTGTCAATTTATGCAAGTGTAGCTCAATGTTAGTATATGGTAGACTCTGATTCAGTTCGTATTCAGAGTAGGTAGCTATAGAATCTACAGAATGTTCATTTTTGTTGTATGCTAATCTGTGAATGAGCGTTCTTGGCTTGCATCTATGTATGAATAAAAGTGCGTTCAAGAGAGACGACCCTGAGTTGTCCTCTGACAAGCAGGACAAAAATATGCTACAACGAGAATATGTTCCCTTCTGGCTAGTTTGGCATTGTAATATCAAGAACACATATAACATATGCCATGAAGCCTGGTAACAGGTAGAAACGGTTCTGAGTAAGTAAAGAAACGCTTAAGAAAACCAATAGATCCTCTGAATCAGGGGATCTGTCAACAATTTGATATGGATTGAGAGCTCATTTTGTACATACTTCGAGAGATTATCAAGAGATGGTGATTTTGGCAAGTTTGCTCTTTAATGAGGAATTGATGAATGATGAATGTGATATTTTTTGTGTCTAATGAATAGATCTAAATCTGAACAAAGTCTTATACTTTCCACCACGTGTGTGACAAGATGTGAAGATCAATTATTTCTAGTTTTATTGTGCTCTTGCCAATTAGATGCAAAATAGGATGAATTGTGTGCTAGTTTTCTATCTATTAGATATAAGTGAAACCTTTGATGCTTTTTCAAGGTTTTAGTATTCAAATAAGGTTCATAACCTTTGATTTTAACATGGTATCAGAGCCCAAATGCAATCATCAAGGCTCAATTACAAGGAAGAAAGAAGCAATTACAAGTTGGTGATTGTTTGATTTTTATTGCCCTTATTACTACCTTAAGTTTGATGATGTTCCTTCAAGTGTGAATGAAACTGTAGCAACAAAAGAGTGATTTGATGTAATGAAAAGTGAGTATATGATGCATTGTTTGAGATACTTGTAAAATTATTGATCCTCCATCAAAGATACAAAATGTTACTGTTTGCAAATGGGTCTTTAAGATCAAGCTTAATCAAGATGGTAGTCCGTTTCTGTTTCTAGCGTAGCTGGCACCACAATCAATTGGAAGGGAGGGTTACGATCAAACTTAGCCTTAGCTTATCCTCCCATGTGGTTCATATTCTACATTGTGGCATAGCTATGCATTACCTCTCAACATATCATAAATGTTCAGATGTGTAGGAGCTACATGAGTGTTTTCAACATACTATATGTGTAGTAGCATCCTGGCAAACTATATCTACAATAATTTATTGACTATCTGTTTCCGTTTTTGTTTCTAACAACTATCTATTTCTGTTTCTGTTTCTAGCGTAGCTGGCACCACAAAATCAATTGGAAGGGAGGGTTGCAATCAAAAGAGCCTTATCCTCACATGTGGTTCATATTCTACATTGTGGCATAGTTGTGCATTAATACGATGTATCATATTTGTAGTTAAGTACACACCTCTTTCTGGGGACGACTCATCTCAATTTATTTTCATAGAGCTAACCTTCACGGAAACTATGAAAAGTGAATTTAACATATTAGCTCTTTTCAAATAAGATTATGTGGAAGGTTGCTTTGCAGAACACACAATTTTACAGTTAAAACATCTGCATATTCCAGCTAGGATTGATATCGAACCCTATCCCATTACTATGTTGTTGGGTGCCATAATATTTTCAGCCAATGGATTATTATTGATATTCTCTCTCTTATAAAACTAGATCGCCTGAGGCCAAAGAAGCCACCGAGTCAATGCACACGTGTTTCTCATCACTTTCTTACTTGGCTGATAACTAATTCTTAAAAAGTCAAAAGGTGATTGAACGTAAGAGTGATGTTCTAAATCATACTTACAATTGCTATCACACTCAAGAGAGCTCTGTAAAGATTTTGATGAGTTGTTTGAGCTATCCTTGTCATTTCCAGACGTTGATGAGTTAATACCAAAACACCCAGAGTCATCATTTAGAATATCAATAACCATAGCTCCTAGAGGTCTTTTGCATCTTTTTGCAACAAAAGATGACTGGAAAGATTGTGATCGGACTGGCTCATGGTGAAAGGCTCCACTAAGTCCATCTCTCAACATATCATGAATGTTCACACGTGTAGGAGCTACATGAGTGTTGTCAGTAACCAAATTTATTCAAAAGGTTTCATTTTTCTCAATAACAATCATTTCACAGGTAGCATTCATGTTTCTCTGTTGATTCTTCCACAACTTAATTTCTGGAGGCATCCCGATTGGATCACTGGCAGAGGCATCTCTCTCTCTCTCTCTCTCTCTCTCTCTCTCTCTCTCTCTCTCTCTCTCTCTCTCTCTCTCTCTCTCTCTCTCTCTCTCTCTCTCCTCTCTCTCTCTCTCTCCCTCTCTCTCTCTCTCTCATGGGCTCTGTTACATACGTGTATTGCTTCATTCGTTTCACAAGCTTCTCTGGATTGCAAGTGTGTCAGATTTTGTGTCAGATTCTGAATCTGAGAGTTCGGCAAAGGTTACTTTTATAGAAATTGTCAGAAAAACTTGATCAGAGAGTTTTTTCTAAAAAAAACTCTGCTGAACCTTCGCCCAACCAATATTCGCCTAGGGAACCTTTGCTAGGTTATGATTTTCTAGATCATGGGTTAAATCTGATACAATCTGATTTTGATTCTGAGAAATTTTTCATTTTTGAGAAGTATCGTTTAATAGAATTTCAAAATCTTTTTCACGATATGAAATCTGATTCTTGAAAAGTAGAATAGATCTAGCAGATCTGATCTGAGATAGTTTTGATTGAGAATCTAGATCCAATCTCATTGTTTGCTTAATTTGAATCTACGAAGATGGCAGCCTCTGGAGGTGCTCCTTAGGAAGTCAATCCAATCATTGTTAGAAGAGCACCCCATTTGGATCTACCAAATACAATGGATTAACAGATCCAGTGAGATTTCTTCAGATCTATGCTAAATCTTGTGAAGTCTATGGTGAAATGTTTCCTCAAGATAAACTTAAGCTTTTTCCTATGGCCTTAACAGGCACAGCACAATATTGGTACTATAATCAAGATGAAACTGAGTGTACAGATTGGGAGATTGTTAAACGAGCCCTTATTACATGGTTCAAACCTTGGAAGTTTATGGAAGACCCTTTTCTACTTTTAAGTAAATTAAAATGGAAAAACGAGAAATGGTTTGAGATTACATTGAAAGGGTGAAACGCCTCAGATCTGAGTGCGAACTTGAGCTGATCAACGAAAATGTCATGATTATGTGATTTTTGTCAGGGTTACCTAAAAGGATCAAACGTGAGCTGAAACGCCATAATGAGTACGCAATGTTGCAGAATGCTATGGATGATGCAATTCGGGAGGAAGATGAAAATTCAGACGATGAGTCGAATATCAGTATGTTGTCTTATACAGCAGGCAAGCCACTACGACATCCACCACTATTGCACTAACGAATGTCAACGCTACTATAGAAATGATGCTCAATGAGTTCGAGAAACTTGGGAAGAACCAGCAGAAACAAATGGAAAAGTTGCAGTTGCAATATGATGAGAAAGAATTGGAAGATTTCCATGGACAAGGGAACAAGGAACTTGAGAAGTTTGCGAAGACTTTTCCTACCAGGGAAAATGTCTGGTGTTCTATTTGTACAGGAAATCACACAGTGAATGAGTGTCCTCAATTAAAAAAATGAATGAAAATCAGTGTATGCCATTTGTGTAATTCACCTGATCATGAGACTACTTTTTGCAACTTCAATCCTCGGATAATTCAACAATGGTATGCCCAAATGGGATACCGAGAACCACAGTATGGAGGAAATCCAGCAGCCAGACCTCGATAATTTGCTCTTGGATACCCGGAATGTTTAGCCTTACCTGCCCCACCAAAGCACCCCGCTCCTCTTGCTAATTTGATGGAACCAAAACCATACAGAGGTACCAAGTTATGGAACCATGGTAATGATCAAGAAGGTGGATCTTCAGAACAATATGCTATTTATGTTGTCGCGCAACAACAAGCATCTAGAAACTGAACCAGAGCACCACTTGGATGGTTTGCACGTGGAGAAACTCATAGAGTTGCAAAATTTCCAAATAAAGAAAAATTTGTACCATTCTGTCATGACTGTGGTTATGGGCATTGCTATAAAGACTATTCAACAAGACCGAAGCCACCACCAGCTACAGCTCTTGTAAATTTGATAACAATCAAGCGAAGACCAGTAGCTCAGAACCCTTGATGGTGGTCACCATAGCACAGAAGCAAAAACAACTAGTAGCGGATCCAGTACCTGCTGATTCTATACCATTAACTGATATACTAACAACATCTGGAGTCTATCCAAATCTTCATGTAGAAAAAAGAAGATATCAAGATATGAGGCAATGGATTAAGCATCTGCAAGAAGAAGAAGAACTTGAAGCTGCTAAGGCAACAACCGAAGTTTGTTCTTCACCATTGCAGCCACCAAGAAATTCATGTATAGATATGAATGATCAGTTGCATCATCATGAAGAACCCTTCAAGATGACTGAACCGGAAGCACCGCAAACAAAACTGCTCATGAATATTTTGTCTAGTCATTGGGAGAGTTTCTGAAGTTGGTGCCAAAAGCAAAAGAAGACTTAGCGCAAAAATTAGCTCAAGCATAACTAGAAGTCCATCAGGAGCCACTTTTTTGTGCTGGATTTGAAGAATCTAATGAAGTATTCCATGTTGGAGCAACTTGGGAAAGTGAACAAAAAAATATCACCCTGCCAATACAACATAGACAATTTCCTAAGGAAGCAGCGGTTTAGGAGTTAATCTGATTTCTACAAGGCTATGTGCAAAATGGGGCCTTACAAAGATCAAGCCTGCGACTTTTGCCATTAAGCTAGCTGATCAAATGTCAGTTCGTCCACGAGAAATGGTTGAAGATATACCTGTCAGAATTGCGGGAGTATAGTTTGTCATTACTTTCATAGTAATGGAATTACCATAAACAGCAAATGTCTATCGAGTCCTATTGGGATGTCCATGATTACGAGTTGCACAAGTAATTCATAACTAGGAACCGGGAAAATTACTTTTGAAAATCCTGAACGTGCAGTCAAGGTTGATCCTGCAACTTGGACTATCAAACCAATGGCTCAAAAACAGGATGATGATTTATCAACAATGGACCATACTTATGACCGACCAGAGAAAAATTTTGGGAGTCCACTGCGATTCTCAAATGGATACTGTCAACTGGAATGAAGCTCTTGCAACGATTGATTGTACAACATGATATATGTGTCAACAAGATAATCAGTCTGATTTGAGTGAGATTTCATTATTGGATCGAACCTTGGATACACCGATCACTTTTGTTATTAAATTTGTTGAATGTAGCTTGGATATCAACATAACCTATACCATATCTGATTGAAGATGACCTCATTCCTATGAGTCATGCCTTGATTATGATGACAATGCAAAATTTACTGATGAGCAGATTCTAAATCATATGGATCCGACCAGATTTGGAGTGCGTAATGTTCCTGATGAACCAACAATAAAACCGCCCAAATCGCAATACTTCTCAGATATTGCATAGGATAGTTGAGTCATATGTCAAGATAGCCAGGGCCCCTATGGAACCATATAATTGGTTCAAGACTGTTTTTGGTGAGCTCAAACGAGCCATTAAGAGCAATACCAAACAAGAGTTTGCTGCTGGCCCCTTGTTATCTCTCATAGCTGCCTCCCACCTTGAAAATAAAATCCATGGGTTTTGTCTGGATTCTGTGCTTTCTATTTATGAAGAAGCACTGGCCAAGTCATCTCACCAAGCCTCCAGGTCACATACTCAACGTTGTCCATGCAGTGAGATCATCATTCTTGACTCGTCTTCCACGGCGTCACGACATCGTACTAGGCAAACATCGTCAACTGCGCTTCCACCCCCTGTTGCTGTTTGCACTGAACTCTCTATTTCCCCCGCTTTTGATGCTTCTCTCGCCTTTGCTCCCTCTCATGGACAGTCTGTGACCATTGGGACTACCATTCCCATCATAATTGTCCAGGCCGCCTCACCTCCACACACAGAAGTTGTTTCTCCAAACACGCAGTATTTCATGGATATGTTTGATGATTACGACCCCCTTGGGGCCTCAAAATTTTTTGAAATGCCCCAAAGCCCTGCGCCCTTTGAGCTTCAATCCCCTGGAAGAGGATTCGAACAATTCCATAATACCACTACTGGGTTGAAGATTCATTCCAGCTACCCCAGCAACCTCAAGTTGAAGCCACACCAGCCACACTTCGGGTCGAGCAAGCTATCAAATCACCAAAGCAGTTCGACGCCACAGTGCCTGAGGGCTATGAAGAGGAAGACTTCTTTGAAGAAGATGAGTTACTGGCACTTGTTCCATGCCAACCAAGGACAATACCATCAGGTCCTTCTGTTGTTAGCACCTCCACAACGGTAGATTCTGGTGATTCTCTCGGTTTGGTATGAAGCCTTGCACAAGTGATCCAGTCTATGCTGGATAAGAAAAAAGAAATGGAACAGCAAATCTCAGATATGGGATCGAAGAATACTCTCATCAGCCAAAAGATTATTCAGCTGAACAGAGAGTTGAAGATCGCCAAACAACATGAAAAAAATTTTGAAGCTGAGAAGAAGACGCACAACAACTGGCTAATCGCCTGGAAGAATATGTTAGCTCACTGCAGAATGCCCTAACAACCACTCAAGATCAGGTGGACAAGGCCGTGTAGGATGCAAAGCAACAAGTGCAGCTACTCCAGGGTCAACTGCAGATGGCAGAGCAAGATCGCACATGTCTCCAAGGTGAATTGGATGCGACCACCCTTGAGCGTGATGCGTATCTCCAGACGCAAATACCAGATCATCCGGTAACTCTGACAGAGATCGCGTATTTGTTCAAAAAAGTTGAAATCTACAAAGTGGCACTTCAGAGATTCCAAGGCCGCTTTGACAAATTCAAAGTTGTAGCTTCAACTGAGTTGGCAAAGGCTAAAGCAATCATCAGTGCCTACGAAAAAGCTGCCGCTCAGGTGTTGGACCTAGTTCCGGTCATGCCGCAATTCTCCCCTCTGCACCAAGCTGATGCACTAATGAATACATGGTTCGATTCGGGCATGGACCAGGGTGGAGCCCCAAAAATTGAAGAACAATAGCCAGCTCCATAGGCAGTGCAACAGGGTCCATCTTCATCAAGGACCACACCATTATTCAAAAAGCCAATCAACGTCGAGGACCAAATTCAGAGTTTTTTAGCGCAACATCCTCATGAGTACTCGCGTGGTGGTTGGGTCCTTAAGTTTAAGACCCCTGAAATAGAGGCCGACAAGAAATTAAATAAAATACCCGCATTGGGAGA
>CM055102.1:62702217-62802271 GCA_029204225.1 Diphasiastrum complanatum
TTGATTCTTATTCTCAAGCCAACAAAACTCAAAATGAAAAGCATTCTTTTCAACCTTTAAAGCTTTGCATCGAGTGTCCTTTAGTGTCTTGCTAAAAACATCTCGAATTAGCTTGTTAACACGAAACTTTAAATCTTCCAAAATAAAATAAAATAAATAAGAACAAAGATCATAATATGTATACGAGTTACCGAAACAAAGACAAACGATTCACTGCAAAATAACCATTTAAGAGCAGGATCAAAAACAATAATACCAATGCCATGATTCATGCTGTGCAGAAATGGTTATTCAACATAGTTATCTTCACAACTTCACTCCCAACATGTCCAATCTAGCTTCCATGTTTAGATTTCATTCGAGTGGCTCTCAGTTGTTCATAAACTTTATCCTAAACCCTAAAACAAAAAGAGATAGAAAATCGCTCAAAGATGAGGATGATGGGGGGTTGATAGCTTCCTAATTCACCATGCTGCAAATCTAAATCTGATAGATTGGAATGGGCTAGGAGTTTAATTTTTTTGTTTCAATAAGCATATATGAAGTGCTTTCAACATATATCATTTGCTCTGCTAGAGAATCAACCGCAAAACTATTTGAACCTCTAAAATCGTCACACAGAGATTCGTTAGGCCGATCAGTAAAGAATGAGCTCCACATTGCAATTGTATGTCAAAATAACTAGAAATCAGCTGTGTAACACCATCTCTCAAGCAGCAACAGCTTCTAGCACTGGATACTCAAAGACCACCTCTTTGCCAGTTAATCGCTTGTATACTCCTCCATATGTATCCAATTTGACTTCGGTGCTATTGCGCTCTTTTGGGTCCAGGTATACCTAAACGCACAAAGAACATGATTAATTACCAAAACATGATTAATTACCAAAACAATGGCCTGAGACCATACAGACTCCAAAGCTTTGAAACTGTGGAGAAGATCATTGTTGACTGATTATATGCATATCTTTGCAACTTTATTAAAATTATCTATGCACCTTTGCAAACATTGTCAGAACCAACCCTGCAACTGTTGCCAAACGTTTTCACTATATCAGTAAGTCAAACTAATACAAGAAAAAGCAGCCCACACATACCCGCATGATTCTAGAACCATCAAGGCGATATCGAACACGTTTTCCAACAATCTCTGTTGGATACACAAGATCCTCCAAAATGGCATCATGCACGGCAGTCAAAGTGCGACTGCGAGGACGAGTAGCAGCAGATCCTTTCTTTGGAGGCCTTAAAATACGCCTTGTAGCAATAATGATGACATCCTGAACAAGCCTAACGGCTATCAAGCAACAAAGAAATTTTGGGGCAAAAAGCAATGCTAGATTCTGTGTGATATGAAGAATCAAAGCCAAAAGAATGACAAACCTTGCCACTGAACTTCTTCTCCAGCTCACGGACTAGCCTTGTATGAATTTTCTGGAAAGATTTCCTCAAACGATAAGGGACGTGAATAACAATAGTCTTTTTGTTGTTTGCAACATCAACCTCCCTGCCACAACAAAGCCAAGAAGCTCAACACTCTTCTGTGGAAGCTTTGCAATAGAGCATCAGCTTTGGAAATTTTTTATGGTGAAATGTAAGTCATTTCTTTGAAAACAGTCCCATACTTGGCTGAGTTGATATACAAGTCGCGCAAATCGCTTCGGAGTTCCTGGTTGGTATTTTCAAGATCAAATAGAGCCTGCAAAAAAAAATCACAGAAGGTTTTATACATCTAAAAACAGGTCAAAGATCAAAAGTGAAAGGTAAAGCTTATGAGAAACATTATTTATTTTAGTCATTCTAGGAATGGATCGTGATCGTGACAAGGACCTTGTGGAGTTGATACACAAATGTATTTCTTCAAATAGCCTGAGTGCTATTCAAAATCTTTTCTTACAAAAAAAAGTTGAGGACAAATTCAATTTTGAAGTCAATTTGAAATGTATGAAGATAAAAATAAACTAAGACCCTTGCAAGCATGCAAGGCTCAAGCTATTACCATATAAGAGAGCTAGCTTCAGAGCCTCTGTAACCATCCTGACAGTTTGATTATTGACCACTGACCATTTACCCCCTTCTACCCTTTCAATGTGGCCAAAATTTTACGTACATCAATACCAAATAATTGCAATTTTGCTCTCGCAATACAGTTATTCAGAGGCTTCACTGCTGGTCTTAAAAGCCCAGACCGAGTTTGCCATAACAAATAATGAATAATAAGCGATCTGATACAAGCAAATTCAGCATCAATATAAGAGTCACTCTGACAAAGAGGTCTCAACGTTCACAAAAAGCTTCAAATTAGGCATACAGTACAGTGTCGCAGGAGATGCTTACAACACTATCATAAAGTTGGTTAATCCAAAAGTAAAAATGAAGTGACAAAATCATACAAAGTGACATGCTAGGTCCGGTAGGGGCTGATTAACTTGATGTGGTCCTCATGGCAACCTACAAGGAAGCTACTATACGACATAACATCAATATCCAGACAACTCTCCAATAATTGCAGATGTCGAGTGCTATTCTAAATGGCAGCATATAATAATCTGATGATTCGAGTGGAATACTCCAGAAGTTTCTAAGCATAATGTTAACATTACTTGGGGGCAAGGGTGGCAGTGGGACATATGATGCCAGGTGGCTAACGAAAAGCCCTAAGGTGGGTGGAAGGTGAGCTTGCTGAGGCCCTTGCAAGATGACAGAAGAATGTCAGGAGAGAGGTGGCTACATGTCTGGAAGAATGAGGGCCCAATGCTGATATCAGCATAACATATAGCTACAGATGGCAGTTAGGAGCTAGGACCCAAGGGAGGTGAAACGTGTAACAGGGACCATGGAAGGGTTAGACAGTATGCAACCAAAGCATTGTTCTGTAGCATAAGCAATTGGCACTACATACTGTATTTTTTTAAAATTGCAAGATACATTTTTCAAAAAAAAATTGAAGCCTGGTAGAGGAACTTCCATAGACCCCCACAGTTCAATGGTTCCTTAGTGCACATTTAGACATACAGATCTAAGTTTGAAGATGCTTCTGCTACCATAGTTCCAACTTCCGAAGCATATTTCCAGCAGAATCGAGGCTTCCATAGTGGATTTCCAGCAGGATCGGGATTTTCAACAGAACTGGCAAGATTTGGATATGAAGAGAGTTCTGTAGCAGTTTAGCATATCCACTAGAAAGTAGGAGAACCCTAACGGTTCCATTAGAAGCAACTTTTTTAGAGTTTCGACAATGTAGACTATAATTAATCAACAATCAATCTTGAATCCCAACTCCAGGGTCAAAACTTACGAGTCCCACCTAGTACCTATTGTCATGATCCATACAACATTTTGGGGTGGAATTTATTCTAGCCTTGTATTATGGCAAAAACAAGTGCTTTTTTTTAATGTTTAGGCAAAGTCACAGTTTCATCGAATCGCATTTCGATCAAAGAACTCCCATTTCCAAACAGACCGCTCAAATCGGATTCTGCTGTTCGAATCGGCCTGCTGAAAACCCGTGCCTGTTGCCCAAAAACTGGATTTTCTCACGAGAGAGACCCCGAGAGAGAGAGAGAGAGAGAGAGAGAGAGAGAGAGATGTTGTCCGTGCCACGTGGAGAAAGTGTACTATGTACATTGTAATATCATTTATGACATACATAGATAGGTCACAGAAGTACCATGTGGCATGTAAATGATCTACATTGTAAGTGCATCTAGCACTTGTTTATGCCATAATAGATTATAGAAGGCTAGAAATAAAATCCACAAAAAAGAAACCCTAAAACCGTTTCGCCGATTCTTTCCCGTTTCAAACCCTTTTCAAAAAGGTGTTTCGAAAAGGTCCATGACATATTGCCGCAAAGTAGATTACATCCAATGAAATTCTACCGTTCGAAACACAATTTCCTTGAATGAAACGTGTTTAAGTGAAACTAGGCTTCCAAGGTTCTATAAACTAAGGCAAAATGCAGAAGGCCAAAATGTGTAACTTCCTAGACACTTTGGACAAATTTACATATTCAAACTCCAAGCCTGTGCAACAGCCTACAAAGCAATTAAATTGGCATGCAAAAAATTCATGCTGGCTATTTTAGAGTATTAAAATTTAAGATATAGAGCACAATTCTTAAGATGACAAAAAATTCACATTACAAATACGAAAAATAAAACAAACATCAGTAGAATCACCCTCTTTAACTCAAGTGTTTTGCTTCAGGAAAAGGTACATTCATCAAGACAAACAGGACGCAGAGGCACTACTCACCTGAGCAACAGATTCCTCAAACTCTTCGGGCTCGAGGCCCTTCTCCTTCTGAATCTTTCTGCGAGCAGTAAACATGATTGATGGCGGTGCCGCTCCTACACACCAAAACTTGATTATATTTGAAGTTTCAAAAAGATCAGTGACTGTTTGATCATAAAACCTACGAAGGCAACAAGAGAAAATAACAATTGCCAGCTAGTCTACATAACTTTTCCAGTATGATCTTGAAAAAGCAAAAAAACTAAATATCAACACTGCCTCATTTCGACCTCAATTGAGTATTGGAACCCGACACTTAGGCCATTAATCACAGACACAATTTAACAACAGGGCCCCAACTTATGCCTATTTCACGAAGTAAATGATAACAGTACATCAACATAGACACAACCGATTAGAGCTTGACAAAATGATCGTACTTTTCCAGCACTTCCTCAATAATTATTTTGTTTGACAACATGTAACACACAAGAATATACACAAAATGTACAGTTTACGTTAATCTTGATGAAGATCCATATGAAGACCAACAGCATCTTCACAAATTCATGAAGCACTCTTGAATACAAAATGCTAATTTGCATGAGTGCAGCCCATCATCTTCAGAGACCAAACAAAACTTGTAACGCTTGCAGCCTCCAATCAAGAATCACAAACTCCTTTACTACAATGATGCTAGCCACCACTTCACAACCTGAACAATTGTAGTAGCCATCGCATCATCCAAAACCTTCAAACCAACTTTGTTGCTAAGCATCACTGAAGTTTTCTCACTAACCGACACAACTGGACTATCCATAAGTTTGGGTCTACTCTTACCATAACCACCGCTACATTATGCAAAAGTGTCATGTAAACAACAAGAAATTCTCAATCTTTTATATACTACAGAGACTCACATTGGTAAGCCCATCTTAATGGCTTCTTTGACTTCATATTCACAAACTTCAACCTCTTTGAACAGTCCTCACCATATTTTTCTTCATCGCTTTTCAAAAGTCTTCTATTTCAAAAGTCTTAACAACCTCTGATACTGGAGATTATAAGCATCAGTTCGAGCATGTTATTCTCTTCTTTTTCACACGCCTCAATAGCATTGTTGCACAATCATACAAAATTGTTCTCAATTCACACAATTTCTCTTCTTTTTCAAAAACTCAACGGTACCGTATACATGGTCATAGAGAATTGTTCTCAATTCAACACAATGTTCTCTTCTTTATTGTCACACACTACTACTTAATCATATCAAGTTGTTAGTTTCTCAGAGAGTGTTGTTCATCCAAGAACACCTTTTAAACCCCTCAAAAACATCATCAGTCAACAACTCCAGCATAACAACTAATTTTGAAACTTGCATAAAGTCTTTTTGGTAGTGCACAAGCACCAAAACTATTGAAGGAGACTTTCTTGTAACTTTATTATTGACTATACAACCACATGTATATCTGTACGGGACACAATGACTTTCCCAATTGCTCGTGTAACATGACCCAGTTCAATACACAATACAACCTATAATAGAACTTTCATCTATGAGCTGAAAATGATTTTGTGATCTGTGAACAATAAACATTGTGGGGGGCTCGTAAGGACTTCTGCAGCCTGCTAACACCTAGTATGGTCTGATTTCGACATGCAGTGATTCAGATCATTTAAACTGATTACTACTTCCTTTGAATGTTATTACAGTACAACCTGCTTTCCTCCTCCTTTTTGCGGGTATGGCCAGTCTATAGCCTGCAACTTAGTGTTACAGTCTGTAAAATGTCTGTTACTGCTGCTGTAAATTATAGCAATCTCATCTAAGCTGATATACACTATTGCATAGAAGCAACAACAAGGGCATATGGATCAAGCAAGGCAAGTTGTCTTTGGCAACATTATTTATGCACTTAATACTTTAATTGATGTATCTTCAAGTGCACAAAATGCCTTGGAATCCATGGCTTGGCATGATGTATAGTTTTTGAAGTGTGCTACATGACACATTTATGGAACATCTTGTGAGGGATCCTCTAAGAGGTGGTGAAAGATCCTTCATGGACATCATTCTCTACTGGAGTCTCAAAAGTTCCTTGATTCTAGATGCATTTTTTAGACACTTCTAAAAGCTCTCATTCATCTATCAAGAGAGTTGTAAATAGATCAAGCTAAATTTGAGGAGGAGTGTGAAGAACTGCCAAAAATTGACAAATCTAACTTGATCAAAGACCATGTAGAACATTGTAAATATTGTGTATAATTGGGTTCCACACATGTAAGGCCAAGATGCCACGTGACAAACCACTCCTAATTTAGGTTAGGTCAAGTCAAGAGAGTTGGTCATGTCCATTTGGTGGTCATCCCTACCAAGCATAAGTCTAGGATCTAGGCTAGGGTTTCATTTTAGGGCAAGAAAGTTGAGTTAACTTTCTGATTACATGCTGGAAATCCACCTAACTTCAAGAAGGAAGTCGAATTTGCTATGTATTCCAAGCTCCCATAGTGAGAAGATAGATTATTTTTGGAGCTCATTGGCAATCTCAAGCTAATTCACTATGTACATTGAGTTTTTGTGATCCAAATGAAACCAAATCAATTTCTACTTGTTTCTCAGGTTGAAGGCCGTACTACAGCCTGTAGTACACATGTGTGTGCTCGGATTTCAATGTTGATCAATGCTTTTGATTGTCAATGCTTGTTGTTTGTCAAATTGCCAATCTAGATCAACTTTTTTGTGTCTATTTAAATTTTTATTTAGAATATCTTTATTAACAATTCATACCTTGCCAGTTTTTATTGACATGTCATGCATTACTTGTTTCTCTACATTGAAAAAGGATCATAAAATACTTTTATGGAGAGCTCTGATCATTCATATTCCATCTCATATCGGTTCAATGTGCGAGAATAGCACCTCTGGTTTTCACATGTTGTATATGCGTGTCGATTAGCTATCTGATGAAATACTGGCTATCGAATCAGCGCGTCTTTGGAGAAGACAATGATTTTTCACTTGGACTGCGCACGTCGAATCGCTATTGTAGGAAAAAGAAATTTTGAATTTTTTTTCATATTATTGGAGGGTATTTTGCATGATCAAAGCTTGATTTGATAGACTCTTCATACTGTCCAAAGCTAAGGATACTCTATCGCGTCAAGCTTTGATCATTCATATTATCTTCCAATATCGGTTCAGCGCGTGAGAATAGCCTCTCTGATTTTCACATGCAGTATATGCGCGTCGATTTACTATTGGGTGAAATAATGGCCGTTGGAATTTTTTGAAATTATAATGATTGGATATAAAAAATGTCAGATATTTATAGCTTAACCTTGTCAATTTCAGCAATAAATTGTAGATGTGACTATACTTTTGTGTCTTTAGTTGTAGATGTGACCATACTTTAGTTGAAATTAATTATGGTTTATTCGATATCGACTAATCATTTTGATGATAGATGGATATTTAGTTTGATTTGATTGACAAGCCTCAGAGGAATCATAATCATAATCCGAGCCTCAGACATCCAACCCACCACGTTTGCAATCATTTCATATTTTCTCTATATATACTGATGGACGACGCTGAAATTCTTTGCATAAAGTTCTTATAGTTCTCTACATCCATGCGATATTGATTCCGCGTGCTCTTTTTTTCAGATACTGTTGTTGCGAGCCATGTCAAGAGGGTGACCATTATGCCCAAGGATTTCAACATTGTGTTCAGGCTTCGGGACACATATGACAAATTTGCAAAATACTTTAGACATGCTCCTTCCTCTCCTCCAAAACAAGATTCAGGAAGGAGAAAACGAAAGCAATCTCAACCATCCCGGCTTGTTATTCGTATACAGAGCGGGGGTGTTTCAAAGAAGAGGAGGTCTCTTGACCCTCCAAAAAAAACGAGGGATTTTTCCATGCCTTTTCCTCTGGATGAAAATCTTTCTTCTAGGCATTCTCCTCCCAATTCTCCTCCTAAGGCTTCTTCTTCTCCTCCCAAAACTCCATCTTTACCTTCTCCTTCTAAATCTTCATCTCCTTATAAATCTCCTCCTCCTGTTCTAGAAAATGATTTAGATGATTTTGTTAATGTAAAGGTAGAATCAATTTTGAATGACAATTCTTTTTCTGGTTTATCTGTATTACTTCTGTCACCCCTTGCACTTGCCTTTGTAAATACTCCTCAGTATGTACAGTATGACCAATTGTTAAACACGTATCTTAAAGCTTTAAGTCCTCGATACAGTTTTAGGATGCCGGAGACCAATGCTGGTCTCCCCCTTTCTAGTTTAGAAACAGGTGAATTAGAAAGTAGGGATAAAATGCTAGGTGACAATGTAGGAAGTGGGACCATTCAGTACTAGATGAAGTTTTTTCAGACCCTATTGTTTATAGATGTAGCATTGTTTCTCCTTCAATTCATGGCTATATTTGATTTCCCTGATTTCAAAAGTATGCACAATGATATGCTCCAATACATCGGACTAGGGACTCCAATTCTTGTGTTGCCATACATAACAAAGTAAGTGTCTTTTTTTTCGAATTTTATTATATTGAGTTTTTCATATGAATTTTGATTTCACATTGATTCTCATAAATGTATTGTTTTCTGATTGCAGTGATCATTGGAGCTCATATGTGTTGTCCTTATACGTCAATGATGAGGGTGTGTGTAATCCAGTTTGTTTAAAGATGAACTCTATTACACACACACACACACACACACAATTGCCAGGAGCCATATTCAGAAAATACTGGAATTCCTTGCAGTACCAAATGCAAAAGCATATACGAAGCTAAAAATTGTTGATGTAGAGGTAAAAATTTATCAATATCGGTTCAACGCACCCTTGTAGTTATTGTTTGGTTTATTTTCATAACGTGCGCGCTGATCTGATATTCAAACAATATTTTTTGGATATCGATGCGACGCACGCTTGTTTCCGTTGTAGATTTAATTATAACATCTTGCGCGTTGATCCGATATCTAATAACGTTAAAATTTGGATTATGCAGTCCTCCCAGCAGATTGATTCTGTCAGCTGTGGTTAATATACCGTATGCAATGCCAAACACTTTTTTAATTGGCTTGCACTACAAGATGGATTTCCAAATATGGAAGAGGCAATCTTCAATTAATAACTTTTAATTGTGTTTTTTTTTTCATATTCAAATTCCTATTGATTGATCTTTGATTGATTATATTTAACTGTGTTTAAGTTTTTTTTTAGTTTAAATGCCCCAAGGTCTCCCCAACGGAGATAATACACATTGATTTTCCAATTATACAGTAATAATGGACTTGAATAACTTCCGCTAACATGAAATAAGAAGCAATTACATTCTCATTTGCAAATATGTCAAAAATTCTCCAAAGCATACTATCAACAATCAATCACACCACCATCACCACTTGACCAAATCATCAAACTAGCTATTGACAAAAACAATCTTAGTTGTTGATTTACTCCTTTATGACAATCATTTCTTGCATCAAGCATGCACACTATGGAATAAAATTTTCTCCCTACCACCAAGCAACAACACTATTCATATCTACAATGTCATCACAAATCCTATCATGCCGCCGATTAACTTATTAAATTTCTATCTTGAAGATCCTCTTCTCTCTTCCTCTTCCAAAAAAGAATTATAAATCACTTTCTCCTCTTGATTATAGAAAAATGCTTATTCTCTCCTCATTCAATGCCTCCACGTGTAATGAACACTCATCTTGCTTAACAGATACTTAATCAATCAAAAGAGCAAACTTGGATCTCTCTCAACACAATTTTCTCCTCACTCACATCTCTCTCTCTCTCTCTCTCTCTCTCTCTCTCTCTCTCTCTCTCTCTCTCTCTCTCTCTCTCTCTCTCTCTCTCTCTCTCTCTCTCTCTCTCTCTCTCTCTCTCTCTCTCTCTCTCTCTCTCTCTCTCTCTCTCGATCTCTCGATCTCTCTCGACATTTTGACTCTATGCAATGCTCGGTTGGTTGCACTCCCATGCGTTCTGGAACCCGGTTAGTTGGATTGTGTTCAAAGTTTATTGAATGTTAGTTGATGTGTTTTGGACCCGAGCAAACCCATAAAGTTGTTTTCTAGATAGATAAGAGGAATAGCACATAAAATACTTTTCCTGGCTTTGCCTAACCTTTTTTGGCCTCCAAGATCAATACTAGCTTTACGAGGCAAGAGCTTGACTATGCTTCATTATCTTTCCATTTTATTCAACTTGGATTGGCCTCAAACTCTGCGGCACTCAAACTAAGTGTATGGATGACTCAACTTTCAGTATGGATGTACCTCCGATGAGACTAGGACCTTACTGAAACATCCTTCGAGAAAGCCTAAGTGACAATATAAATGTGAATCTTAGCTACACCCTTTGATACAAACCAAGTGTCTTATTCGAGGACCTTAATAGGAATCTAGGGATATCACAGGGGGCAATATTAAAAGTGACTATGCTAACGAGGTCAGAATTCTTAGATACAATTATTATGGATAAAACTAAAAATGATGTGTGCATGTAGATAATGGAAGAAAGCTTTTCAAGTGAATTAACTGAGTATGTTAAAAGCCTTACACACATTACCTCTCTCTCTCTCTCTCTCTCTCTCTCTCTCTCTCTCTCTCTCTCTCTCTCTCTCTCTCTCTCTCTCTCTCTCTCTCTCTCTCTCTCTCTCTCTCTCTCTCTCTCTCTCTCTCTCTCTCTCTCTCTCTCTCTCTCTCTCTCTCTCTCTTAAAAGCCTTACACACATTACCTCTCTCTCTCTCTCTTAATGTTTTTATCTCTCCCTCTCTCTTAATGTTTTTTTCTCAAAACAAAAAATCAAAACCAAAAATCAGAATCAATTGATTCACATCAATTTTTTTTTCACACAATCTCTCTTTTTCCTAGCCATTCGCATTTCATACATTTTCTTACACACACACACATTATCTCTCCTTCTCTCTCTCTTTCAACCTCTATCTCTTTTCTCAAAACCAAATAACAAAATCAATTCATTCACATTTCATTCATTTTCTCTCTCTCTCTCTCTCTCTCTCTCTCTCTCTCTCTCTCTCTCTCTCTCTCTCTCTCTCTCTCTCTCTCTCTCTCTCTCTCTCTCTCTCTCTCTCTCTCTCTCTCTCTCTCTCTCTCTCTCTCTCTCTCTCTCTCTCTTGCTCTTTTCTCAAAATAAAAAATTGAAACCAAAAATCTAAATCAACTCATTCACCTTCAATTCATTTTCTCATTCTCTCTCTCGCTCTCTCTCTCTCTTTCATTCTCAATTTCTCTCTCACAAATTCAATCTCTCTCTCTCTCTCTCTCTCTCTCTCTCTCTCTCTCTCTCTCTCTCTCTCTCTCTCTCTCTCTCTCCCTCCCCCTTAAAAATCAAATATCACAAATTTTTTTATACACACACTCTCTCTTTCTATCTATCTATCTATTTATCTCTCTCCCTATCTAGCTCTCGCTCTCTCTCTCTCTCTCTCTCTCTCTCTCTCTCTCTCTCTCTCTCTCTCTCTCTCTCTCTCTCTCTCTCTCTCTCTCTCTCTCTCTCTCTCTCTCTCTCTCTCTCTCTCTCTCTCTCTAAAACATGTAAAACCAACTAAATTAACAAATAAAAACCTCCAAAATCTAAATTTGAAGCCTCCAAAGACCTCAAGCGCCAAAATCCTCAAAGTCCAAACGCGAAGCTCCCTACAAAGCTAGCACGAAATGAAGCTTGCGGGAGGGAATATGAACACAGTGTCAGAATTCGACATCCGTCGGAATCTGACATCTCTTTTTAGAAGCCAAAACGTCAAGTCATCGACACGGATTGCTGATCTGTATACCAGAATTTAACATAGTTAAAATTGTGTTGCATTTCGACATCCTACTAGGATGCCACTTCAGTGAAAATTTGCCACATGGCACCCATGTTGGATGTCAAATTCGAA
The DNA here is from genome assembly GCA_029204225.1 of Diphasiastrum complanatum. Classification (NCBI taxonomy): domain Eukaryota; kingdom Viridiplantae; phylum Streptophyta; class Lycopodiopsida; order Lycopodiales; family Lycopodiaceae; genus Diphasiastrum; species Diphasiastrum complanatum. The sequence goes on from CM055102.1 coordinate 62,714,386, forward strand.
CATCTTGTTTTAAATTATATTCCCGCCAGCTATCGGAGGTTGCCGAAGTTCTTTTTTACGGGGGTTCGATGGTTTCCAACATTTTATAAGATTTTCCGAAATCCATCGCAACCACACGTCGAAATGAGTGCGTCTTGTAGTAGTGCCTACCTCGAGTTACTACTAGTATGTGAGAGAGAACCATTATACACCTAGTTTTTTGGAGGTTGTGAGAGTTTCTACACTTAGAGTTTTTATGGCTTTCGTAAATACACATATACATTCACCAAGGAGATTTGTGTTGTATCTTCATTTTTTAGAACCCTATTGTAGATTGGTCCAAATGCGGGTCTTTCTCATAAAGACCTCTCAGGGAGAGATAAAAGTTTATACTGATCTCAGTGAAGGAAAGTTTGTTCACTCCACCAATTTGACTAAGTGCATCAGCCATTTGATTAGATGAGCCCTTGATATACCGCATGTCAAAGTCAAATTCTTGCATGAGTTCTGCCCATCTGGCCTTACGACCTCGCAAATCATTCTGATTACAAAAAAACTTTAAAGGTTGATGATCAATATCAATCATGAATTTATTACCGTACAGGTAATGCCTCCATGATTTCAAAGCATGGATCACATCAAAAAGCTCTTTTTCTTGAGTGGTGTACCTGACCTGTGCATCAGTTAGTATCTTACTCTCAAAGGCAATGGGCTAACCCTCCTGTAAGAGAACAGCTCCAATAGCCGTATCACTCGCGTCAGTGTTAATGACGAATGACAAATCTGGATCCGCTATCCTGAAAACTAGAGCTGAGGCAATTAGAAGCTTGAGTTTGTGAAAACTCTCATCTAATTTCTCATTTTTTCTAATAGGAGGACTTGGCCTACCTTTGCGACTTTTTACTCCTTTCAACATTTTGTTGAGAGGTGAAGCAATCTTCGAGTAGTCCTCTGCAAATCTACGAAAACACAGTGAAACCTAAGAATGACTTAAGTTCACACACCGTTTTAGGAATTGGCCATTCCACTGACATCTTCACCTTTTCTTCGTCAATTTTGATCCCAAAGGAGGTAATCTTATGACCTAGGTAAAGAAGTTCCTTCTTGAAGAATTCACACTTTGATTCCTTAGCATAAAGCTTCTCTTGTGTAGACAGTACAGAGATGCTTAGCATGTCTTTGAGTATTCTGCTATAGATCAGAATATCGTCCAGAAACACTACTACAAACTTCCCCAAATATGGACGAAATAAATCGTTCATCATTTGCTGGAAAGTAGCCTGGAGCATTTGTCAAACCAAAGGGTAATACAAGAAACTCGTAGTGGCCAAACCTGGTCCTAAAACTAGTTTTAGATACATCTTCCGAATGTATCGTACTTAGATCAATTTTCATGAAGTATTTAGCTCCATTCAAAAATTGATCTATGAGATCATCCAACCTGGGCAATGGGTATTTATTTTTAATTGTAAATTTGTTCAGACCCTTGTAATCTACACATAGCCAGAAACTCCCATCTTTCTTACCCTTAAGAAGGATAGGTGCTCTCCATGGAGATTTACTTGGTCTTATGTGCCCCATCCTGAGCTACTCCTCGCTCTGCCTAGCCACTTCGTCCTCTTCCTTCTGACTAAACCGATATGGTTGTCTGAAGATAGGGACGGCTATCGGGCAGAAGATCTATCTTATGATCCACCGATCAAGCGGGTGGTAGTCCATAAGGTAGTTGCTTTGGAAAAACTTCATTGACCTCTTGCATTAAATCTTGCAAAAGCTGTTGTTTCTGATGCGAGTTTTCGGTGTTAAAGCATGAAAACACATTCACATCCCCAACATCACAATGGACACTATATTTCAAAAGCAAGTGAAAGAGTTCACACTCAAAATCATGAAGTTTCTCAATTGATTCAGCCAAGCAAACCATCGGCGATGGAAGTACATTGGTCTCTCAAAAAATAGAGACAATCTAATCAAACTTATCTTTAAATATCATAGAACGATTTTTAAAATCTATCTCTAAAGCCAACCAAGGTGCGGAATTCGAATGGAACAAGAAAACTCAGACATATGAAAGATAAACAACATAAGCATTCGACATCCAAGATCAGACACAACCAGAAAATAATCTATATTGATTTTCCCTTATTTCTTCAGGGGTACTGCATGTGAATCCATGCAGTGCGTTGGCGTGAGAGAAGCACGGTTCTCTCATGAGTAGTAGTCTCGCTTCACTAGCAGACAATTGGATCTTCTGATCCTAGACAGAATTATCTTCTCGCACACAGGCGGAGCTTCTGTTTGTGATCGTCTTGATTGCTTACTAGCATCAGACTTCTTCAATGTCTCTTCTCTCTTAGTTACACTACGTATATCCTATTCTGATATGTGTCAAGTACTATCCAATAATATGGTCTCTCTTGTAAACCTAAGATTAGAGTGATTAAACATCTACATCTAATCGAGGAATTACAAGAGTGGCAATTAGCCACAACCTAGGAAGTATCTGCTAACGTCATGCCATCAGGTTAGATCTCTGTACTTCTGGGTACTTGCATGATCTCTGGTGGTACTCCTTGGAGCACGAGGACAAAACGAATTTCGTTTCCACCGTGTTGCTGGACCACAAAGGAATCTTGTTCATGGATTCTTCGTGGTTGCGAACCATTCATGTTCGCGAACCGTTCGTCTTCGTCTTCATTGACTTTTGTGTTTGCGAAACTTTTCGTGTTTCGTGTCTCCAAATGTTTGAGTTCGCGAACATCTTCGCCAGGTGAAGGGCTGAAAGCTAGCAAGGCTTTGTAATCAGAAACACTTTGTTTCTTCAGCTCCCTCTCAAATCATGGTAGCTTTATGATCCCGAGACTGCTCTTTTGCCTCTCAAAGAGCCCTTTGTCCAGAGCTTTAGTCTATATTGATTTTCTCTGATTTTCTCAGGGGCACTGCATGCGAATCCATAGTGTGTTGGCATGAGAGAAGCACGGTTCTCTCACGAATAGTAGTCTCGCTTCACTGTCAGACAATTGGATCTTCTGGTCCTAGACAAAATTATCTTCTCGCATGCAGGCGGAGCTTCTGTCTGTGTTCAACTTCTCATGTCTCAAGATGTTCGAGTTCACGAACATCTTCGTCAGATGAAGGGTTTGTAATCAGAAATACTTTGTAAGGCTTTGTAAAGCTAGCAAGGCTTTGTAATCAGAAACACTTTGTTTCTTGAATGCCGGTAAATCCACAGTCATGAAACTTGACGACTTTGCTTTCCGTTTGGGGCACTGTTTAGCACGGTGCCCGGGTTTATTGCAAAGGAAACATAGATTTTGTTTAAGTGCCGCTAACCGTGCTTTGTCTTTCACCACCAATTTCTTCCTATTCTTTTTTTTTTTTACTGTTGGTACGCTTTTGCTTCCAGCTCATCAAAAAACCATTTTTTACACTTGTTAGACTTTTCTTGCTTGGGTTTCGGGGCCGTTTGGTCGTGCACGCTTTTCCATGATGCAACAATTGTACTATCATAGGCTTTCGCCACATGGATAGCATCCTTTAGTGAGTTAAGGATATTTTGTTTGCATTCATTTTGATAGTCAACTGACAGTCCGACAATAAATTGCCACCGTGCCAACTTACGATCAAAAAGCGGGACCTTGGCCAAAGAGTCCAAGAACTCTTGGACATAACCATTCAGTTCTCGGCTGCCCATTTTGCAGTTGATAAACCAAATATATAGGTCAGATGTCAACAATCAGAAATGCAACATCAAGCATTCACCATAAACAATCACCAAGTAGGGAGACGAAAGAAGAACACAAAATATCACTCTATCACACTAACTTCATACTGAATATAAAATGTACATATAAACCCTGAACCCTGATAGAGAGAGAAAATCTATGAATAGACTAATAGACTAGCCTACGGCTAATTACAGCTGGTAACAGCTGTCAACATTAATGTACATCATAAACATTAACAATGAAGTTTATCATTGATTTCTAACACTCTCCCTCAATGATAAAATTACATTCTTCTATTCCTAATAGAGTACTAAACCTCTCAAATTTATATCTACCTAATGACTTAGTAAAAATATCTGTCATTGATCTTCAGATTTACAAAAAACAAATCAATGGCTCCATCAAGAATTTTCTCTCAAATAAAATGATAGTGTATTTTGATGTGCTTGGTTCGAGCATGTAAAACTGGATTTTTGACAAGGTGAATGCAGCTTTGATTGTTACAAGATATAGTAGTAGCATCCACTTGTGGCTGACCTAAATCCGCAAGCAATCTTCGTAACCATACCGCTTCTTGTGTAGCATTGCTGAGTGCTCGATATTCAGCTTCCGTTGATGATAAAGCTAATGTAGGTCGCCTTTTGCTGCTCCATGAAATTGCATCTGTAGCATAGCTAAATGTATGACCACTGGTAGATCTTCTGTCATCAATATTACCTGCCCAATCGGCATCTGTATAAGCTACCAGCATTGGTGCTTCAGGCTGATCATATTTCAAACCAAAATTCAATGTCCCTCGAATGTATCTGAGAATATGTTTGGTAGACTTTCAGTGTGCTTGACTAGGATCTTGCATAAATTGACTAACAACACCAACAACATAAGAAATATCAGGTTGTGCGTGTGTCAAATAAATCAAACTACTCACGAGCTGTCTATACAAATAAGCATCCACTTTCTCAAATTCATCATATGCAGTAAGCTTCATGTTGACATCCATAGGTGTACTCAAGGACTTACAATCCTGCATATTGAACTTATAAAGCAAATCTCATGCATATTTGCTTGTGTAAGAAAGACCATGTCTTCTTTTTGCCATACTTCAATGCCAAGACAATAGTGCATCAATCCTAGATCACTCATGTCAAAAGCATTGGAAAGATTTGATTTGATTTCATTAATTAACCTCTTGTTACTTCCTGTAATAATCAAACCATCCACGTACAACACAATAAACACTATATCTGAATCTTGCCTTAGAATGTAAAGATTAGGATCAGCATCACTCTTTACCATTCCCCTTCGCTTGAAGTGCTCATCAATGCAAGAGTACCATGCTCATGGTGCTTGCTTCAATCCATATATGGCTTTGTTGAGTTTACAAACCGAATGATCTCTTCTAGGCTCAACAAACCCTTGAGGTTGCTCTAAATATACCTCTTCATCCAATACTCCATTAAGAAAAGCATATTTGACGTCCATTTTTGCTGGATTTTCCAACCATAGAAAGTAGAAATTGCAATGATAGAACAAATAGTTACCATTTTAGCTACAGGTGCGTAGGTCTCCTCAAAGTCTATACCTTCCTGCTGCTCAAAACCTCTTGCAACTAATCATGCCTTGTACTTGTTGAGTTGCCCATCCACTCCATACTTCATCTTGTAGATCCACTTACATGTGATAGGCGTCTTACCATCAGGTAGCTCAACCAAGTCCCACATTTTGTTCTTCGATATAGCCTCCATTTCTGTTTCCATAGCTGCACGCCACTCCTTGTGTTCCTTTGCTTTGTTAAAAGTTTTAGGTTCTTGAGCCGTTAAGATGGATCCCATTAGGGCTAGATCCATCTCTAATCTTGTAGGAGGTTTTTGATTTCTACTTGATCTTCTAAGCTCTCCCTGCTCACTAGATTCGGGAGTATCTCCCTTCTTTGCACCATCTGTGACTGATAAGTACCATTTAGGTACTCTCTTGGGAATTTCAGCATCAGGCTTGACTTTGTCCAATGGATTTTCTATATCAAAATACACTTCCTTCTTGACCTGTACTTTCGCTCCCTCATCAAAAGGTTCAGTGATTACCTTAGATTGTTCACCTTGGCCCATCTCGTCAAACGTAACATCTCTAGAAATTACAAGATTCTGTGCATTTGTGTCATACATCCTGTATGCCTTGGCCTTCTCATCATATCCAAGGAAAATACACTTGATAGCTTTTGCATCCAATTTCCTTCGTTTCTCATCAGGAATATGAGCATAAGCATCACAACCAACTACTCTCAAATGAGAAATATTAGGTTTCTTTCTAGTAACAGCTTCATGAGGTGTCTTACCTTCCACGGATTTTGTAGGACACCGATTCAGGATGTGCGTAGCTGTGCTACAAGATTCTACCCAAAAGGTATTTGGCAGACCTTGCTTTCGAGCATTGCCCTGGCCATCTCAACAATAGATCTATTCTTTCGTTCTGCAACTCCATTTTGCTGTGGTGAATAAGGTGTTGTAGTCTGTCTCTTGATCCCTTGATCTTTGCAAAAATCAATAAATTTTGTCAAAAAATACTCACCACCTCCATCAGATCTCAAAGTTTTGATGCAACATTCTGTTTGCTTTTCAACTAATGCCTTGAATTCCTTGAACTTAGCAAAGGCATCTAATTTCTTGCTTATGGAATAAATCCAAATGCATTTTCTATAATCATCAATGAAGGTGATAAAGTAATAGTAGCCATTAAGAGATCTAGTCTGCATAGGTCCACATAGATCATTGTGGACAAGATCTAGGATGCCACTGCCTCTTCTTCCTCCACTTTTGGGAAACCTCTCTCTGTGTAGTTTTCCCAAAATGCAACCTTCACAAATTTTTCCTTCAAAAGAAATATTAGGCAATCCTATAACTAGATTACCTCTTTTGAGAATCTGTAAACTTTGAGCACTAATATGACCGAATTGTTGATGCCAAAGATCACTTCGACTAACAACCATGCTTACCATAGCTTGAGCAAAAGATCTCGCATTCAATTTGTAGAGTCGATTCCCGTTGACTCTATCTCCTATAGCAATCACTTTGTAGTGATTCTTGATGACATTTGTCGTTGTCAAACTCAACCTTGAGTTGTTGATCAGCCATCGTCCCAACAGATAGTAGATTGTTAGCTAAGCAAGGTACATATTGCACATTGCTTATCCGCTTTATCTTCTCGCTGGCTAACTTCACTGGTACCACTCCAACTCCTTTAATAGATAGCAATTTGCCATCGACTTGTCCAACTTCATCACCATTGTGAGTTTCCTTGAGTTCTGAATACCACTCTTTCCTGGAAGTGATGTGCTTGAATGCACCACTATCAATGTACCAGGTATCCTTGGTTTCATCACTTGTCATTAATGCTGTAGTGAACAATTTTGCGCTCTCACATGTATCATCTTCATATTGATCATCATCATATTGATGTTGATCAGTATAATTGTTTTCATAATAATAATCATCAAATTGATGTTGATCAGCATAATTTTCCACTTGCCCTTTGTCTTTTCTTTGTTCCATCTCCTATTTCTTGAAGCATTCATGCTCCCAGTGGCCAGGTTTGTTGCAATACCTACAATTTCTAGGTTTATTTTGCCTAGAATAGTCGTGTCCCTGACGTCGGTCTTGATTCCAATTGCCTCGATTTGGGCCATCATTGGATTGTTCTTGAAATTGTTGGAATGATCCACGATTTGAGTTTCCACCTCTTGATTGGTGTCTTCCCGTCTGAATCTTGAAGAGGATGATGATGATAATTAAATAATTTTCTGTAATAGATTTTTGATATATTACAAGGATCTCTCTGTTGTCATGAATTTGAATGCCTTTCAAAATATCGTAATACTTGACGAGTTTTTAGCTTGATATCTAAATTGTGCTCTTCTATAAAACCACTGAGAAAGTTGAACTAAATATTTATTTTTTGAATTGTGTCCTCCATGATTTGTTGCTCTATGAAATTCTCCCCTTGCTTGCCAATGAGATTTCTCCATGCCTTGTGATGACCAGATACTTAAGCTCCCATATTCCTTTGCAAAATAAGTTGCATGATGAAGAAGGATGTGCTGCAAACAATAGTTTTGATTAGTTACATCAGTAGAAAAAGATATAAGACTAAATGAGAAAAGTACTAGATAATGATATAGATTAGCACCATGTAATGAGTAACGTTGTCTTTTTTCCAACAATCATGTATAGATTCTACAAATGTGGTGCAATGATTTTGCAAAGTCCTCATATCTTCTGATGATAGGTTTTCTTTCCTGATAACACCTATGAGTTTGTCTAAGTTGGTCCACACTTGTCCCTTTTCCACTCGATTACTTCCTTCCAATGCTCGTGTGGCTTGAACAATTTCTCTCCAAATTTCGTATCTAACACTTGATTCTTTGCATGTGTGATTGGATGAGAATCTTCTTGCTTTAGCACCTCCAATTGATGGCTTATTAGGAACATTTCATTTTTTCCTGGAGAGTCTGCCACTTTTTGAATGCATTTATACACAATGAAATTTACTCTAGATACATGGTATCCAAGAACCATCAAAGTCTTTTTCATTACAACCAGAACATGTGACAATATTACTTTATGGTCTATGGCTAATAGAAGGCATCAAAAAGCTAAAAGAGAATGAATAGTAGAGTTTGAAACTAAAAGTGGACAAATCAGTAACAAAATAAAATCAAATTTTAATAAATGATGGTCGTCTTTCTTGAACCACATATGTTTGCTTAACTAGGGTTAGTTCAAAATAGACTTATGTTAACCACAAGTGTTAAGACTCGAGCAATCGAGAAACTTGCGGGCAACAAGTACGGTCCAATCACAAGTCAAGACCCTGCTCGACGGGAGTTTTGGATTGTACAAAATATGACCGGAAAGCTGGTAGATGTAGAAATGGTTACCATGTCGTGCATGCATTGACAAGACACAATAGTAGATTTGGTTTGTGGATGGCCTGAAGGAACATTGGTAGTCAACAGATGAGAGGCCTGGATGAAGTCTAATATACAAATCACAACAATACACTTGAGAGAAAAGAAAGTTACATCTACTCCTATAACTTTCATCACCACGCATATACTTTTGCCTCAACATATCCATCAAGTACATTGCTAGAACAACTCAATTGTTTGTTTACATGCAAGCTTCAAAAGCTCTTTACCAATTTTACATGAAAAGGGAATTTGAACTAGTGGCATCTAGATACTAGAAGCAGATTGTCTACTTTCTTGATAGATTCTAGGTTTTGTCACTTAGGAACATCAATCACACTCGAGTAACACTACCTAAACAGATTTGCATTGGTTCCAATCTAGAGGACATTATGTAAGAATGGTAGTCATATGTGCAATATTTGCAGTTTTTTCAAGGATTGCACATCTACTAAAAGAGTGATTGCATAAAATGTTTTCAAGATCTTATCCACTAGTGATATGTGGAGTTCCATCCAGAATAGAACCTACACAAGAAAGGAGCCATGCAATCTCTAACCTTACGGAGTCCACCCACAAAGAGACAAACCATCAACTTCGTTGTAGCAACGCCACAATACACAATTTTCTATCAATATTGAGTTAAAATAGCAATGATCGACTTATACAATGGTTTTTTATTTCGACGGCACCACGTGTGCTCAGTTCTAGAACTATCGGGCCGTCTTTTTGTTACGAGCCCTTTGAGTGCTTCTAAGCAACTTTATCTTTATACTTGCTTATTAGTTGAATATACAGTTTGTGGAGAGCAATTCTGTTGTCTTGTCTTATTGCACTTGACGTTGTGTTGTGGTGATTAATCCGATCAATTTTTTTTTAAACTGTTTTCTTAACTTGGTATCAGAGCCCTTGGTGGCTACAATCACCGGACAAGAACAGAGAGCTGCGAATTCATGATGGTTTGTTGGCTAGGAAGCACAAAACCGAGTCTGTGGAGATTTGTGGAATGGCTTGAAACTGTAAAAAGGATTCAGAGACAGGGAATTGTCGGCTGAATCAGAAGGCAAGCAAAGATTGAAACTGAAAATTCTTCTGGAGGGTTGCTTGGCATTTGTGATTCGTTGAATCCAATCAAACATCGTTTGAAGAGCGGTTTGGTGCAGATGATTGCTTACTGTAGGGCGACCTCAGAGGGATAGGTAGCTGATCAAAGAAATCCTCAAAAGGGTCAAATAAAGCCCAAATTATCTTCTTCCTTGACAACTAGGATTTTAAGTCAGGAAAACACATTTCTCTCTCAATACAAAACCTTTTTTGAAGCTATAAAGAGCTAGAGGTGGGCGCCCTAGCAACACGACCCTACCTGTAAGAAGCCGTTGGCGACGATGAGCTCTGGAAGATACTGGAGCAGTTTGAACCTGCATCCATGGCAAAACCCTAGCAGGAACTCATGATGGAGAGGAAGAGAGTCGTGGAGGATCTCTCGGGATAGTCACGCGCACTGAATGAGGCTAGGAACTTCGTGTTTCAAAGTGTATTGCAGTTGGAGAACAGATCTTCAATGCACACAAATGCGCAGGATCGTTGGTTGGAGACCCATCGCGATCGACGGACATGATTGGAAGTTCGGAAGACTATGCCAGCCGTCAGATTGAAACTACTGGTGGAGATGGGATTTGAAAGGTCCCTGAAGAACTGGAAAGCAAAATAGGCCTTCTTTTCATTTAAAATTTTCAAACCGAAAAAATTGTTGGGCCCCAAGTTTTTGAAGGGTGAAGTTTATGTACACTGAAGAAACAATTCAAAAAAACTCAAAGTGCCCTTATTTTCACCTCCTTTAGCCTATTTTGGCCAAACGAAAGGCTATAGCCTTCAAACGAAGGTCACCCTAACTATACCTGCAAGTACAGTACGCCAAAATAGAGTGATTGCCACAGAGAAAGTGTCCGAAGTGCGCCAAAAGTGATTTCACCATTCCACTGGGCATGTAGATGGGAGTTGGTGATGAAGATACCAAAATGGTATGAAAAGATCATGAAAGACACAAAGCTAAATCAACCGGGATCTAGCACACAAGGAGAAGTGAGAAGATCAATGCGAGAAGGGAAGTCTCCCGATCGTTATCATGTGAACTAAGCCCTAATGAGTGACATTTTGAAGTGTCGAGAGCCATCAACCTTTGATGAAGCAAAATCACAAAGAGTGGCAAAGGGCAATGGAAGATGAGATGGAATCCATACTAACCTTGGCGTAACCTATAAAAGACTGTTTTACCTAAGTTGCAGGGTTATGTTGACGCTGATTGGGCAGGAAATGTAGATGATAGAAAGTCAACAACAGGTTATGCCTTCAATTTTGGTAGCAGTTGTTTTTCATGGTCCAGCAAGAAGAAAGATACCATTTCTCTTTCTTCTATAGAAGCCAAATATAGAGCGTTAAGTTCTGCTACCCAGGAAGTTGTTTGGCTACGTAAGTTGTTATGTGAGATTGGCATAAAGCAGGTAAATCCTACTGCTATTTTCCGTGACAGCCAAAGTGGAATACAATTGGCTAAGAATCCTGTCTTTCACACGAGGACAAAACATATTGAGGTAAAATATTACTTTGTGTGTGAAAAGCTACAATATGAAGATATATGTATTGTACATTGTTCTACGTTGTTACAAGTTGCTGATATATTTACGAAAGCTTTAAGTATAGAAAAGTTTGAGACTTTTAGAGCCAAAGTTGGCTTAGATCTGGTTATCTAAAAAGCCTTTACTTTTAATACTATCATGGAGGTATGTTCCATGAATAGAGTAAACTTTAAAATAAAGAGAGATGTTGTTCATTGAGGGAGAGAGTTAAAATAGCAATGATCGATTTATACAGTGCTTTCTTATTTCGACGACACCATGTGTGCTCATTTCTAGAATTATCGGGTCGTCTTTCTTTTATGATCCCTTTGAGTGCTTTTAAGCAACTTTATCTTTGTACTTGCTTATCAGTTGAATATATAGTGTGTGGAGAGCAATTCTGTTGTCTTGTCTTATTGCACTTGACGTTGTACTGTGGTGATTGATCCGGTCGGGTTTTTTTTTAAACTGTTTTCTTAACTTATTGGATGCTGACTCAGATGAGAATTCAACGATAGACTCTAATGAGGATGATGGGTCATCAACTTCTTCAGCCGAAAAGGAAAATCTTGATAATATTTCGAGCACTGAGTTGAGAGGAGCTAGTGAGAATTCCTTAGAATTTGAATTGTAAAAGGAAACAATATAAAAATTAATTTCAATGTTTTCAAAATTTGTGGATTATCGGAACTAGTTTCAAATGTATTCAGCAAGTTATTTTCATGAAACTCATTTTAGACTATTAAAACACCATAAATATTTGTGTGTTTTATTCACTGGGACATATCTAATTTTTAAGGCGTTACTAGAAAATTTAATTTTTTTGGACATGGTGTATTGATTATTTGGGTCTAAATGCATATTTTTTGTGATTTTCGAAAAAAAAAATTCGTGACAAAGCAAGTTTTGGGCAAAAATAAAATTGAAAATTGGTTACTCTTTTTTAGGAATTTGACCCATTTCAAAAGATTGTGTGTTACATCAACCATAAACAATACAACTAGTGCATTCCCTTTACATAGTTGAAAAAATAAAATGTCTTCTCATCTAATGTTATCCAACAATGAAAAGCGATTACAACATAAGTGTCATTCAATAACAGAAAATCCTAAGCTCATACAAGCTTTAATATATAGATACTTTCCTAAAAATAGAATTTGAAAACTTCTTGTATGCTAAGAGAGTAGGCCAATCAACAAAAAAAAACTACAAGAGTCTGCCTTTTAATATTCAGATTTCCTAGATGAGTTTGAGCATTGAAATGAGTTTTTTTTCTAAATTTTTAAACTCTTTCAAAATACAATTTGTCTTAATTTTTTGTTTTGCCATGGATGCGAATGACTTACGTAAGACAAACTTTCTCATGATGTATCAATCACCGTGTCTTATATTTTGGCTTTAGAAGAAAATGTGGTAATCAATATTAACTACTAGGTATCGAAATAATGTGTCATACTAATCATCTATTGTACATTGTCTAATAATAAGGAATGTCCTTTGCTCGTTTCATTATAATTTAATACACTTAGATTTAGTTATCCTCTCTCTCTCTCTCTCTCTCTCTCTCTATATATATATATATATATATATATATATATATATATATATTAGGCGTTGGTTTTCTGTGTTTACATATGTGATTATGTGATTGGTAATACTATTAGTGTGCCTATTATAAGACAATTGTTGTAAATTTTGTATCTAATTTCAAGCTTTTATTTAATTTTCTATGTTGAATCTTGACTACTTATGTTTGTGATTTTTCTATTTTAGTCAAGCTGCATGATCTATTAGATGAATCTATTTATGATCCCATTGTTGAGTCTGTTCTAATACAAATATATGATCTCAAAAAACCTGAATCATTATATTGGTCATCTAGATGTTTTCGCGTTAAATGGAAGACCTCATAAGTATTGAGAATTTGAGCTAATAGTAAATGATTCCTTTGAGTTTTCCCTTGTATTCTAGAAGTGCATTAATTTGTGGAAAAGAACTGGTATGGCTTAAGATTTTGAAGGGCCCCATCAAAGTGTCATAAATACCATGAAGGGCTTCATGAAAAGTACAGCTCATGATCCCCACATAAAGTCATAGATGGTCCCCACTTTTGGGGGATGTGGGTAGAGAGAGAGAGAGAGAGAGAGAGAGAGAGAGAGAGAGAGAGAAAAGAGAGATTATGTGGTCCCCACTCTTGTAGAGAGATAAAGATGTAATAGGTGGTCCTTGCTTGGAAATAAATTTGCCTTAATTTTGCATAGCATCACTCACCCTTTAAGTAAGTGAATGAATTTCTTAGTGACTTCATTGGATCATATCTTGTCATAATAATGGCTTGTAGTAACGGCCTCTCTCGTGTTTTATTGCGATATTCCCCAATGGAAAGGTCACTGAAAAATCCCTTAAAATTTTGAATTCCTTGACATTTTTCCTTTTAAAACATACTAAGTTCTTTTTTTCATGACTTGTTCCAATAGGTTCATCTCAACGTGAAAGTCAGTTTTTCCTGTTTTATGAAATAAATTGAAGCATGTTATAGAGTAGAGTCAGTGGAAAGCTAGGTGAGTGTTAAAAGAAGTTGCGGCAGAAAGAAGTTTAAAAAGGTTTTTACAACAGGGAAGTACGGCCGCCTCCTGGGTCCTTCTGCCATGCATTCAATGCCTACCTCCCAATTGCAATCCCCAAATGATTCCATGCAGGAGTTTGGTAACAAAGAACCTCCCCCCTTGAAAGAAAGGATGATTGATTAGTGGAATTTTAAATTTTGGCAATGGAAAGACCATAGAATTAGCGAAAATGGCTAATTTATTGTTGAATAACTTCACATCCTTGCATTTATTATATTATAAGCATTGTTCCCTTAACAATGCTATGCTACGTTTCTAATAAAGATGCTAAGCAAAAGAATAATAATTTCCAAGACTCATCAATGCTGCTATACATACATACATATATACACTCTTCTGGTTCTGAGTGATTTCTTCAACAACAAAATTTGCAGTGCATATTGCGACACGAAGTATATATCAGAAAGACGGGAAGAGCATAGTCGATGAACAGCCGGATGTCGGGAAAAGTGGCAATCAATCAATGTGGAAGCATCAGTTGCCACGCATATATGTACAGCTGATACAGTTGATTGTTACCGGAAGCATCACTGCTACATTGCACTCCTGGAGTGTGGCCAAGCGAAGAAGTTAGAGCATTCTGAATAGCTGTCAAACTATAAGCTCCATCATCGGGATTAATGCCTGCAGCGCTGAGACCTCCCAGTGGATTAACGGAGCTTCGCAAGTTCAAAGCACTTTGAAAGTATCCGTGCTGGCTAAATAGAGACTCGGCGCATGTTCCGTACTTGTCCCACTCATGGGTCCAAAAGCTTGTGCCATCGCTGCTAGGGCATGAAAGTGAATCCCAACTCGTTTGTAACTGACTCTCTATATCAGATACCTGAAAGAGAGAGATATATCACATTAATTCTTTTCTGAAAATAAGCCGCCGCAGGTTAGATAGATTAATAAATACCTTTGAGATATAAACAGGGCATGCATGAGTCAACTTCATTAGCCCTAAGTACATAAGAAAAGTCTTTGCCATGACGAAGAAAATCTTTGATATGGTAAAATTGACAAGATGAGAGAGAGAGAGAGAGAGAGACGGGGAAGCGAGAGGACCTGGCTGATGTCAAAGGGATTGTTGGGATCGCAGCTGGATGGGTAGCCGCCATTGTTGTAATTTGGCAACAGGCCGTGAATGGAAAAATCGGATGCAGGCTTTCCTGTAGTGGGATAGCAACAGCTGCTGCTAGTGTCGCAGTAGGATCCATGCCACTGCAACATGAATGGACGATTTCGATAAGAACCCATTGTCTAAGATCGAGAGGCCACTAATGGCTCACGGTGCTTGGTCCATCACATGTGTCTTTTGTAAAAAGGCTGGGGCTTGTGTGGGATCATGTTCCTGCATTGTGTACTATGTGATGCCAAGAGATCATAGTCTCACCAGATTGATGATACACGAAGGAGAACATACACACGAAGTGCAACCCAGAACCTCAAAACATAGCATTGAGAAAACAAGGTCTCTGGTTGATAGGGTGGTTGAGCTCTATTATGGAACGTGCAGGGCACAAAAAAGAAAGATTTTCACGGGTTCATGGCAGACGAGGCACAAGCGAATTGAAGAGCAGTCCACACTGTATTCAATGGAGGCCCATAAAATGAAATGATTGGACGAGAGCAATCGTGTCTTTTTCATTGGGAGCAAAGCCTGCATATGCATACCAAGAAGTTTGTTCTAAAAGATCATCAAGCGGAGCACAAAGCTATATGTGAGCAATGGAGAACATCTGCCACAAAAGAGGAGGCACTTGCACAATATAGATTGATTCGACAATGGTGGCGGACTGGCAAAGTGAGGGACACCGACCCATCGATAGCTGGATGAGTTGGTGGAATGTTAGAATTGCACATTGGGGAGATTTCATGGTTTTGGTAAGTCCAGTGATGCATCTTTAACCGTCTACATTTTTAATCAATAATTTATGAATTTTTCTTATAAGAATCTCGTGTCGCGGTTCGTATAGATTCTTGATGGAGCACATGCAGCCAATACACCACGAACAAATTTGTCTGAATTATAACTTGGAAGCTGGCTAGCTGGAGAGGGTCATAAGAGTATTATCTCTTTGTATGATGCATGTGTGTCTGGCATGGCCAATGCCCTCTTACAGAGTGCAAAACAATATGCCTACATGCAGGGTAGACATGTCAGAGAAGGCCCTAGCTTGGAAACTCTAATTAGTAGAAGTGAGTCCCGAAATCCAGCAAAGCTGAAGGAGGTTATAGGAACTATGTGACAAGCAGTGGAAGGTAGCCCCATGCACCACACAAACACCACTTGGAAGGAGACAAAGACATAGTACGTCGAAATAGACGACCATCCATTGTGGTAGATGTAGAAGAAAATAGTAGCCACAAGCCAGAGTATAATTTTGAAACTATTAATCGTAGAGAGAAGGGTTGTCCAAGACGAATAAATTTTGCTACGAGCACTTCGGGCTTAGGAAAATCACCTAGCACGAGCTGACCAGACTCATCCACAACTTGCTTAGTTGGTGAGGAAGAACAACAAGTTCACGATACTTTTTCGGCAATTAGAAGAACTGGTTTAAATAGTCATGTAAAGTGCTTGGGTTGGTTACCACAACAAGGTAAATGTGGTAAATTAATCTCAAATTCTAATTGCACTCATGCATGGCATCCAGATAAATGTATCTCTCCAATACCTCCAAACGTACCCAACCTTTGGCCTGTTGCTTATGGCACAAATTTAACACAAGCAGAAGGAGACATGCTCACCTTGGGGGGGTTCCAGCTTAAGCATCCTAAACTGAAGTACACGAGGACACTCAACCCTCAACTTGTCCTACCACAAATGATGCTCGCAATCCAAAGTATAGGCCAAGTTTGTCACTTGTTGCATTGGAACGAATAAAAAGAGCACTATTGTTGAATGCCCGTGTATTGACAAAAAAGGTAATGGAGGAGAATAAGCATGAAATATTCGAAATTGAGACACAAAATTCCAAAGTAAATGACATTTGTTATGATGTCCATATAGCCAGTAAACCGATTTGCACATGTCCTGATTTTCAAAAGCATCTCTTGGAGAAAAAGTCCCATCTGGCATGCAAGCATACATACTTTATCTTCCTTCGAGTCATGGGACTCGATCAAAATTCTAATATGTTCATCCATCAACCAATGTTGAAGGACGAAGAACTTCTAGTTGCACTAACCCGCTGTAGAACCTACCCTTGACATGTAAATGTCGTGACCACACAAAGAGTTCTGGAATGACATGTTAAAGGAAGAAATGTAGTGGCCATGCCAGTCGAAAGTTTATTTCCAACATGCATGGTCCATCTAGGTGATGCAAGATTCTTCTACCTGACGTCCATTTGTGGGTTTTACCTCGTAGCTCTATACTATTGTGTCTTCTTTTACTTGTTGTATATGATCCCGTGGTTTACGATTTTCACACAGAGCTTATGCATGTTTGTGGATTAATTCTAAATATGGTTTGTATCAAGGATATGCTAGATTAATTAATGGATATTGCTACGTGTTGTCTATTTATAAATATACTTAAAATATACTCATTGATATAAATTTGGTAAAGGCCCAAATTACCACCTAATGGAAAAAGACATTTCAAGACCCTTCTAATGTGAATGGGGCTGATTTTATTTGTGAGGAGGCATAACTTTCTCATCTCTTTCTCTCAAGTTCAGCCTAGTCCTCAAGTCTTTTGTATGATGCAATTTTATTCAATACAAGAGGTATTGTTCTCTCTCCTTCTAACTCTCCTATGAACTGAATCTGTTTACATGCTCTAACTGCAATTGTTATCATATCAAATGCCCATATTGATTAGAGAGTGCAATAGTTTTTGCTTTCATTTACAAAAAGAACTAGTTCTTTTTTTTCTTTTCTTCAATAGACCTTGCCTTTTTGTTTCTTAATTATGTTTTTGCACAATAGATGTGAGGAATGCTTAGATTATCAAGAGAGAGGCAATTGTTATGTCGTCTTGTTATGTGAAGAATGCATAATAAACGGAACTCCTCTTTTATGAGAGAAATATGACAATTGAAATATGTCAAAGATTGTGTACAATTCAAAAGAAGTGAGGGATTTCAATGGACAGATCTTTCATGAATTTTTGATCTAAACCGACGAGAAGTAAGAAGTAGGAAAGCCACCAATTCACTGTAGACCCTAATCTGAAAATCAGCAGACAGTGAGTAAGATGCATCTTGGTTTTCAAGGGGGCCTTGAACCTGGGACCAAAGAAACTTTGGATGCCAGGCTAACCAATTGAGCCAACCCCCTTGGATTGACACTAAGTGTTATGAGAGAGACAATGGTATGCTGCTTTAAAGCTTGGAAGTATGGAAAGTCCTTGTTTTTTTTTAGTGGTACTCTCTTGAAGTTTAGATAAGCCCTAATTGAAGTCTGTACTTGAATTAGTAGAAACGCCTAGTTATTCAAAGTGGTTTTCTAAGAACACCTATCTAACATAGAAGTGGTTCATAGATTATGTTTTATAGTATGTACTGCTCAATCCAAAACAAAAATTATGGGACATTCAAGGGTCCAATACAATGTTTCAAAAAGTTTTACCTTGCACATCAAAATACAAATAGCGAACCAAGCACATCAAAATACACTATCATTTTATTTGAGAGAAAATTCTTCTTGATTGGTTTTAGATTGGGATCTTTGATGTGCTTGGTTTTAGATTCTTCTTTTTAAGGATCCCTTACAAGATGTTCCCTTATAAGAATCTTAGCTTGGATCTAAGAGAAGTAGAATAAGCATTTCTGCTAATTCCAGATACATCACATGCACCTTCTTGTATCATATTCGCATCCAAGTATGATTGAACCTTAATCAAAACAGTCTCTACAATTTCATTTTTCATTTTTTCAAACCGAACATTTTTAATCATTTCCTTTGCTGACTTTCTTGGTAAAACATGACTTAAAGATGATCCAATGCATGAACGATCTGTTAAATGGTTCTTTGCCACCAAACATGATCTGCAACAAACATATGAAACTCAAATTATGTTTAATAAATAAATAATCCATGTTATCAAGTGCAAATCAAACTTAAATGTCATATACAAATCAAATAAACAGTTTATATGACAACATACTTGAATGTTCGAATTCTTTTTTTCTAATTCCCGCTATGTGTAGATAAGTCATCAATATTCTTCATCGGTACTCTCTTTCTTTTTCTCTTCATCATTGCCTTATTGAGAAATTTTATATCAACAACAGATTTTAAACTCTCGGATCGCAACTTTTCTATGGATTCTAACATTTCTTGGTTTGATCTCCAAAGAGTATTGACAGTAGCATTCAACTCTGACATAGCATTCTTGAGTGCATTGTTTTAAGCACTAGTGTGTTGCACATAATGAAGCAATTGTTGATTTGCACGTTGCAATTGTTGATTAGCAAACTGTAATTGTTGATTAAGACAAGATATGCTATGCATTCCAATATCACGCAACCTTTGACAATATCCAAGTAATCCGCTATTTCCTTCACATACATATCTGAGAAGATGAGTTGCGGACTTATAATCTGGACACAAATTGGTAGCTGGATCATTAGGATAAATCCATCCATCCACCCACAAATCTATATTCATATGATTATTCATTCTCAATTCTCTAACTATTGCAGCAGCATTCTCTACAACTTTCACATTTTTATTAATATTGGAGTGCATTCCATCGAAAGAGCAACATGCAAATGGAACATTGCCATTGTTAGAGCTACAATCATGTAAATGAATCAAACTACAGTAAATCAATATGAATAGATCTAGCATTCCTTACTTTTGTAATGTTTATGTTGCATTGAAAAATCATCCCGCCTCAGATTTCACTATAAGCATACAGTGATTTCAAAAGTTCTGCCTCTCTCGCTTCAGTTTTTGCATTGAGCACACCAAGATTTTCAGTCTTAAAGCTCTAGTCCCAAATTTTGAAACGAGCAAGTCAACAATTTTCATGCTTAACTAACTATTGTCTGAAGTTAACCATACTAGTTAAACGTCGAGCAAGGCCGGAAACAAGAGCAACCAGAAGTTACCGGTTTCCTCTTCTCCTTGAGGTGTACTATTAGAGTTCAGTACTTGGGAATGTCAAATATGAACTCATAATTGGCTTATGGGTTAAAGGTGAATCTGCGGGTGTTGTGATTACATTTTAACCTTCCAACAACCTATTGAGACATGAAGACTCATTTTTCCTTGGTAGACCTCGAAATGTTTGATTTACTACCCTCCAACCCTTGAGAATCACTCAACAAGTCTAATAGGTTATCTTGATGTGATTTCATCTAAAGCTCACTTGAGCTAGTTAACTTACAGATTCCTATGGGATGGGAGTTGTACAGATCGAGTATAAATGTCTTGTATGCTAGTGACTCTTAAGGAAATGGGATCGGTACATTTGTTCCATGCTACTAGATTCAAATTCCCTTTCCATGTAAAACTGGTAAAGAGCTTTTGAAACTTGGATGTAAACAAACAATTGAGCTGTTCTAGCAATGTACTTGATGGATATGTTGAGGCGAAAGTATATGCTTTGTGATGAGAGTTATAGTAGATGTAACTTTCTTTTTCTCTCAAGTGTATTGTTGTGATTTGTATATTAGGATTCATCCAGGCCTCCCATCTGTTGACTACCAATGTTCCTTCAAGCCATCCACCAACCAAATCTGCTATGGTGTATTGTCAATGCATGTACGACGTGGTAACCATTTCTACATCTACCAACTGCCATCACACTATCTCTACCATTGCTACCATAAGAGGTAGTTCGAGCTCCAAAAGGGCCTTTTGTCAAGATATTGTTTTGACTTTCAACTATTCAACATACACATGGACCAATTATGTATTCACATCTGTGAAATATCATAACGTTGTTCACTGCTCAAAATTTTTTGGAGCTTTCCGGTCATATTTTTGTACAATTCAAAAATCCTGTCGGGCAGGGTCTTGACCTGTGATTGGACTGTACTTTCTGCCCACAAGTTTCTTGAGTGCTGGAGTCTTAACACTTGTGGTTAACATAAGTCTATTTTGATCTAACCTAGTTAAGCTAACATATGTGGTCTAATAAAGATGACCATCATTTTTTAAAAATTGATTTTGTTTTGTTACTGATTTGTCCACTTTTAGTTTCAAACTCTGCTATTCATTGTCTGTTATCTTTCTGATGGCTTCTATTAGCCGTAGACCATGAAGTATTATTGTCACACGTTCTGGTTGTAATGAAAAAGATTTGATGGTTCTTGGATACCATGTATCTAGAGTATATTTCATTGTGTATAAATGCATTCCTCATCAAGAGGTGCTTTTGGTGAAAAATTGTCAAAATTGACAAATTTTAGCTTGATTAAACCTTGTAAAATTGTACATAGGTGGGTCCCACATGTGTGGAGGCTGTTCACACGTGTGAAGAATAGCCTAGGTAGGCTAGATCCAAATCTTAGGAATTAGATAGGAAATTTGGTCAAGTTTCTTAGAATTTAGGAGCTATCTCCAAAAATCAAGAAAGTTGGTGTTGATCTAACTACGATAGATAGGTATACCTAATGGTTAGGTCAAAGTGACTTGAGTAGGTCGACCTAATGACTCTTTGGTACCTGAACATGTCCTATACCTGCTCAGCCAGCCTTGGATATCATTCTCTTTGTATTTGCAAATCAATCAATCAATGAGAGGGAGATCATAATATTGGAGCAATTGACATTTTGGAGCTTTTACAACATTTTTGTGTTGGAATTTGTTGATGTGAATGCAATCTAACCTTAGTGAAGTTGATTCGCTGCTATTAGGCTGTACTACAGTCCATATTTCACATGCGGGGTCATTCTATAATGTTTTGATTAATAATTGATTGTTCTTGTTTGTTCAGATGAAAATTTGCCAAATCAGGATTCGAATAGTTTTGCAATACATTGATTAACCAAGTAACCAATCACTCTTGAGGATCTTTTGTAGATCCAACATTGTACTTTCAACATGGTATCAAAGCCAAGTACAAGAGTTTCACTGTTGATCAAAACTCAATCCCAATTAAGCAAGTTTGATGCTAAAGAGCTAGTTTTGAGAGGGCAAGCGTAAACCCAAGTGATTGTTGAGGCCTATAGGTGATAGTGGGCTACAAGTGTACTTTTCACACGTGGGGAGCCGTTGTACCTACATTTAATATTCCATTATTGATGGGATCCTCATAATTTTACTACAAATCATCTTCATGAGATTTTTGATGCAAATCAAAGAGAAAGCATCAAAGGTCATTTGCCATGATTGAGATTTGGCTTTGTGTCATTAAATCCAATTAATAGGTGTTGAGAAAAAGTATTTAAAAACGTTTAGCAGGTTTTGTTGCATCATCAAGAAGGGGTGTAAGAGAGTCATTGTTTTACCAAAATCATTGATTTTTTAATTGGATTTGGTTAGAATTTGAAATGACCTCATCATACTTCAATCTTAGTGAGAGGGTGAGAGGGCTGAGACAATAAATCTTTTGGAAGGCTCAAAGTCTATTTTGAGTCATTAAATCAAGTGAAGTCTTTGTGAACTTCTAGAATCAAATTTTCTCCATCGAGTGTGAGTTGGTTTCTGATGAGATTTGATAGGAATTTGATGCATACTCATTATATCTTCAGTCAATCTTTGTGAAAGAGTGAGAGGGCTGAGACTAGAAGTCCTTATTAAGGCTAGAAGTCTATCTTGAGCTGATCAAATCAAGTGAGGTTCTTTGTAAAACTTCTAGAATCAAATCTTTTCAATTTTCTTGAGTCATACTTTGTAGAATCCTTCTAAAGTGTTATTTTGAATCAAGAACAACTAGATCTTGCTACTTGTGTCTTATTGAACATCAAGTGAGTTGCAAGTGAGGCAAATTCTGGAAAAAAACTTAGGGAGGGCCGAGAAGTACAATATACTTTGTGTAGATGCCAAAAAGTCATTGATTTTCTCAAGTGTTGTCAATAGAGTGAAAATTGTCAAGTAGTTTAGCTTGAAATATCTTTTGATCCTTACCAACTCTCAAGGAGAGAGTGACTTGAGTCTAGAAGTAGTGTTTGGATACCAGAAACTTCATTTTTAGCTCAAACTTGATAGCTTTATTCTTGGTGAATTAGGCAAGGAAATTTTTCCAATCATTATTGACATGGGTAAGGAGAGTGAAATAGATAGTGATCAAGACCTTTGTGAATCTTGATAAAACTGTGTTGTGAAAATTATGCAAAATTTAGCTTGATCATTTTACATTTTGATGTACATGTGTAAATCACACATGTGTGGAGCATGTCCCCACGTGTGAGTAGTAGGCCTATTTGCATCAACCAATTTATGGTTTAGAATAGCTTGTGTTTCAAAGCAATGTGAAACTAGACAAAAGCTAGTCATGTAGAAGCATGCCTAGTGTCATCATGAGGTTGGGCCTCAATCCTCCCATGACTTGTACAAATCAAAATGGATGTCTAGGATAGGCAGATCGACATACATCTTGATCCCTAAGAGGTGTCGACACATGGTCATAAAGTGTTAAAGTGCAAATTGGCAAGTTGTGCACCATAGTTCAAAAACCTCATCACATTGAATTTTGAGGTCAATCACAATATGAGGTGCAAATCATGGATCCAAAGATATTTAGAGGTGAGTACATGCCTTATTCAGTAGGAGATCGAGCTACCTATATATGGATGTGGAGTTTCTTTTTACATATGAATTTTGAGAGTTAATCAAGTTTTTGTCTTGAAAACTTTTGGTCTATTATCTCTCTACCTGAGAGCTTGGTTGCTTTCTCTCTCTCTAGCCGAGATCTAGGTGCTTGTTTGGCTCTTCCATAATGAGATTTACTTAGTTTTTTCAAGGATATGCATGAAACCTGCTTGACTTTGGATGATGATTGTCTTTTGTGTACAAGAGCTCTTGCTTGGATTCAATTTGTGTTTGATAGCTCATCAAACCTGAGTTTATCCAGAGTAATTTGGAGTGTAACCTCTCATGTATGTAGGTTGTGGATGATCTATTCAAGGTCCTCCAAACACCTTTTTGGACATGGTATCAAGTAGATCCATGCATGCTTGAAAGTAGATCATCAAAAAGCAAGATTTGTGTGAAATATCGTAGTTTGTATGCTGGTACTTCCTCATCATGGCATCAATAGGAGGCAACCTATTGGAGGCAAGTAAGAGATTCAAATGCAATTATTGTGGCAAGAAGAGGCATTTGGTCTCGAAGTGCTACAAGATGGAAAAGGATGGAAGAAAGAAAGAAGGCAAGGGAACTTCAAAAATCAAGGGGGAGATGGCTAATGAGGAGGTGTCACTCATGGCATGCATGGGAGCATTATCGATTTCTATGGACAAGAAGGAGAGCAAAGCTTCAAAATGTCTTGTATGTTCCTTCAATGTCCAGAAATTTGTGAGTGTAAGCCAATCGATTGATATTGGATATTATGTCAAGCACTATCTCATCCACTTCTAGCACTTTCATAACTTCTTTGATATATGGATCAAGTTGCTTTGATGATGTGCCTAAATCTCAAATTAGACCTGAGATAATGTACATGACTATGCTTTGATGAGACAAAAATAATGTGATGATTTGTGATTCTCCACTTGATAGCATGCCATTTCTTCATGCCAGTGTAAAATATCGATGATGATGGAACTTTGTGATCCCTTTGAATCAAGGAGGAGAAGCTTTGGAATCAATCATGCTCTTCAAGGATGGAAGAAATCAATGGAAAAAGTGCTCACATGGTGGAAAGCTATTCTTAGTGCTTGGGAATTGTTCTCAATCAAGGAAGCCTTGTTATGACTATCGTGGTCTTGCTATGTTCTCAGGTTTCTTGGCTGGTTTTCACATCAAATTCATGCCAAAGCTCTACTTGAGAAGCTACTTCTAGCAAATTAAGTTTTGGAGAAAACTAGCGTAGTCATCAAGCTTTATTTTGAGGAGGAGCGTGAAAATTATGCTTACATTTTGATGTACATATGTAAATCACACATGTGGAGAATGTTCCCACATGTGAGTGGTAGGCCTATTTGCATCAGCCAATTCATGGTTTAGAATAGCTTGTTTTTCAAAGTAATGTGAAACTAGATATGAAATTTCACTTTAGAGAGAGGTTACGTAGAGAGAAAATGGAGGCATTTCCAAAAGCGGAAAGATTTGCAAGGTTTTCATTCAGTCACACTCACACTCAGGTAAGCAACGTTTTAAGCCAGATCAAGAGATATTGAACCAAGTCAAATAAAGTATGCTCCACAAATTGCAAGGTAACTTGCATCATGTCCATTGAACAATCTTTCCTACTAAGTGCTTTGAGGTACAACACGTTATTTTTAAACACGAATCGGGAAAGACAAGACCCCCAATCATGGAAATTAAAATACAAATAAGTGGGCATATTCTTTTTCACAGCTGCAATTTTCCATTGGAAAACATTACATCAAGACTTGCTACAAACGAAACATGCACTCAAGTACTTCATCTGCAACACTCTTCCAGTTTAAACAAGAAGAAAAAAACCGCTTGCACCTTTTTTAGGCTGTCATGCTGAATCATCCAAATATTGGTATAAAAGATTAGGACTGCAAAATCAGGTTGATTTAATTCAACCTTAATCCATTCTACTTCTGAGTAACATGTTCGTACAATATTGTCCAAAAATCATTTGCAACACTTGGCATTGCATTCCTTTTTAGATCATGGAAAGCAAGGAAAAACATTTTATCTTGTCAGTTCTTTTTTTTTAATGCTTATCGGATGTACAATGTTGCATTCGGAAAATTAACTTGAAATGGCCTTAATGTACAACCAAGTATAGGAGCAACATATCTACAAAGATCAACAAGAGGAACAAAATCAACTTCTATTGATATGATCACTTTTGCGGTCCAGCAATGCAACAACTCATATTAGAAAGCCAGATTTACTTCTTTTTATTCATAATAAGACGCTTTCAAAGTGTAGTTATATGGTTTATGGGAGTGTTTGTGTAGAAAGGCCATGCAAAACTTGTGTGGAGATGGACAGAAGGCAAGAAATCTGGTTTTGTAGCTATGCTCATTTGTAAATATATTTGATATTCATGAAAGTTAAGAAAGTTCGCTTGTATGGAAAGACGATGACTTCTGTAAATATAGACTAGAATTTTGACTAGTATCAATTTTGAGCACAAGGCCACAAATTTCCAGTTTAGAATGTACAATTGAATGTCTTTTATTTCCATACAAATTTTATGAACGTATATCAGTAGTAACTGACTACTCTCTGGAGGATTGTAGGATTGTTTCAGCTGGCAATGCCCAGCAAATGCATCTAAACTCCATCCGAATCTTGAAAGAGAGTCGCGAATGCTTCATGAATTTTCTTCTCATGATTCTCATCAGTCGTATTGGAGCAACGCACGATTCTCAACAGGCAGGTAAATTGGAAGTCAATTTGTTGAATAATTGTGACTACAATTGTAACTTTAGTGCACTCTCTTTCAAGCCTAATGAATTGTTTCGTGTGAGAGGCAATATTTTAGGGAAAGACGTGAAATTGCTATTTGATTCAGGTAGTACTCACAATGTTTTGAGTGCTCAACTTGTGCAGAAGCTCCGAGTGCCCACCATGGCTAGTGATCATCGTTATGTGGTCCGTCTTGTCTCAAGGTCGGACACTGAGATTTGGATTCAAAGTCTCAAACTTAGAGCCTTGGATGCAGGACTATGTTGAGGCGTTGGATTTCCATGTCATGAATCTAGACCGGACTGATGTAATTTTGGGCTATGAATGGTTTTTTGGCAAATCAAACTCTTTCGAGATAGATTTTAAAAATGATTCTATGGTATTTAAAGATAAGTTTGATCAGATTGTCTCTATTTTTTAAGAGATCAATGTACTTCCATCGCCGATGATTTCTGTGAAGGATTTCAGATCATTCAAGATCCAATCCATGTCCCAAATCTTTGGTTACAATAAGGAGCAAACCAACAATCCTGCCAATGTAGAAAAATCAGCATCTACATACAAAATGAGATGCAAACTCTAAGAGATATTGATCAAACATGAACCAAAACATAAAATATGTTTGATGTCCATACAATTACGGTACCCTACTGTATTTCACACGTGTGGAACCGAAAATAGGATGAGTGATATAATAAGCCTCCAATAGCTTCATTTCCATCAGCAAAACCAGCCAAGAATGCTAGTACAACTCCAACAATAAGATATTGCAAGACAATGTAGCTAGTTTGTCGATATCTTGACAATTTGCACACATTCACATGAAATAGCTCAAACATGAGATAGAACAAGTAAAGTAAACTTGAACAACACTTCCTTGCTGCTCCTTTGACCTTACTTGAGTCTTCAATAAGCTGCAAAAACAGATCCATAACATCTTTGCCAATTACCTCTCCTTTGATGCTCTTGACTAGCTCCAAATTGCCACCTTTCCTTTTGTGTTGTTGAAGCCCTTTGAGACCAACCTCTTGATCTTCCTCTTGACCATCAAAGTCATTGAACAAACTTTGTTTTCCAGATCCATTACTTGCTTTTCCAGTATGAAAACCATGAGAACCAATATCCACTTGCATAGCATCATCTACACAAGAAAATTCTCCAAAACATGTGAGTAAAGCAAAGTGTGTCGCTTCCACTTGCTTACCTTTCTCTTGATCATCAAAGATATCAAAGATATAAATATCTTCAGACCTGAACCTCTGAAAATACTCCCTCTCAAACATGTGATCTAGATCCAACAAGATTTCATCAATGCTTGATATCGAATTTCCACAAAGGTTAGTGAAAACAATGTCACCAATGTCACCATCATAAATCAAAAGATAGATTCCAAACTTTCCATCCAACATGAAGTAGAGTAGGTGAAGATGAGTATCAAACCTAATAAATCCAGCCCTCTTGAGTCCATAACAAACATCAATAAGCTCACTAATGAGATCTCCCTTGCCTTGAAGAAATTGCCTCTCGATTTGCTCCATGTAGTCTTCTCCAACCAACCTTTTGCCATCTTGATCATGAGTGATCAATTCATAATCATAGAATCCTTTGAGTTTATGAAGAGATGTGAGATCCATGCCTTGGATCTTCCCAAGAACCAATCTTTCATTGCTCTTTCCTTCATAAGACTCCCTCTTAATGATTGCATCATAAGAAGTAGAAACCTCAAAAACATTAGAAGCCATGAAAAAAATGATTAGTACCTTCAACATAAGAATGATTGAAGTACTCTCTTTTTTCAAACAAGAACTTCTACTCGATGTTTTAGGTAATGACTCACATGATAATGATTCCTCCTCACTATCATTCACAATGACATCATTCAAAGTACATCCTACTTTGAACTCTTCAAATACTTCTCTTCTTCTTGACTTGTGACTAACTCCCTCACCAAGTCTCTTGATAGAACCATTTGATCTACTCTCTTTATGAGGAAATGTGACTCCACTTGCTGCAAAAATGACTTTCTTGGACTCATCACAAAAGAATGTAGAAGAACCACCTCCTTCATGAATGCACCTAGCAACATATTTTTCCATATGATCAAAGAAATCATTAGCAACAATCTTTTCCAAGGAAGAACCTTCACCACCTCCATTGATGAAGTTAGCTCTTTCCTTACCTTTTGAATGCTTGCACTTGCCATGAAGAACCATTGAAACACCATCATTATCCTCAAGACTAGCCAAGTTAGCACAAAGATGAACATCTCCAAGAAGCATATTAGATCTTGACCTAGATCTAGCATAAGGAAGCTTGTTAGACTTTGCATAAGATCCACCAATCTTATTGATGCTAAAAGGTAACTTTGGAAA
The DNA here is from genome assembly GCA_029204225.1 of Diphasiastrum complanatum. NCBI lineage: Eukaryota > Viridiplantae > Streptophyta > Lycopodiopsida > Lycopodiales > Lycopodiaceae > Diphasiastrum > Diphasiastrum complanatum. The sequence continues at coordinate 62,743,108 of CM055102.1, forward strand.
GTTGAGACCAATCTCCTTTTCCATTTCATCCTTTTTGTTAGCCATAACAAAAGCATCAAGCTTGAAAAGTCTACCTTGTCTATTGCCCCTAGCAACCAAGATTTCTTCCTTTGTCATGAAACAAGCATCACCACCAAACTTTACCATGTATCCTTTCTTTATAATTTGACCAACACTTAGAAAATTCTTTGAAAGTGAAGGAATGTAAAGAACACCATCAAGTCTTGCTTTCCTATAACTAGAGAGACAAATAGGAATTGAACCAATAACTTCAATCAAACACTCACCACCATTGGCCATGTGAATTGCTTTCTTGGCTCCATCATAAGTGACCAAAGAAGTAAAGAACTCCTTGTGACTAGTCATGTGTGAGCTAGCTCCACTATCAATCCACCATGAATCTTTGTCACCTTCACTTGATATTGGACTTGAAGAACACATAAAAAGAGAATCACCACCACCTTGATCTTGCCCTTTAGACCACTTGCCTTTGCCTTTGCCCTTGAACTTGCCTTTGATGAACATAGCATCCTCTTCATAATGAGATGTCGATGTAGATCCACCTCCTCTTGATTGAAGCCTATACTCCTCATTCAACAAGATCTCTTGCAAATCCACAATACTTGGCAAAGTCTTTTGAATAGCAAAACTTTGAACAAGATTAACATGATCATTTAACAAGCCATTAAGTATAACTTGAACAAGTTCTACCTCCTTAATGCTTTCATCAATACATGCTAACTCATCATTGAATGCTTTAACCCTCAAAACAAAAGCATGAGTACTCTCTTCCTTCTTTTGCAAACTTTGAAAGATTTGCCTCCTAAGAGTAAGCACTCTTGATGTAGACTTGGATTCATAAAGCTTCTTCAAAGCTTCCCAAGCCTCCAAAGATGATGTGCACTTACCAATTTCCTTGAGAAGCTCATTGGTAACATTCATCTTAATCATGTGTAGAGCTTTCTTTGCTCTCTTGTCATACCTCATTTGATCTTGAGGTGCTTGAGGTCTCTCCTCCACACCTGCAACAATCTCCATCAACTCATTCATCACCAATAAGGACTCCATCCTCACCTTCCAAGTAGAATAGTTGATTGAGGTAAGCCTATCATTGCTCTCCAGCATAAATCCACCACTTGTAGCCATGTTGAAGTGAACTGATCTTCTTCTTTCAACCTGTTCCAATGCACAAAGCACTCTCTTGAATGTCAACAAATTAACTCAAGAAGAAATCACAAAGATATGGAACCTCTCAAATCTCTTCTAGCACTTCTAACTAGAAAATCAACACATAGAATAGTGAAATCTTGATCAACCTATGATCTATCCTCAATCTAATGATTTTTGCCACTTCCTAAGAATGAAACACACTCAAATGAAGTTCCGTAACCTCACAAACTAGAGATCCAATCAAAATTAGGGTTATGACAAAATCACAAAAAATTGAATATCTCAAATTCTACATGCAATTTCTAGAAACTTGATGTATCTTCTTGTAGACTCCAATGAGACCTTCCTAATGCACCAGAATTCATATAATTCCAGTAAAGCAAGTGTGAAATCGGAATTGATCAAGTATATAATCCTAAATTGAGTTTTGACCTACAAAAGATCAATTCTACACATGCAAAAATGCTGATTTTTTAGTAGAGATCAATCTAGCATGCTCTAGCATTGGTAACTCCTCCAAATCCTTGCTAAAGATGGTTGATCCTTTCATAACTTGAAACACAAGAGCTCTGATACCATGTGAAGGATTTCAGATCATTCAAGATCCAATCCATGTCCCAAATCTTTGGTTACAATAAGGAGCAAACCAACAATCCTGCCAATGTAGAAAAATCAGCATCTACATACAAAATGAGATGCAAACTCTAAGAGATATTGATCAAACATGAACCAAAACATAAAATTTGTTTGCTCTCCATACAATTACGGTACCCTACTGTACTTCACACGTGTGAAACCAAAAATAAATGTAATTGATCATTCTACACACAAGATTGCAAGATAACACCAAGATAGTGCACCAATGAGTAGTAGAACCCAAAGAGAACCATGTATAATGATGAAATAAGAGAGAGAAGAGAGAAGATGTGTCTCTCCATGAGTTACATCCTTTTTTAGAGTTTCCAAACCCTATTTGGCCACTTGGCTTTCCCTCCAAAATGTAAACCCTACTATTTCTGGGTCTAGATTCAATGTACCCAAAGTTCAAATTTGAATCTCTCTCAAACTCAACTACCAACTTTCCCACACTTTCCAAAAGTGTTTATTGAATGTATTTTAAACTAATATAACTTCAAAAAGTTTATCTCTAAGTCTAAAATGAGTTTTGGCCTCTTATTAACAATTTACCAAAATGTGACTAAACTAGACTAAACTAGTTGAAATCTCTCACAATTTCCTCGGCTGAATCAATTGAGAAACTTCATGATTCTGAGTATGAACTCTTTCACTTGCTTTTGAAATCTCGTATGCATTGTGATGTTGGGGATGTGAATGTGTTTTCATGCTTTAACACCGAAAACTCGCATCAGGAACAATAGCTTTTGCAAGATTTAAAGCAAGAGTTCAATGAAGTTTTTCCAAAGCAGCTACCTTATGGACTACCACCTGCTTGATCGGTGGATCATAAGATAGATCTTATTCCAAACAATTTATTTCGTCCATATTTGGGGAAGTTTGTAGTAGTGTTTCTCAACGATATCTTGATCTATAGCAGGACACTCAAAGAGCATGCTAATCATCTCCGTACTATCTACACAAGAGAAGCTCTATGCTGAGGAATGAAAGTGCAAATTTTTCAAGAAGGAACTTCTTTACCTAGTTCCTTTGGGATCAAGATTGACGAAGAAAAGGTGAAGACGTTAATGGAATGGCCAATTCCTAAAACGGTGTGTGGACTTAAGTCATTCTTAGGTTTCACTGTGTTTTTCTGTAGATTTGCATAGGAGTACTCGAAGATTGCTTCACTCTCAATATGTTGAAAGGAGTAAAAAGTCGCAAAGGTAGGCCAAGTCCTCCTATTAGAAAGAATGAGAAATTAGATGAGAGTTTTTGCAAACTCAAGCTTCTAATTGCCTCAGCTCCAGTTTTCAAGATAGCGGATCCAGATTTGCCATTCATCATTAACACTGACGCGAGTGATATAACTATTGGAGCTGTTCTCTTACAGGAGGGTTAGCCTGTTGCCTTTGAGAGTAAGAAACTAACTGATGCATAGGTCAGGTACAACACTCAGTAAAGAAACTTTTTGTTGTGATCCATGCTTTGAAATCATGGAGGCATTACCTGTACGGTAATAAATTTGTGGTTAATACAGATCATCAACCTTTAAAATTTTTTTGTAATCAGAATGATTTGCGAGGTCGTAAGGCCAGATGGGCAAAACTCATGCAAGAATTTGACTTTGACGTGCGGTATATCAATGGATCATCTAATCAAGTGGCTGATGCACTTAGTCGAATTGGTGAAGTGAGCAAACTTTCCTTCACTGAGATCAGTATGGACTTTTATCTCTCCCTGAGAGGTCTTTATGAGAAAGACCCCCGTTTTGGACCAATCTGCAATAGGGTTCTAGCAGTTTCATCAAGCAAGATTGATGGTCATATTAATCAGTCTGGGGGGAAGGATATAAAGGGTACTGATGACTTCTCTATCTGTAATGGACTTCTGTTCAGGAAAGAGAAGGTTTGTGTGCCTGACGTGGATGTTGTTAAGAATAAAATTCTTTATGAATGTCATGACTCACCATACATCGTACATAGGATTTGGTACAAGGTATTTTTATTAGCCAAAATTCAAGCCCGTTGTAGAATCTTATGTGGTGAAGTGTGACCAGTGCTAGTTGAATAAATCTGAATGCCGTAAGGCAAGCAGTTTGTTGCATCCACAGGATATCCCTGATAAGAGATGGAATAGTATTTCCATGGCTTTTTTGGTTGGGTTACTGCAGATGAAAGCAACATGATGCAATGTGGGTTGTGGTCGACCGTCTTACCAAATTGGCTACGTTTATTTCGGTAAAGACCCCCGCGAAGGCTTCTGATTTAGCTCATATACTTGTAGAGCATCTACTTAGGCTTTACCGATTACCAAGTGATATTGTGAGCGATCGCGATCTGAAGTTCACTGGTCACTTTTGGTCAGCCGTGTTTGCTAAGCTAGAGATGACACTGAGCTTGGGTTCTTCTGATCATCCTGAGACGGATGGATAGACAGAGAGAACAAATCAAACGATGGAACTAATGCTTCGAGCATATGTTTGCATATGGCAATCTGATTGGGAAAAGTACCTTCCATTGATCAAGTTTTCCTATAATAGTAGTAAGCATTCAGCTATCGGTTATAGCCCGTTTATGCTTATGTACAGTTTTGAGCCTAGGTCACCCATCGCGGTTGAGACTCGAACGATCAAGTTTCAGAAAGTAGTGGATTTCCTACACGATATGCAAGAAATTCTATGGATTGCACGTGAAAATGTCCAGAGTGCCCAGGATAGGGACATACATTATGCAAATCTGAAAAGATCACTGAGTGACTTCCAAGTGGGAGACTGGGTATATTTGAGAATCTTGAAGGATTCAAGTGTGATGCGTACCGGCAAGCATTATAAGTTGTCCCCTAGATATAGAGGACCGTATATGATCTTGAAAAAGATCGGATCCTTAGCTTACCAATTGGAACTCCCGGAAGGATCGCAAGTGCATCCCGTATTTCACGTTAGTCATCTCAAAAAGTGTCTACGTGAAGGAGAGCATCTTGGATCTGGAGATCAGTTGTACCTATTGGATGAATCATCGGGTATATCTCGTCTTGAACTCGAAAAGATCTTGGATACAAGAACCAAACGATTGAGAAATCGTATAGTTACCGAGCATCTGGTTCAATGGAGGGGATGTATAGACGATGACGATTCTGGAGAATAGCAAGAAAGCTTAAGGAGGAACATTTTCAATTTTAAATTCTGAGGACAGAACTTAAATAAGCGGGGAAGAATGTCATGCCCATGACTGGTCTCAGGTAGCGTGTCCACGCTAGGGACCGGTAGACCAACAACCTGTAAGTTAATTGTGACTATAAGGGAATTGGGGCCCTTATGTGTACATGGTCATAATTAGTGGTTGTAGGCCTAAACACATGGTGGTGGAGTTGGTATGGTCTATCAGTGAGTCATTAGGAAACTGGAGGACGTGGCCCAGATAGGCTGCAAAGGTGTCCAGTGAGGAGTCACAGTGTACTACTAGTGGTGCATGGGCCTTGGAGGGTATAAGTATACATGTTGGGCTCTCACTAGTGTATGCTTGATTTTGTGATTAGTAACTAGATGCTGCTGGTGTGACTCCTCTTTCCATGACTCTGGTTGATTTAACCTCCACCGGTTCCAATGTGTCGTTGCTTTGTATGGTATGCTTAGGCTAGAATCCTGTTGGTAGGACTTTATAGCTAGGGTCCTCCTCTCTACTATAAAAACGGACCAACTCGAGTTGCTCCTCATGCTCATCTCCTCATTTCAATAAAGCAGATTGGTTCTCTTCAAAAATGGATTGATGAATGTCCTTGCTCTCTATCACTTTTCCTCCATCTCTCATGCTTTCTTTGGTTTTTGCTAATTGTTGGATGTGATTGTTATTGGGATTATATGTTATCATACTTTTTATGAGAGAGAACTGGAGAGAGATAAAGGGTAAGCTATGTTTGTTGTGGATGCGTAGTGTTAATGGATGTAGTGTTAATCTTTAGGGTTAATGGATGTTAGACTTAGATGTGGATCTTCCATTCATGCTGAAATCTGAACTATACTATCGCTCTCATGGGAACAAACCTATGCGTGACAACTAACTTCGTCTCTTGATGCTAGATTGACTAGATCTTGGTTTGAGGTTAGTAGGTTTCTTTCCTTGCATAACCTCAAACCAAGATCTAGTCAATCTAGCATCAAGAGACGAAGTTAGTTGTCACGCGTAGGTTCGTTCCCATGAGAGCGATAGTATAGTTCAGATTTCAGCATGAATGGAAGATCCACATTTAAGTCTAACATCCATTAACCCTAAACATTAACACTACATCCATTAACACTACGCATCCACAACAAACATAGCTTACCCTTTCTCTCTCTCCATTTCTCTCTCATAAAAAGTATGATAACATACAATCCCAGTAACATTCACATCCAACGATTAGCAAAAACGAAAGAAAGCATGAGAGATGGAGGAAAAGTGATAGAGAGCAAGGACATTCATCAATCCATGTTTGAAGAGAACCAATCTGCTTTATTGAAATGAGGAGAGGAGCATGAGGAGCAATTCGAGCTGGTCTCTTTTTATAGTAGAGAGGAGGACCCTGGCCTCTGAATCCTATTGGTCCATTTTTGCCTCCCTAATTATTCAAATTTAAAAAAGAGTGGGAACCATCCGAATTGAACTGTATTCACTAATTTGACATTTAGGCCCCGCGACATTAAAAGTCTCACAAAAAGGCTTGAAGTCCTTTTATTAACTTGTACCTAATCAAATAACTATGTGAACATCAGGTTGAACTTACACACGCATGGTGCCAAATCCCTCTCACTTATTAACTAGGTTTAGAGTCGCCTTGGGATCCGCAAACCCTCCAACAAAGAGAGAGAGAGAGAGAGAGAGAGAGAGAGAGAGAGAGAGAGAGAGAGAGAGAGAGAGAGAGAGAGAGGGAGAGAGAGAGAGAGAGAGTTAGTTTTGCACACTCACCACATGTGGGATTTGTGAGTCAATAGCTTAGAAATGATATAGTAATTGTTTATATTTAATCTTTTTTTAATTTCTAAAACTTTCCTTGGTTGCTTGCAATATTTTTTCCTCCTATCCTGGTCATCCCGTTTTTGTTCCATGAATGAGAATGAATCAGTCAGTTGCATGGATGGTTTGTCTTTGTCATTGTAGAACAAACTCATGGAGCGAATGAGGGCTCGAAGTAGATTGGTTGACTATACTCATCATCCTCTGAGGAGATTCAGTTGACTGCACTCATCTATGGCCGAGGTGTTTCCCCTTTCCATGAGGGTCCCTCCCCCATCCACTACTAGTGCCTCCTCCTGAGATTCTCAGGACATGGGAGAGCATAGGAGGGGCCGCCTCAGTGTCTCCTATTGTGGAGGTTGAGGTGGTGATGATGATCCACTTGAGATAGTCATGAATCCAGCATGTCATCCTAGAACATCTCGTCGTAGGGACTCCTTACTTTGAGAGACACTTACTTAGGAGGCAGCATGTAGGGCACATGATTTCAATTTTTTATGAACATTCAAAACTGTATGAAATGTAGCACAGGTTCAAAAAACAATAGATTGCACTGGTTTCTTCCTTTTCCAATGCTTGTAGATTTTTTTGTTGAATGTAATGTTTGTAGAACAACAACATTGTTACTTGTAGTGATTTAACAAATGATATGTTATCAGGCCTCCTAGATGATCAATGGGATAAAAAGAGCAATGGCAATATCGAGTGCATAGTTAATAGATCATCAATGAAATTTAGATATCATATAAAATTAAATGCTTTGTTCAACATTTTACTATAGAAGATGGCCCCAAATTGGCAATGAATGGAAGGCATTTGATCAAGAATTTACATTGAATCATCAAGTTCAAATAGAAACCCAAGTGCAACAAAATGATTCTACTATTACAACAATTGAGGTGGAGAAAGATTCGACACTAAATCACATTTGATCAGAGCTTACTTTGCTGCAATATGATATTCTTGAACACTTTTGTTTTTGAGTCAATGAGAGATTGGTATGTGTATGTGTGTTTTCTTTAGTACACATTTGAAATGACTTTCAATGAGTTTATTTAAACTTATTTCGGTGTTTTCACTATTTTGCGCTTGCATTTAAAATTATCCCAATGTTGGTATTGCTTTTCTAACAAGTTTTTTTGATGTATAGGTAAGACCAAGAGAAGAAAATCGTATATAGTACAAGGATTTACATTCAAGCGTAGGAATTGTTGAAACCGCATAAACATTGGGATGGTAGACATGCAACAATGTACCTTTAAAAAAAAGAAATAGAAACCTATTTCAAATGACTTCAAGATTTCATCAAACTTAAGATGGACTTCCAAATCTGGAAGAGGCAATCTTCAATTAATAACTTTTAATTTTGTTTTTGTTTTTTTCATATTCAAATTCCTATTAACTGATCTTTGATTAATTACATTTAACTGTGTTTATGTTTTTTTTTAGTTTAAATGCCCAAAGGTCTCCCCAACGGAGATAATGCACATTGATCTTTCAATTATACAGTAATGGACTTGAATAACTTCCGCTAGCATGAAATAAGAAGCAATTACATTCTCCTTTGCAAATATGTCAAAAATTGTCCAAAGCATACTATCAACAATCAATCACACCACCATCACCACTTGACCAAATCATCAAACTAGCTATTGACAAAAACAATCTTTGTTGTTAATTTAATACAATCATTTCTTGCATCAAGCATGAACACTATGAAATTAGATTTTCTCCCTACCACCAAGCAACAACACTATTCATATCTACAATGTCATGACCAATCCCATCATGCCGCTGATTAACTTATTAAATTTCTATCGTGAAGATCCTCTTCTCCCTTCTTCTTCCAAAAAAGAATTATAAATCACTTTCTCCTCTTGATTATAGAAAAATGCTTATCCTCTCCTCATTCAATGCCTCCACGTGTAATGAACACTCATCTTGCTTAACAGATACTTAATCAATCAAAAGAGTGAACTTGGATCTCCCTCAACACAATTTTCTCCTCACTCACATCTCTCTCTCTCTCTCTCTCTCTCTCTCTCTCTCTCTCTCTCTCTCTCTCTCTCTCTCTCTCTCTCTCTCTCTCTCTCTCTCTCTCTCTCTCTCTCTCTCTCTCTCTCTCTCTCTCTCTCTCTCTCTCTCTCTCTCTCTCTCTCTCTCTCTCTCTTAATGTTTTTTTTCTCAAAACAAAAAATCAAAACCAAAAATCAGAATCAACTGATTCACATCAATTTTTTTCACACAATTTCTCTTTTTCCTAGCCATTCACATTTCATACATTTTCTTACACACACACACACACACATTATCTCTCCTTCTCTCTCTCTTTCAACCTCTATCTCTTTTCTCAAAACCAAATAACAAAATCAATTCATTCACATTTCATTCATTTTCTTATTCTCTCTCTCTCTCTCTCTCTCTCTCTCTCTCTCTCTCTCTCTCTCTCTCTCTCTCTCTCTCTCTCTCTCTCTCTCTCTCTCTCTCTCTCTCTCTCTCTCTCTCTCTCTATCTCTCTCTCTATCTAAAACATGTAAATCCAACTACATTAACAAATAAAAACCTCCAAAATCTAAATCTGAAGCCTCCAAAGACCTCAAGCGCCAAAATCCTCAAGCTCCAAACGCAAAGATCCCTACAAAGCTAGCACAAAATGAAGCTCGCGGGAGGGAATACGAACACAGTGTCAGAATCCGACATCCGTAGGGTCCGTCAGAATCCGACATCTCTTTTTAGAAGCCAAAATGTCAAGTCATCGACACGGATTGCTGATCTGTATACCGGAATTTAACATAGTTAAAATTGTGTTGCGTTAAATTTCAGCATCCTGTTTTAAATTATATTCCCGCCAGCTATCGGAGGCTGCCAAAGTTCTTTTTTATGGGGGTTCGACGGTTTCCTACATTTTATGAGATTTTTTCCGAAATCCATCGCAACCACATGTCGAAATGAGTGCGTCTTGCAGTAATGCCTACCTCGAGTTACTACTAGTATGTGAAAGAGAACCATTATACACCTAGTTTTTTGGAGGTTGTGAGAGTTTCTACACTTAGAGTTTTTATGGCTTTCGTAAATACACATATACAATCACCATGGAGATTTGTGTTGTATCTCCATTTTTTGGGCATCTGTTCCATCGAGAGAGGAAAGCAAGAAGGCTCTTCCAGCACATAAACGAAGAGGCACTATTTGACAATTTTCACTATATTGACAACACTTGAGAAAATCAATAACTTTTTGGCATCTACACAAAGTATATTGTACTTCTCGGCCCTCCCTAAGTTCTTTTCTAGAATTTGCCTCACTTGCAACTCAGTTGATGTTCAAAAAGACACAAGTAGCAAGATCTAGTTGTTCTTGATTCAAAAGAACACTTTAGAAGGATTCTACAAAGTATGACTCAAGAAAATTGAATAGATTTGATTCTAGAAGTTTTACAAAGAACCTCACTTGATTTGATCAGCTCAAGATAGACTTCTAGCCTTAATAAGGACTTCTAGTCTCGGCCCTCTCACTCTTTCACAAAGATTGACTGAAGATATAATGAGTATGCATCAAATGCCTCTCAAATCTCATCAAAAACCAACTCACACTCGATGGAGAAAATTTGATTCTAGAAGTTCACAAAGACTTCACTTGATTTAATGACTCAAAATAGACTTTCAGCCTTCCAAAAGATATATTGTCTCAGCCCTCTCACCCTCTCACTAAGATTGAAGTATGATGTAGTCATTTCAAATTCTAACCAAATCCAATTAAAAAATCAATGATTTTGGTAAAACAATGACTCTCTTACACCCCTTCTTGATGATGCAACAAAACCTGCTAAACATTTTTAAATACTTTTCTCAACACCTATTAATCGGATTTAATGACACAAAGTCAAATCTCAATAATGGCAAATGACCATTGATGCTTTCTCTTTGATTTGCATCAAAATGTCATCAAGATGATTTGTAGTAAAATTATGAGGATCCCATCAATAATGGAATATTAAATGTAGGTACAACGGCTCCCCACCGCACTTGTAGCTTACTATCACCTATAGGCCTCAAACAATCACTTGGGTTTAGGCTTGCCCTCTCAAAACTAGCTCTTTAGCATCAAGTTTCCTAAATTAGGATTGAGTTTTGATCAACAATGAAACTCTTGTACTTGGCTTTGATACGATGTTGAAAGTACAATGTTGGATCTACAAAAGATCCTCAAGAGTGATTGGTTACTTGGTTAATCAATCTATTGCAAAACTATTTGAATCCTGATTTGCCAATTTTTATCTGAACAAACAAGAACAATCAATTATTAATCAAAACATTATAGAATGACCCCGCATGTGAAGTATGGACTGTAGTATGGCCTAATAGCAGAGAATCAACTTCACTAAGGTTAGATTGCATTCACATCAACAAATTCCAACACAGAAATGTTGTAAAAGCTCCAAAATGTCAATTGCTCCAATATTATGATCTCCCTCTCATTGATTGATTGATTTGCAAATACAAAGAGAATGATATCCAAGGCTGGCTGAGCAGGTATAGGACATGTTCAGGTACCAAAAAGTCATCAGGTCGACCTACTCAAGTCACTTTGACCTAACCATTAGGTATACCTATCTATGGTAGCTAGATTAACACCAGCTTTCTTGATTTTTGGAGCTAGCTCCTAAATTCTAGGAAACTTGACCAAAATTCTTGTCTAACTCCTAATACTTGGCTCTAAACTACCAAGGCTATTCTTAACACATGTGAGAAGCCTCCACACGTGTGGGACCCACCTATGTACAATTTTACAAGGTTTAATCAAGCTAAAATTTGTAAATTTTGACAATTTTTCACCAAAAGCACCTCTTGATGAGGAATGCATTTATACACAATGAAATATACTCTAGATACATGGTATCCAAGAACCATCAAAGTCTTTTTCATTACAACTAGAACCTGTGACAATATTACTTCATGGTCTACAGCTAATAGAAGCCATCAGAAAGATAAAAGAGGATGAATAGCAGAGTTTGAAACTAAAAGTGGACAAACAGTATCGAAATAAAATCAATTTTTAGTAAATGATGGTCGTCTTTATTAGACCACATATGTTAGCTTAACTAGGTTAGGTCAAAATAGACTTATGTTAACCACAAGTGTTAAGACTCGAGCACTCGAGAAACTTGCGGGCAGAAAGTACGGTCCAATCACAGGTGAAGACCTTGCCTGACAGGATTTTTGAATTGTACAAAAATATGACCGAAAAGCTCCAAAAAATTTTGAGCAGTGAACAACATTATGATATTTCACAGATGTGAATACATAATTGGTCCATGTGTATGTTGAATAGTTGAAAGTCAAAACAATATCTTGACAAAAGGCCCTTTTGGCGCTCGAACTACCTCTTATGGTAGCAATGGTAGAGATAGTGTGATGGTAGTTGGTAGATGTAGCAATGGTTACCACGTCGTACATGCATTGACAATACACAATAGCAGATTTGGTTGGTGGATGGCTTGAAGGAACATTGGTAGTCAACAGATGGGAGGCCTGGATGAATCCTAATATACAAATCACAACAATACACTTGAGAGAAAAAGAAAGTTACATCTACTATAACTTTCATCACAAAGCATATACTTTCACCTCAACATATCCATCAAGTACATTGCTAGAACAGCTCAATTGTTTGTTTACATCCAAGTTTCAAAAGCTCTTTACCAATTTTACATGGAAAGGGAATTTGAATCTAGTAGCATGGAACAAATGTACCGATCCCATTTCCTTAAGAGTCACTAGCATACAAGACATTTATACTCGATCTGTACAACTCCCATCCCATAGGAATCTGTAAGTTAACTAGCTCAAGTGAGCTTTAGATGAAATCACATCAAGATAACCTATTAGACTTGTTGAGTGATTCTCAAGGGTTGGAGGGTAGTAGATCAAACATTTCAAGGTCTACCAAGGAAAAATGAGTCTTCATATCTCAATAGGTTGTTGGAAGGTTAAAATGTAATCACAACGCCCGCAGATTCACCTTTAACCCATAAGCCAATTATGAGTTCATATTTGACATTCCCAAGTACTGAACTCTAATAGTACACCTCAAGTAGAAGAGGAATGTTGCATTAAAAGGGGCATTTCCAAAAGCGGAAAAATTTGCAAGGTTTTCATTCAGTCACACTCACACTCAGGTAAGCAACGTTTTAAGCCAGATCAAAAGATATTGAACCAAGTCAAATAAAGTATGCTCCACAAATTGCAAGGTAACTTGCATCATGTCCATTGAACAATCTTTCCTACTAAGTGCTTTGAGGTACAACACGTTATTTTTAAACACGAATCGGGAAAGACAAGACCCCCAATCATGGAAATTAAAATACAAAAAAGTTGGGCATATTCTTTTTCACAGCTGCAATATTCCATTGGAAAACATTACATCAAGACTTGCTACAAACGAAACATGCACCCAAATTCTTCATCTACAACACTCTTCCAGTTTAAGCAAGTAGAAGAAAAACCGCTTGACCTTTTTTAGGCTATCATGCTGAATCATCCAAATACTGGTATAAAAGATTAGGACTGCAAAATCAGCTTGACTTAATTCAACCTTATTTCATTCTGCTGCTGAGTAACATGTTCGTACAATATTGTCCAAAAATCATTCGAATCACTTGGCATTGCATTCCTTTTTAGATCATGGAAAGCAAGAAAAAACATTTTATCTTGTCAGTTCTTTTTTTTTAATGCTTATCAGATGTACAATGTTGCATTCGGAAAATTAACTTGAAATGGCCTTAATGTACAACCAAGTATAGGAGCAACATATCTACAAAGATCAACAGGAGGAACAAAATCAACTTCTATTGATATGATCACTTTTGTGGTCCAGCAATGCAACAACTCATATTAGAAAGCCAGGTTTACTTCTTTTTATTCATAATAAGACGCTTTCAAAGTGTAGTTATATGGTTTAAGGGAGTGCTTGTGTAGAGAGACCATGCAAAACTTGTGTGGAGATGGACAGTAGTATCAGTTTTGAGCAGATTGCAAGAAATCTTTTGTAGCTATGCTCATTTGCAAATATATTTGATATTCATGAAAGTTAAGAAAGTTCGCTTGTATGGAAAGACGATGACTTCTGTAAATACAGACTGGAATTTTGACTAGTATCAGTTTCGAGCACAAGGCCACAAATTTCCAGTTTAGAATGTACAATCGAATATCTTTTATTTCCATACGAATTTTTTTCTTAAATTTGTGATGAGCACTATCACCAATCAAATTCGTATACGTAACCCGGGCTAGTGCATGAACTGTTCCCCCCTCATGACTCTAAACGAGCGTGCAACAAGTTCCTACCCCTCCTTTACTTGGTCAAAATGATTGACAAACAGCATTCATCTAGAGACTAGAAGCAGATTGTCTACTTTCTTGATAGATTCTAGGCTTTGTCACTTAGGAACATCAATCACACTCAAGTAACACTACCTAAAAAAATTTGCATTGGTCCCAATCTAGAGGACATTATGTAAGAATGGTAGTCATATGTGCAATAGGTTGCAGTTATTCAAGGATTGCACATCTACTGAAAGAGTAATTGCATAAAATGTTTTCAAGATCTTATCCACTAGTGACATGTGGAGCTCCATCTAGAATAGAACCTACACAAGAAAGGAGCCATGCAATCTCCAACCTTACACAGTCCACCCACAAAGAGACAAACCATCAACTTCATCGTACGTGGCATGGAACAAATGCCAAGGCATCATTACCTGGCATGGAACCCCAGGCAGTTGTAGGTCACATACACAAATGTGCATCCATAGTACCTCTAAAAACCAACGTACTAAGTTTCTACCACTTCTCCAGAGGTGAAGGCCAGACTCAACCCTGGTGGAAAGCTAGCCAAGGCCAAGGAAATATGCAGATATTGGTCATAGTGAAAATGTAGAGAAACCTTGCTTTCCTAGCATGTAGCTCCAAATACATCCACGCTCGTCCATAGTTGAGCATGAAACTTGTCTAACATGTCGAATGCCAAGATCACATGAAGAACTTGCCCACAGCACATTTTAAAAAAATAGCTGATGTGGTTCAAGTTAAAGTATAAAACATCGTACACGAAAACAAAGTTTGTAATTGCACCAAAAGGACACGTTCTAGACTAATTCTAGACTTCTCCACGTACACTTGTTAAGGCATTGTTCAAGAAGGAATTCATAGTACTGGAAACCCTCCTTGCCATGTACCTGTAAGAGGTCTATATGTGTAATATTAACAGAGAATGGCCATAAAAAAGTATGTAGGCTGCTCCGAATAATGATATTTACTACCAATGAAGCAAGCGGAACTATGCCTTCATCTCATGCTTCTGATCATACAATAAGGAACGTTAAGTTGATTCAATCGAAATATCAATCATTAATTATTAAGTACACATTGTCAACTGTTCTAGATGTTGTCTTGCTTACATACTTCTACATAGCCACTCAGGTATGGAACTTCCTAGTAAGTAAAGAAGTAAATAAAGGTTCTTACCGTAAAAGTTCACAGTAGTCTTCAGTTATTTCCTTACAGGAGGTGCTCAACTTTCAGAAAGAATCGTGCACGGTTAAGTCCATACATTCATAACTTACTTGCCCCATTACCATCATAACTGCATACAAGACCTGGCAAAAGCCGACGGACCACTTCCGTGAGCACCATGAAGCCTTGATGTCAATCCTACAACATGATTAGACAACAAAAAATTTACAGCTTGGTGACATGTGGCTTCACAGGACAGCAGAAGACAAGTGACCAGCTGTTGATGGACAACTGATGATGATCAGCATTTCTTCTCGTCTCCAAACAAAGATATAGAAATTGAGGAACCAAAAAATGGGCATGTCAAGGTACAAATTTTTGAAGTGACACAAGACAGCAGTCATGTGCCCTCTAGCCCTTGCTAGGTTGCTTCGGCATTCGTTCAAAAGAACGGCCATTTGTACCACCATTAAGCCTTGTTAAACCATTTTGCGGGATCTGATGGTTGCTCTGATATGAAGGGTGGCGGTTTTGGCTGTCACCACCGTTGGGGCGAATGCGATCTTTTAGTCCATTTATTGTCTGGTGATAGTAAAAACTACCTTGAGCATCTTTGACTAATTGCAAGGGTTCCAAGGTGCTAACCACTTCACTCATTAATGGCCTACACTTGGCATCCCTGCTTAGACATGCATTTGCTAAACTCAAAGCCTTCTGAAGCCCCTTCATTGGAACTTGTCTATCTAATCAATGATCCACGAGAAGAAAAGCTTTCCGCTTGTCACTTAGAAAAGGCCTTGCCCATTCCACAAGGTTGTGTTCCCCACTAGGCCTATTCTTGTCCATGGATCTACGACCCGTTATCATTTCGAGTAAAACGACTCCAAAACTGTAAACGTCACTTCTTGATGTCAGATGTCCTGCAACACACACAAAACATATCACCGTCTCCAAACATAGGAGGGAGGCCGCAGAGAGCTCCAAAACTGCTTTGCCATAAGAGTAGGAGGAGGAGAGTGCAAGAAGGCGTGGGAAGAGAGTGCAAAAAAGGAGAAGATGAAGTGCCTCACTAATAATATAGGTGCAATCGAATGAAAGTAAAGTGGCCATTTGTAACCGTAGGAAGAGAGGCAGGTGATCTTGACCTCTGAAAATGCCATAAATGTAGTTGGAGTGTACGAGGGTTTGCGGATCTCAAGGCAACCCTAACCCTAGTTAATAGGTGAGAGGGATTTGGCACCCTGCGTGTGTAAGTCTAACCCAATGATCACACAGTTATTTGATTGATTAGTTAAAAGTCAATAAAAGGACTTTAGGCCTTTTTGAAAGACTTTTAATGTCACAGGGCCTAAATGCCAAGTTAGTGAATAAAGTTGGATTTCCCTCCAGTTTTGATGGTTCCCACACTTTTTTGAATCTGAATAAAAAGAGAGGCAAGACCGGACCAATAGGATTCAGGGTCCTCCTCTCTACTATAAGAAGAGACCAGCTCGAGTTGCTCCTCATGTTCATTTTCTCATTTCAATAAAGCATATTGGTTCTCTTCATAAATGGATTGATGAATGTGCTTGCTCTCTATCACTTTTTCTCCATCTCTCATGCTTATTTGGATTTTGCTAATTGTTGGATCTGAGTGTTATTGGGATTGTATGTTATTATACTTTTTATGAGAGAGAAAGGGAGAGAGAGAAAGAGTAAGTTATCTCTGTTGTGGATGTGTAGTGTTAAGGGATAGTAAGTGTTAAGGGATGTGTAGTGTTAAAGAGTAGAATTAATGGATGTAGAGATAGGTGTGAGTCCTCTATTCATGTTGAAATCTGAACTAAACTATCGTTTCATGGGAATGAACCTATGCGTGACAACTAAGTCCGTTTCTTTGATGCTAGATTGACTAGATCTTGGATTCAAGTTAGGCAAGGAAATAAACCTACTACAATTTTGGCACCGTTGACGGGGAGCTAGGCCAATTTTTCAATTGCAGCATGATTGTTGGATAGTTAGCTTGCATTAGGCATCTTTTCATGACATGAATTGTGTTAGATCTGCATTTTAGGGTTAGTTCGGGATTGATTTTGCTTGATAGTGGATTGGCTGTTTGAAATCTAATCTGATTGATAAACATGGAAAGCTATTCAGATCACCAATTTGAAGATCCATTTGAATCTGAGATATCATAGAAAATAACAAAAATCGGTCAAATCTGCCAGATTTGGTAAAAAAGGAGACAAAAAGAGTCATCAGAGCTGATGACTTCTTAGCCTCTTTCAGAATACCTTCGCCGATTTGCAAACACCTTTGGTTCTCTTTACAGAACTTTCAGTTTGAAGGGCGAAGATTAATTCCTAGCCGATTTCTAGAAACATCAAAAAAACCATAAAAAACACCGAAAAATCGCCAAAACCCTAAAAATACAAAAAAAGAACCTTCGCTCGATTCATTGTGCTTAAGTGTGATTCAGATCTATCTACTGCTAGGACGGCGAAGAATAATACCAAAAATGGATCAGTTGTCATATTGCATATTTTTGTCAAAAAAGTCACTTTTTGCAAAAATACCAATATTACTCTTGATACTTGGCCAGAACCTTCGTCAAGATTCCAAAACATGCTATTTATAGTAGAATACTATTTTTTTAGTTTGGCAAAGATTCTTCTTGATCAGATCACAGAAATTCTTGATTTTACCCTCACCAGACTACAGAAACTATAATTTCTTGTGTCAGAAGCCTTTCTCTGATGTTTCATAGTTGTATCTATATCAAATCTTGCACCTGAAAGGTTGGTGACGGTTAATTCCCCAGAAATTGCCAGAAAAGTGTTCAGAGAGTTTTTTGTTCCAAAATAGCACTATTGAACCTTCGCCGAGACAACCTTTGCCTAGTGAACCTTCGCCAGTCCTATTTTTAGTTTTTGATTTTTTAGATCAAGTCTCTGTCAAAATTTGGATCAAATCTGATATATTCTGATTTGGATTCTGAGAGATTTATCATTTTTGAGAAGTATCAATTGATCGAATTTCGAAAAGTTTTTCATCATATAGAATCAGATTCTTGAAAAGTGGAATAGATCTAGTAGATCTAATATGAGATAGTTTTCTGAAAAAATCTAGATCCAATCTCATTATCTATTTGATCTACATTTGTGAAAATGGCTGCCCCTGGAGCTGCTCCTGAAGGTGCTGCACAAAAAGTCAATCCAATTATTGTTAGAAGAGCACCCTGATTGGATCTACCCAAATATAATGGATTAACAGATCTATGCTAAATTCTGTGAAGTCTATGGTGAGATTTATCCTCACGATAAACTTAAGTTGTTTTCTATGGACTTAACAAGCGCATCACAAGATTGGTACTATAATCAAGATGAAACTGAGCATACAAATTGGGAGGTTGTTAAGGGAGCCCTGATCACATGGTTCAAACCACGAAAGTTTATGAAAGACTCTTTCCTACTATTAAGTAAAAAATGGGAAAGCGGGAAATGGTTCGAGATTACATTGAACGGGTGAAACGTCTTAGATCTGAATGCAAACCTGAGCTGATTAACAAAAATGCCATGATTATGTGGTTTTTTTGAGGTCTACCTAAACGGATCAGACGTGAGTTGAAACGCCATAATGAGTATGCACTCTTGCAACATGCTATGGACAATGCAATTAGAAAGGAGGATGAAGATTCAAATAAGAAGCCAAATATCAGTATGTTGCCTTATACATCAGGGTAGACTACTACGACATCCACCACTATTGCATCAACGAATGCTAATGCTACTGCAGAAATGATGCTCAATGAGTTTGAGAAACTTGGGAAGAACCAACAGAAACAGATGGAAAAGTTGCAGTTGCAATTTGATGAGAAGATCAAAGCATTGGAAAATTTCCACAGGGGAAGCAAACAAGGAACTTAAAAATCTTGCAAATACTTTTCCTACCAGGGAAAATGTTTGGTGTTCTATTTGTACAAGAAATCTAATAGTGAACGAGTGTCCTCAACTGAAAAAATGAATGGAAATCAGTGTTTGCCATCTGTGTAATTCACCTGATCATGAGACTGCTTTTTGCAACTTCAACCCTCGGATAATTCAACAACGGTATGCCCAAATGGGATATCGAGAACCACAGTATGGAGGTAATCCAGCAGTAAGACCGCAACAATCTGCTCTTGGATACCCGGAACGTTTAGCTTTACCTGCCCCACCAAAGCACTCCGCTCCTCTTGCCAATTTGATGGAACCAGAACCTTACAGAAATGCTGAGCAATGGAACTATGGAAATGATCAATCAAGTGAATCTTCAGGTGGATCTTCAGAACAATATGTCATTTATGCTGCTGCTCGACAACAAGCCTCCAGAAATTGGACCAGAGCACCACTCGGATGCTTTGCATGTGGAGAAAACCACAGAGTTGCAGAATGTCCAAATAAAGAGAAATTTGTACCATTCTGTCGTGATTGTGGTTACGAGCATTACTAAAAAGACTATCCAGCAAGACCAAAGCCACCACCAGCTACAGCACCTGTAAATTTGATAACAATCAAGCAAAGACCAGTAGCTCAGAATAAACCAAGTGCACCCTTGATGGTGGTCACAGGAGCACATAAGCAGAAAGAACCAGTAATATATCCAGTACCTGCTGATTCTATGCCATTGAATTATATACCAACAGCATTGGGAGTCTATCCAAATCTTAATACAAAAAAATGAAGATATCAAGATATGAGACAGTGGATCAAACATCTGCAAGAAGAAGAGGAGCTTGAAGCTAACAACTGAAGTTCAATCTTCACCATTGTAGCCGCCAAGAAATTTACGTACGGATATGAATGATCAATTATATCATCTTGAAGAACCCTTCAAGATGATTGAACCAGAAGCACCGCATACAGAACTACTCATGAACATTTTGTCTAGCAAGATCAATATTTCATTGGGAGAGTTCCTGAAGTTGGTGCCAAAAGCAAAAGAAGTCTTAGCGCAAAAGTTAGCTCCAAAAGAACTAGAAGTCCATCATGAGCCACTTTTTTTGTGCTGGATTTGAAGAATTTAATGAAGTACTCCATGTTGGAGCCGCTTGGGAAAGTGAACAAAAGAATATCACTCTGTCGATACAGCATAGACAATTTCCTAAAGAATCAGCCATGATAAATGGAGCTTTAGGAGTTAACTTAATTTCTACAAAGCTATGTGCAAAATGGGGCCTTACAAAGATTAAGCCTGCTACTTTTGCTATTAAGCTAGCTGATCAAACGACAGTTTGTCCACAAGGAATGGTGAAAGATATACCTGCTAAAATTGCAGGAGTATAGTTCGTCATTACTTTTGTAGTGATGGACTTACCAGAACTGCCAAGTGTCTACCAAATTCTATTAGGACGTCCATGGTTATGAGTTGCGCAAGTATTTTATAACTGGGGTACCGGAAAAATCACTTTTGAAAATCGTGAACGTGCAGTTAAAATTGATCCTACAACTTGGACTACTATGCTTACAAAGTAATGCCGCTTGGACTCTGTAATGCACCAAGTTTATTCCAAAGAGTAATGCAATTTGCTTTTAAAGATTATCTGCAGAATTTTCTTGAAATTTACTTGGACGACTTGGGAATTCATAGTACAGATACAGACCACCTGGATCGATTGGAGAAAGTATTTGAAAGATGCCACAAATATCAGATTTCTCTAAATCCGAAAAAAATGTCAGATATGGATTTCCCACGAAGTTGTGCTTGGACATGTGATATCAAGACATGGTATTGCCACGGATTATTCTAAGATCAAAGTTATTGTGGAATTGCCACTGCCAGCAACAATTCGTGGAGTTTATGTGTTTATGGGTCATGCGAACTACTATCGAATCTTTATTATCTTCTTTGCGGATTTAGCACGACCTATATACAAACTGACTATTGCTCCTATTTGGACAGTAGAAGCGTTAGAAGCCTTTGAAAAATTAATAAAAACATTAACTTCAACACCAATACTGCGTTCTCCAAATTGGACGATAGAGTTTCATATTCATACGGATGCTTCAAAATACGCCATTCGATCAGTTTTGACATAGCCAGGTGACTATAAGAAAGATTATCCTATAGATTTGCAAGCAGACAGCTTACAGATCCAGAAAAGAATTATTCAACAACAGAACGTGAGGCATTAGTCGTGATTTTTTCTATTTGAAAATTTTGTCACTACCTCATGGAAACGCACTTTGCATTTTATACGGATCATCAACCGTTACTTTACTTGGTAAACAAGACATGCAATACTGGATGTATTGCAAGATGGTTATTATTATTGACTGAATTTGACTTTCGAATTGTGGCTCAAAAGGGCAAGCAACATTATCTAGCCGATCACGTTTCGCGAATTGAATCCGCACCAGTTAATACTGAAGTGGATGATGAACTGCCAGATGCTGCATTGTTCTGTGTTGAAACAGTACCTAAGTGGGCAACAGATATTGTTGAGTACCTAATGCTAGGACAACCAAATGACTCCTTGACAAAGTACAAAAGAGACAATTGATTCATAAGGCTCAATCTTATCAATTAATTGTAGGACAATTGTATCGTCGTGGATCAGATAATATTTTACGAAGGTGTGTTTTACCGCATGAAGTACCAGATTTAATCATGTTTTCACATGATGGCATGGGTGGAGGACACTTTTGTCATTAGGGCCCTTTTTGGACTCAAAAAGGGCCTCTTCACTAATCATGATTAATGTTAATGACGACATGTGTGCCAATAAAAGAATGACAATTGAGCAGCAATGGCCCATATGACATGGCAAATTACATGGTGTAGATTAAATCAAGTGTGGGACCAGTAAGTACACCTCTAGCATTAACCCTACATTAACTGTACATGGGAGGCTAACTACACCTATCACATAGCTATTAACTAGACCCAACATACCTGCACCTAATGGCTAGTTTATCTACTCATTCAAGATATTCAACCTCTCTCTCTCTCTCTCTCTCTCTCTCTCTCTCTCTCTCTCTCTCTCTCTCTCTCTCTCTCTCTCTAAATGACCTCCCACCCTACTCATTCTCCATATTGACATAGCAATCTTTCCACTATGTTATACACTCTCTAACTCAAGACCAGACACATTGTCTTTTTATAGATCATGACTTCTAGTCAAACAAGAAGAACAAAGATTCAATTAAACTCCATTGTTGCACCAATCAAAGACTCCAATGACCATTGGGTGCCTACGACATTTTTGACTCTTGATTGGGTATATATGCAACCCTCTAGTAAAGGAATTCACAGGGTTGCAAAGAGAAACCGTGACAACAAACAGCACCATTGGAGAGGAAGAATTCACGAATTCAAAGTCGATTGCAACGAAGGTTACCTAGCCAGAGTGCAACACATCTACATGCGTAGAGATCTTTTGTTGGACACGGCAGTTGCTGATAGAAATATACTTTCGCATTGTAAGTCTTACATCTTTGAATGTCAAAGATATTTTACTTGTAAAGTATTATTGCTTCATTCTATTACCTCTTGTGCAGATGTTTTTCCTTCAGATAGCTATGACTGGCAGCATGTAAAATCGTTCACGGGAAAGTTCTCTGCAATACATGCAAAATATGGAGTACTAATATATGATGGGCTCAAGTCTTCTGCGATCATAGGACTGGGTGTTTACTTTTACGATCACATGTATGAAGTTCTAAAGAAAAACTTTGGGACTGACAAATTATTGCCTCTTTCTGAGCCTACAATCGATTCTCACGATTGGCCTTAGATTGATAAATTGACCATCGAATTGACCAAATTCGAACTCGTAAAAGAGATTACGATGAATATGAAGCCAACATTCGGATCCAAACATGTTTACACTAGTGTCAGCATGCCTATCGATGTATTTGTTGTCATATATAAAACAATATCATTTCGAAAAACAAATACATTATGGGTATGGAAAGCGACGGAATCCTCATTGTTGTGCTACTAGATTTAGACTCCTCAAATTATTAACGATCTACATGGATATTCGAATCTCGAACCAATAGAATACTACGCAGTTTAAAGTCTTCTTCACCACTACCTGCAATGTTACCTTAATCGTGACGGCTGTGCTTCATATTGTTATTATAATATTTGGATGAGTTAAGCCAAGCTTTGAAACTCAAAGCGTCTCTATTTAAGTTGCATAGCAAAGAAACATAACGTGTAACAATTTACAAGGTAACAGTGTTTGCATCCTCTCTCTTGGAGTTATAGTGAGACGTAGCATAAAGAGGACGAAAAAGAGTGCATTTTACATCAATCAATCAACATTCTACAATGGGTATTGCTGCTACAGATCGTGCAAAAGGCATGCACCCACAATTTAGTCGTTTGCTGATTGCTGCGTGCATGAGTATGTTACTCGCTCATGCCAACGCCCAAGGCTTCGATTTCTTCTACTTCGTCTTACAGGTTGGTCTCATCGTTGTTTCTCCCTGCTAGCGATGATCGATCAGCGTATGCATTTGTGTACTCTCGTCGCGAGTGGTTGATCCAGTTTATATCTCTGAGCTCAATCACGTACTAGATGTGGGCTACAGTTGCCAATCATATGCAGGACGTTTTCTAAATCCATCAAACTAGCGCTATATATAGCATAACTACAGCTTTTACTTTTGAAAAGAGTCGTGTCCGATGTTCAATATTATCCGTTGGGTAAGTAGGCACTCAGTATCTTAGACAATGGTTTCTTATCGAAATCTTCCATTTGTGTTGCAGTGGCCTGGATCCTTCTGGCAGCAGCTGTTGCTATCCCACTACAGGACAGCCTGCATCCGATTTTTCCATTCACGGCCTGTGGCCAAATTACAACAATGGCGGTTTCCCATCCAACTGCGATCCCAACAATCCCTTTGACATCAGCCAGGTCGCTTCCCCACTCACTCACTCTCTCTCTCTCTCTCTCTCTCTCTCTCTCTCTCACACACACACACACACACACATTTTGTCAATTTTACCATATCAAAGATTTTATTCGTCATGGCAAAGACTCTTCTTATGAACTTAGGGCTAATGAAATTGACTCCTGCATGCACTGTTTATATCTCAAAGGCATTAATCAATCTATCTAACCTGCGGCGGCTTATTTTCAGAAAAAAATTAATGTCATATATTCTCTTTCAGGTATTTGATATAGAGAGTCAGTTACAAACAAGTTGGGATTCACTTGCATGCCCTAGCAGCGATGGCACAAGCTTTTGGACCCATGAGTGGGACAAGCACGGAACATGCGCCGAGTATCTATTTAGCCAACACGCATACTTTCAAAGTGCTTTGGACTTGCGAAGCTCCGTTAATCCACTGGGAGGTCTCAGCGCTGCATGCATTAATTCCAATGGTGGAGCTTATAGCTTCACAGTTATTCAGAATGCTCTAACTTCTTCGCTTGGCCACACTCCAGGAGTGCAATGTAGCCGTGATGCTTCTGGTAACAATCAACTGTAACAGCTGTACATATGCGTGGCAACTGATGCTTCCACATTGATTGATTGCCCACTTTTCCCGACCTCCGGCTGTTCATCGACTGTGCACTTCCCGTCTTCCTGATACCTCGTGTCGCAATATGCACTGCAAATTTTGTTGTTGAAGAAATCACTCAGAACCAGAAGAGTGTGTATATGTATGTATAGCAGCAGCATTGATGAGTCCTGGATACTATCATTCTTTTCTTGAGCGTCTTCATTGGAAACGTAGCATAGCATTGTTCCGGGAACAATGCTTATAATATAATAATTGCAAGGATGTGCAGTTATTCAATAATAAATTAGCCTTTTTCACTAATTATATTGTCCTTGTTTCCATGGCCTAAATTTAAAATTCCACTAATCCATCATCCTTTCTTTCAAGGGGGGAGGTTCTTATTACCAAACTCCTCCATGGAATTATTTGGGGATTGGGAGGTAGGCCTTGAAGGCCCTTGTGATGGCCTCAGAACGACCCAGGAGGAGGCCGTACTTCCTTGTTGTAAAAACTGACTTTCACCTTGAGATGAAACTATCGGAACAAGTCATGGAAAACAAGAACTTAGTAAGTTCTAACAGGAAAATTGTCAAGGAATCCAAAATTTTATGTACGAGTTGAATACGGCTAATATTATCACAATAAATGGTAGCTGGATAGTTATGTTTGAAGTTCAGACTCTTTAAGAGAAGCCTCATTGAGATGGCTTCTTTGGTTGTTTATGTTGTTGCTACATATTCGGCTACAATCGAGGACTTCTGCCTCTTCCTATTCCTTGAAGTGGGTGCCAAAGATAGATAGATGTAGTAACTAGAAGCTGAATTCCTGATACTTAAGTCTTCCACCCAAGCTGAATAAGACTGTTGAACTCTAGAATTCAACATGGATTGAGAGACTGTACTTACTATATATTCCAGATTAGGTCCGGTGCACGCCATTGCATACATTAATGAGCTGATAAGTGAGTGCCATGGATAATTCTTCATGATTGAGACTACAACAGGTGTCGAAGGGCACATATACCTTGTTGAGTTTAGGTCTTGGTTCCATTAGTTAATCAGTCAA
The DNA here is from genome assembly GCA_029204225.1 of Diphasiastrum complanatum. Lineage (NCBI taxonomy): Eukaryota > Viridiplantae > Streptophyta > Lycopodiopsida > Lycopodiales > Lycopodiaceae > Diphasiastrum > Diphasiastrum complanatum. Next base: position 62,768,939 of record CM055102.1, read on the forward strand.
CTTTGATTCATGCATTTCGAATTTCTCTAGGATGTGTTTTAGATATTTTTGTTGGCCTAGAAGAATTGTCTTCTTGGCTCTATCGCAAAGGAATTGAATGCCACATAGAAAGTTCATAGGTCCTATAGGATTTGTCATGTCAAATTTTGTGGACAAATTCGACTTGGTACTTTTGAGCAACGAAGTATTATCACTTAAAAGTATATAGTCATCAGTACAAAGAGAAATAAATAGTTACTTTGGACATTCATACTTAATATAGACATTTGAGCTAGTAGCAGTAGAATAAAAATTGAGATGTAATAGATAATCATTGATTTATTTAAATCAAGCCCTGTGTGCTTGTCTGAGCCCATATAGAACTTTATGGATCTTACACACTTGATCTTAAAGAACCTCAGTTGCATGTAAATATCGTCATGGATGTAAAGACTCAAGATTGCAGTTTGTATATCCATCTAACATACTTCAAGATCATCTTATGTTGCTATAATTGCCAACACGGTTCGAATAGATGCAAGTTTACAAACAGGATTAAAAGTCTTTTTGTAATCATTACCTGATTATTGTGAGTAGCCTTTGGCTATAGATCTTGCCTTTCATTTACAAATGGAGCCATTGGAATCGTACTTTTGTTTGAAGATCCAATTGCATTGTTGAATGACCCTCGTTTTGGTAAGATGATTGACAAGAGTCCAGATTTGGTTCTGTATCAATGAATTGTATTCATTGTTCATTATTGCCTTCCACTTATCATAATTCACATTCGACAATACATCATGAAGAGTGAGAGGTTCCTTGACTGTTGTCCAAAAAGACTGAGTGAATCTTTCTTGTGGATGCGTCATTTGACCAGATCTTCAAACAATTGGTTGTTTTTAATTATCTGAGCCTAAAGAAGAATGACATGGTTCAAGGTGTGAAGTGGATGGATTTGAGACAAGAGTTTTTTTAACATTGGCAAACAATGATTTAGGATTAAAACCAATAATAATTCATGTTGTCTCATTTGAGGTTATAAAATTTGTCTTCTAGAAAGACTACATCTCTACTAACAAATGTCTTACCTGTCGAAAATCAATGGGAATGAGCGGGCTTGATGTAGGAATGAAAGCACAACAGAGAGTAGTAGAATATTCAAATTAAATGATTCAGACAAATGTACAATGAAATGAAATAGTAGTGGGAATGAAAATTTGCACTCTGATTAATATCAAACAATGAGTATAATGCGTGAATTGATAACTTCAGGTTACAGTCGTTCAAAGTGATAACTCTGGTTCCAAAAACTCAAATAATTAGAAGAAGTTTTCTGATGAAGATTCGAGGATTGATATCCTACAAAATATCTACAACACCTTTTTGTTGCAATTATTACAACCACTTCATTACATTTAATGCATGTACAAAGTGGTCGGACTGTCAACGTGAAGTCATTGGGTCGGATTTAAGACCAACGGTAATGAAAATAACCTGTATCAACAATATACACTGACTCAAAAAATATAGAATTTTTTGAGTCGATCCGATATTGAAAAATTCTATACTATTTGATCCTGACTTTTTCAATCCTCTGTTTAGAAATTCGAGCCTTATGTTTTTGGTTTTTTAGGATGCTCACTATTGAATAGATTTGAAGCTGAGCATCGAATTCCAACACTCCCTGTTAATGTGGATCCTGAAAACTTTTGATTTTCAGATTCAGCATGTCATTGAATCTGATATGGTACTCCTTTGACAGAGCCTTTGTGAAGTAATCTGCTGCCTAGGGATATCTCCTTGCTTTGCACTTTCTCTTCAAATAGTGATATCTGATTTTGATACTTGCTTCGAGAATGAAATCTCGAATTGAGAGAGAGAGAGAGAGAGAGAGAGAGAGAGAGAGAGAGAGAGAGAGAGAGAGAGAGAGAGAGAGAGAGAGAGAGAGAGAGAGAGAGAGAGAGAGAGAGAGAGATGGTGCTTTGGTTGTCACAAAAGATGGTCGTTGGATGTGAGTGTGCAAGGTCAATTTCTTCTAGCAGGTGCCTCAACCAAATTGCCTCCCTCGTAGCATTCGTGACAACAATGTATTCTGATTTGGTTGAAGACAATTCTACTGAGATCTGCTTTTGGCTGTTCCAAGAATTGGGCCTTGATTGTATAAAAATACAAATCCAGAAGTAGACCTTTTGGTATCGATATCTCCTACCCAATCCACATCTATGTATCCTTCAAGTATGTTGGTAGGTTGGCTGCCTCCATAATAGATGCTAAGATGTTTGGTTGCCTGGATGTACTTTGTGACTTTTGTGAGTGCTTTCCAATGGGTTCGATAGGAACTGGTTGAGTGAACTGATCGAATATGCAATGTCGGGTTGAGTTTAGATCTCAATAAGGAATGCATTTATTTTCTTGAACCAGGCTCTGGGTGACTGTTTTATCCCATAGAGTGTCGTGTGAATTTTGCACACAAGGTGTTGCTTACCCCTCAGTTCATATCCTTCCAGACATAAAAATTTCCTCTTCAATGGTCCCGTTGAGGAAAGTGCTGGACATCCATTTGATGAACTTTGAGATCTGCTGCAGTTGCAAAGGAAAGTCATAGTCGGATCGAAGCATGTTTGATGATTGGGCTGAAGGTCTCTGAATAATCCAGATCTAGAATCTAGGAATAGCCTTTGGTGACCAGCCTGGCTTTGTATCAATTCAACCTTTCCTTCAGCATCATACTTCGCCTTGAATATCCATTTGCATGGAATCGGATTTTTTTCCCTTTGGCAGCTTAGTGACTATCCATGTTTGATTCTCTATCAAATAATCGAATTCAGTGTCCATCGCTACTATCTATTGATTAGCATCAGATGGAGACATCACCTCCAAAATTGTATTTGGTTCATGCATGAAGTAGCAGGCTGCATCGTCCATAAATCTGGATGGAGGCTTTCTTGGTTGATTTGATCTTTTTGGCTAAATTTCGACCCCCTCCTATTCAGGCTCATTTTTGTATCAATCTCATGATTTTTGATCCTAGAGTCTTTTTTGATACATAGATTAGAAATTTTTCAAGCTTTTCCCTGTGGTTGATAAATCGATCTTCCACAAAAATGACATCTCTGCTCGTAACTAATTTTTCTGTTTCCAGATTGTAGAGCTTGTATGTATGGTGATCTGGGAAGTAGCCAACGAAAATCAATTTTGTGCTTTTGTCATCCAACTTCAATCTGAGATCTTCAGGGATCAGAGCATAAGCAATGCAACCAAACACTCTAATATTCTTGAGTGATGGTTTCGATCATGTCTACACCTCATAAGGTGTCTTGCCATTCTGGGCTTTGGTGATGGATTGATTTTGTAGATAGGCAGATGTTGAAACAGCTTCCACCCAAAATTTTTTCAAAAGAGAGGAATGGGCCAGCATGCTCTTGGCAATTTCGATGAGTGTCCGATTCTTCCATTCAGCTACACCATTGGACTGAGTTGAGTAGTCATTGTGAGTTGTTGATATATTATGTTGGCCTTGCATAACTCCTTAAATTTGGTGGAGATAAATTCTCCCCCTCCATCTATGTGTAGAGCTTTGATCTTCCACTGGGTCTAATTTTCTGTGGATGCCTTGAACTGCATGATGAACTTCAATGCCTCTTATTTGTTCTTCATAAAATAGGTTGCAGTCCTTCGAGAGAAGTCATCGATGAAGGTTAGGAGGTATAGAGCTCCCCCTTTAAAAACAGTCTGCATTAGGCCATAGATGTCGCTATGTACAAGATCTAGCAAGCCTTTAGAAGTATGAACTGAGTAAAAAATGAAAGGGCTTCTAACATGCTTGCTGATTATACAATTTTCACATGGAGAAGTTGGCTTGCTGATAGAAGGTAGGTCTTGTACTAGTTCCTGAGTCGACATTTGTTAAATACTATTGAAGTTCAAATGGCCTAATCTGAAATGCCAAAGCATATCAGATGATTTGGAAGTTGAGGTGTGAAGAGTTTGACAGTTGGAAGAATAACAGTGGCTAAGTTTGTATAGATTGTCACTATTTCTCTGGAAAGCTAAAACTTTTCAAGATTTGTCAAGGATGGTGTAGCCGGTTGTATCAAATTTGACCCTATGACCTGAATCAATGATTCCGCTAATTGAGAGCAGATTTTTGGTCAGATTTAGAATGTGGAGAACGTTGGACAACAACTTGACTACACCTTTCTAAAATTTGATTATGTTCCCTCACCTTGAATGGAATGTGATGAGCTGTCTCCAACTTGCACAACTCGAGAGTGGATAAAAGATTTATAATCATTGAGCCAGTCTTGATGGTAAGTCATGTGTTGAGTTGTTCCAGAATTGAGATATTAGGATTCGATATCCTGTTGTTATCTGACCTTGGTCATAAGACTGCTTCATCTTCCCCTTAGTGTCCTTGATCTCATGTCCAGTTCTCTTGTAGTATCTGTAGAATAGTTTTTGCTTTGGTTGGAAAGATAAGGAGTTCGAATTCAACCCTGAGCCAGAATTCAACCCAGAGCCAAAATTTGAGCCTGAATCCAAATTCAATCCTGGACTGCATATTGCTCTTCTTTTTTGATCTGAACTTCTGATTTTTGAAATATAGAGCTTGAGGATCCGACCTTTTGCCTGAGGAGGTTGCAGTTCTGCTGGCCTCCTCTTGTTGAAGTAATGAACTCACTCTTGAAAGGGTGACCTTCTCTTAGATCGAGATTGCTAGGACTCAATGATTATAGGACGACTCGATAATAGAGCATAACAGCATTGGTATCTTCAATGACTGAGCTAGTTGTAGTCATCTGCTCCATAAGATTTTGGAAAGTGTTAATGTGGCTCGAAACAGTTACTACTTCAGATATTCTCAGGGTGAATATTTTTTTCCTCAAGTGGAGTTTGGAGGAGACGTCCCTGATATCGTAGAGAGTTGCTAGGATGTCCCATGCATTCTTAGCAGTCTGAATAGCACGTATGTAACTAATTTGATTGTCTTTTATGTTGAGAGTGATCATGGCCAAAGCGTTGTCATTTTTCAGTCTCCATTTGGTGATAGTGACTGCATCACCTTCAGGTTTAACTTTTGTGCCATCAACAATGTCCCACAATTCCCTGGCTAGTGGTATGTCCTTCATTTTGAACTTCCAGAGATGGTAGTTACCCCCTTCGAGTCTATCGATTAGATAAGAACTGGTAGATGAATCCATTCTGGTTGAGCGAGATCATTGGTAAAAACAACGATTTCAAGATATTGCTGGCTATGCGCTTGCTAGTACAACATCTTAATAGAAACAAGACTTGATAATCCACAGAAAATGTGTAGATTACGGAACAGCCCGCTCTGATACCATGTCAAAAATTAGTGGGAATGAGCGACAGCTGATGAGTGAGCTTGATGAAGGATCTCGGAAGCACAACAAACAGTAGCAGAATTCCAAATTGAATGATTCAGACAAATGCACAATGAAATGAGACAATAGTGGGACTAAAAATTTGCAGTCTGATTAATATCAAACAATGAGTACAGTGCTTAAAGTGATAACTTTAGCTTACAATCATTGAGAGTGATAACTTTGGTTATAGAAACTCAAAAATCAGAAGTTTTTTGATGAAAATTCTAGGATTGATATCCTACAAAATATCTACAACTATCTTTTGTTGCAGTTATTACAACCGCCTCATTATAGTTAATGCATGTACAAAGTGGGCGGACTGTCAATGCAAAGTTGTTGGGTCGAATTTTAGACCGGACGGTATCAAAATTTACAAGTATAAAAAATATACACTGAATCCAAAAATATAGAATTTTTCAAGTCGATTCGGTATCAAAAAATTCTAGAAAATTCGATCCCAAATTTTTTGATCCTCTTCAGAAATTTAAGCCTTTTGTTTCTAGTTTTTCAGGATGCTCATTATTGAATGGATTTGAGACTGAGCATCAAATTCCAACATTACCAGCTTCTAGCTCATAGACATTGTAAGTCTTATAATCTAATAAATATTCAGGAAATATGCACTTGGTAATAGTGTGGTCAAATTTCTTCCTTTGTTTTATGGGTTTTGTGAATAGCTTACACACCTGAAGATCCTTAGATGATCTACAATTGGTTTCGTACCTGACCAAGCATCCTTAGAGTTTTTGTTGTTGATGGCCTTCACTACAACACCTGCCGCAATTTGCCATGCGTCTTGCCACGTGAATCGCACTCTTTTTTTAAAAAAAAATTTGTTGCGGACGTAGAAAAAACACGGCGCAATGAGGTCGTCGGGATCCGAAAAATATAAAACACGTAAGAGTCCGGCTTACATAAGCTGTCAACTCCCCGGACCTCAGGTCCTAGTGGTTGACATCAGGTCCGACGTGGACGTCAGACTCCGACATCCAACGTGGACGTCCGATGTGGATGTCAGAATGCAACGTCCAAACACGTCACATCCAATCTGATGTGGTTGTTGGATTTTGACGAGAACATTAAGATGTCGAAATTCGACGTCTGTTGAAACAGAACAAACCCAAAAATTGTCTGACGGATGTCCACGACATCCATGCGACGTTCATCCGACGTCTACATGAATGTCAGATTCCAACGTCCCAGGAAGATGTCCGAATCTGACGTCTACTAACAAAACCATCCCATAAAATGTCCAACGTGTGTCCACCGTCTATCCGACCTGTGTCCCGACGCATTTTAATGTTGGATTGCGACGTCCCTGATTAGGTTATAGATAAATAAAAAATGTGTAAAAAATAGCGCGCGCATTTTTATCGGGCTGTTCTTGGAGAAGCAATGTTCATGAATTATTTTTGAAACAATATTTTTGAGTTGCATTCAACATATGGATCAAATAACAAGCTAAGCATGAGGTACTTTTCATTCCTAAATTACTTAATACACATAGATTACTTTTAATTCCTATATTTATTGCATTACGTCATGTGCATTATGAATGACAATACTTTATTGCATGGCTTTATGCACATCATAAATTTCATTTAGATTTCTATATATGATATTGATTCTTGTTTTGAAATCCGACATTGCACATGGCTTTGAATTCTTAGTTAGTTATTACATCAGTCCACATCTCGAAATTTGGCATTGCAATTTTTGAAAAAAGAAGACTGCACATATAAAAGCAATGGTAATATAGCACGATCATTTATAATGATCATATGTTTGTAATATCAATCAATGTATTACAAAATTGGTGCTATAATTTTGCATGAGTCTCTAGATCTCTAGATCTAACATGTACATCAACTAAAAAACGCATCAACTAAATTACATAAATATTTAATACTCGATTTTACTAAATTAAATATAATTAGTATGAATACAAAAACTAGTACTTACATTTGGAGGATGATCCTCGTTCTTTAGTTTGTCGACTAAAGACACGTATGATTCCCTGAAGACAAAGTCGTACTCCTCCTTAGTTGTCAAACGTCCATAGTCTACCAAGTATCCATGCATTCAATTTAAGTTGAAATTAATTTAGGGCTAAGTTGGAGCAGCTAGTCATAATGCATATTACAAAATAAAAGCATATGAAATCAAAGATAAACTATAAGAGTAGTTTAGGTTCACTTATCATGCTTTCTTGCAATCTTGCCTTTCCGCTTGAGCCGATTGCCTATCCCATGCATCCTAGCAGTCGCGACATCTTTTTGAATCTTGTATTTATCTGGTGTTCATTCATCCACTTTTACATGGTTTCAATCATTTCTTGAACACAAGGAGGGCTTGGATTGCCTGTCCCTATAAGCTTGTCATGCCATATCAAGACGATGCCTAATTCGTAAGCTCATATGCTTATGAATTTTCTTCTCATCAAAACCACCCTCTCTTTTCTGTTGGCAATTATGTTATCGACAGGATCCACGTCATAATAAGGATTTGTGGAAGACTCTTCAGTAGGGGCAGGAGCCGCGGCCGCTTTTGAGAAACCACTCTCATCTAAGCATACGTGATAGTTGTGCTTTCTGCTCAAGAGTTAATGATGCATACAAAGTTGAAACATAATCTCCTGAGATTTCACCACTGCCTGACCCGATATGATTACTACATTCATAAACATACAATACATTACAATAAACCCTAATATATTGAAATGAAGTAAAAAAGAAAATCGACTACAGAACTTTAATGCATATTAAAGTGGGACTTTCATACATGTGATAACAAAAGAAGAGATAGATGTGCATTTAGAGCCTGCACCAAGATGCAAAAGAATCATATAAGTGACAATGTATAAGAATAGTACTATTTAAAAATTAAAACATGAGAATCATACAATAATCGGAAGATAAAAATCATGCTATCTAAATATTTATTCATTAGTGACACTTAGACTATATGGTTGGACTTTGGCTTTATTATTCATTATTAGGCCATTTGGACATATTACTGGAGAGTGGGGGCCTTCTTGGAGGACGCACAATTATCCCTCCCAGTTGGGTCCTAGCCACCAGAAGCTTCCTTTTAGGGCTTCCTCTTGGCTATAAGTAGAGAAACTGTGTCATTTGTTATTCAGCTGATGATATTGATCTCTCTCTTTAGTCTCCTTAATTTCTCTCTTTCATGCTTTCTAGGGTTAAGTCTCTGCCTATGTGTAGCTTTCATAGCTTAAGTCTTGCTTATGTGCTACTTTCATAGCTTATATCTAGATCAATTGTGGTTTTATCCGTAACTTGGTATCAGAGTCCTTTCCAGGGCATAATCTTGGGAATTTTTTACCTCACCTCCATCGTGCCCTGCCCTACTCCTCCATCGCTATCCCTATAGTCCCATCGTTGTCCTATTTCCATGCTCCATCGTTGCCTTGTCCCGCTCCTCAATCACTGCCCCTACAGCTGCATCGCTGCCCTATTGCCCTACTCCATCGCTACCCCTACAGTTCCATTGCTACCCTATCAGCCCTCCTCCATCGCTGCCCCTTGTCCTCCTTGCTGCCCAGCGCTCCCCCTGCTTTGCTTCTTCACTTCCTTGTTGCCCAACGCTGCTTCTTCCTTTCCCTCCTTGCTGCCCATCGTTGCCCCTGCCTCTGCTTTGATCTCCTTGCTGCCCCTGTCTTATTCTATTTCTTATCCATCGTTGTCCCTGCCTTCCGACCTGTCACTTTCATCCAAACTTTTACCATTTTGCAGCCATCTTCTGCAATTATCTTGAAGACTGTCCAGCGCCCATCACCATCCAAAAATCTTTCAATTCCATTTTTGTTTGTCATCTCAATTTGTCATTTGACTCCTAGCTGTCCAACACATTTTTACAGCCTTCACTTTTACTTTTTTTTTTCTCTCTTTCCAGTCATTTCATTTGTTGCTTACTGTCTTTTGTTAGTTGTGATAATAGTGATTTTAATAGACTAATTTGGGGTGATGACAAGAGTCCACTCCCTCAAGTTTTCATCTATTCCTTCCACTATCATTATGGCACATTCACCTACCCCTAGTGAGATTGCTCAGGAACACTTATCCGACCAGTTTCGGTGCATGGATGATAGACTTTTCGGCCTCGTTCTTCGCTTCGATACAGTTATCACCGGCTTTGCTACTATGCAGCTACAAATTCATTTTTTATAGTCTCATGGTCCTGGAAAAGCTTATGTCTTTCCTTCATTTGGGACTCCCCTCCATTTGGATTCCCATCTTCTTCTACTAGTCAGCCTGGTGGTGGTCCTTGATATTGATATAGCATGCTATGATACTATTGATGATGTCATTGCATGCTTTGATGGTGCTACCGATGTTGTTGCATGCCATAATATTGTTCCATGCTTTGAAACTGATATAGTATGTCTTGCTACTATTGCCGATGTTTGCTGTATGTTTTGATATTGTTGTTGAGCACTTTGATGCTACTCGTGTTCTTGAGCACCATGCTATAGATGTTGTCACCTATGCTCCTTATTTCAATATTATTCATGGGTCTACGATTTCAGATGCTTTGTCTACTCTAGTAGATCTCCATATGGCATACAGTTATACATTTCATGATGGTCCTATTGTAAACTCACTAGCTGATTTTGTTGATACCCGTCTAGATGAGTATGCAGTTCTTCTAGATGCATATTTAGGCCAGAACTTATCAGTTGATGCTTCTATTATTATGCCTATGTATGTTGTTTGTGGATCATATTATTCTAGATGCGGAACGAGAGTATATAGCTTTAGTGGATATAGGCAGTACACATTCATTTATCAGCAATTACATTTCCACCAAGATTCATGCTACATCTATTTCTACTTTCCAGCCTCTCAGTGTTGAGGTTGCTCGTTCTCATTCTTTTTCCAGTTCTGAGATGATTCAAGCTTGGATTATCGCATTGGTGATTTTTCTGGTGAGGCAGATTTGTACATCATTTCTCTAGAGCACTATGACATTATTTTTGGTGCACACTGGTTCTCTTCACCTGGTATTGTTGTTGTGGATCTCTCTCAACAGACACTTTCCTTTACTTATGGTAGTCAGCATCATTCACTTGCTGATATTGACTCCTAGAGTGACTATCAGTTGGTTACCGGGAAGTAGTTTATGCGTAGCCTACTAAAGGCTCAAGATGTAGCTCTTTTTTCTATCTAGAGTACATCAGTTGCACTTTTACCATCCGTGGGTCCTCTTCCTCAGATTGATGCTACTCCGGATTTACAGGTTGTTGTTGTGTGCCTTGTGCCTATATGCCTTGATTCACAGATATTGTATTTAGTGGCCATTCCTAGTTTCATTGATATTGTGGCCATATACCTTGGTGGTATTTCTACTATTGCTTTTGCGCATCCCTCAGATAGTCCTCCTGGTTCAGTGGTTGGTGGAGTATCTTCTCCATTGGTCTCTATATTTCCATCTCTTGAGTCCGTTATGGCCGATGTTCCTACTGATTTCTATGGGGTTCTTCACGGGTCCACGTTTGATGGTTCCCTCACTATTGGTGACCAGGTTGTATCTTCTTTCACTTTATTCCATGGATCGCGGCTTAAGGTTTATTTTTGCCTCATGATACATGATTAATGCGCCTTTGGCCCATATCGTTACACATTTTCTATTCGAGGATATTTGCCAAATGGTCACTATTACTTATCTAGGGTATTTATATGTTCGGATCTTTCTAGATGAGTATATGGGCATCCTTCAATCTCCTTGTGTTTCTACATATAGGTTTGCTGCAGTCCATGCCAATGCTATGGATATATGGCATTCCTGGTTATTACATATAGCTTGGTTTCCATTCAGACCTGTTGATTGGTGCTGATTTTTCCATATTAGTGATCGCCTATGGTGCGGATATCTCTATGATTATGCATGTGGCTCTCTATCTGTTCCTTGGATTGTTGCTCATTGTCAGGCTTGGCATATCTTGATGGCTTGGGTTATTGCCTCCATTCCAGCTACTATCTGTCCAGGTGATCTTCAGGTTTCCCGTCATTTCAGGTTGCTCCATATCGCTTGGTCTCCGATGCTGAGTTGCCAATTTAATCTGGTTTTCTAAGACCATCAGAGTACCTTGAGAGAGTTCCTTCTCCTCTCTTGGATAGTTTTTGGGGATGTAGCCACCAGATACTTCAATATTGCCCATATGTGCTTTGATACTCATTTTCAGCTACACGTGGATATTGCTCCGATGCTTGCTACTAATGTTGGAGATTATGTTCCTCATTCCAATGCATTTCTTCTATTCCTCACTTGAGCGCCTAGCGTGTACTTTGGGATTACACTTGCGGCCAGTTTCGATGGGTCATCCGATTCTCCATCCGTTTTTGGTGCATCCTATGATGGATTGGTATGTCCATATGAGGTCTTTCTAGATCAGTTTTTTGGCTATGGTTTTTTAGTTGGGGCCTCTACCTTTCTGGATTTGTTGCTATTGTTTTATACATCATGTCTTTTTAGATTATTTATTGAATTCTTGGACCTTTTGGAGCTTTTGACATGTTGATCTTCTCCTGATAAGAGCCTTGAAGGTACCGTGTGCCATTGCTACTTCTCATTCATGGGCCTTATGGATAGCTTGGGTTTTTGACCATGCTGATGCACATTTCTCCATTTTAGTTATCCTTTGTCAGGATAATCTCTTTATGATCCATGTTTCTTGGCAGTTCAAAAACAGTCTAAATAAGTTGTTTTATTTCTTTGAATAGATTTGTGGATTTCATTTCAAGTGTTAATATACACAAAACCCCAACAATATTTGTATGCAAAAATTTATCAAATAGTTAATTATTTAAACTTATGGATGAAGGTTGGGACAAAAATTCAGATGGAGAAATAGAATGCAAAATTAAAATGTCTTCCATGTGCTTTCACCATCAAATACAAGAGCAAATGTTGAGTTTATGCTGCCATTACCAAAGATGGAAAAAAACCAGGAGTAAATGGATGCCACTCGATCAAGACTTGAAAGCCAGTGGACTGTTGGAGGGTTTGTGGATATCGAGACAACCCTAATCCTAATTAATAAGTGAGAGGGATTTGGCACCCTGTGTGTGTAAGTCCAACCCTATGGTCACATAGAGATTTGATAATTAGAAAGTCAATAAAAGGACTTTAGGCTTTTTTGCGGGACTTTTAATGTCGCAGGCCTAAATGTCAAGTTAGTGAATGAAGTTGGGGTTCCCACTAAATTTCAATTTCAAATTGGTTCTGTCCGATTTTTGACTGGGTTCCACTCTTTTTTAAATATGAATAGTTAGGGAGGTAGAAATGGGCCAGTAGGATTTTGAGGCCAAGGTCCTCCTCTCCACTATAAATAGGGGTGAACTCGAGTTGCTCCTCATGTTTTCATCTTCATTTCAATACAAGCATATTGGTTCTCTTATGGAATGGACTTGTAAATGTCCTTGCTCTCTAACTCTATTCCTCCATCTCTCATGCTTTGTTGTATTTGCTAATTGTTGGATCTAAATGTTATTAGAATTACTATTATTTATGCTTTTGGTGAGAGAGAAAGAGTAAATTATTAATATCATTATGGATCTTAGGATTAATGGATGTAGTGTTAATCTTAGTGTTGATGGATGTTAGAGTTAGATGTGGACCTTTCATACATGCTAAAGTCTGAGATATGCTATCGCTCTTACATGATCGAACCTCTGTGTGACGACTACCTTCATCTCCTTGATGCTTGGATCTTGGATTGAGGATAGGATAGGAAATAATTCTACTACAATTTTGGCACCGTTGTCAAAAATTTCTCATTTCGTTAAGTATTGAGGAAGTTACAAATTTTTGAAAATGTCAAAAAAAAAAATCTATAACCTTGTCATTAGTTTCAACAATGTCATTGCTAGCAGTTGCACCTATCTACAAGGATCAAAATCAACAAGCATTATCTTGAAATGTTTTTTTGGATGGTGTCGACTACCCATTTGTTAATAAACAAGTTATCATGAATGGCCACCAGACCTATATGGCTATTATTGAAAATTTGCATTTAAGTTTCGAGGTTGGTGTCATGAGACCACCACCACTTTTGGTGGGGGATATTGTTAGAGAGTTTGCGTATATCGAGGCAACCCTAACCCTAGTTAATAAGTGAGAGGGATCTGGCACCCTACATGTGTAAGTCCAACCTAATGGTCACATAGAGATCTGATAATTAGAAAGTCAATAAAAAGACTTTAAGCCTTTTTGCGAAACTTTTAATGTCGCAGACTTACATGTCAAGTTAGTGAATAAAATTGGGGTTTCCAGTAATTTTCAATTTCAAATTGGTTCCCTCCAATTATTGACTGGGTTGCCACTCTTTTTTAAATATGAATAGTTAGGGAGGTAGAAATGGGCCAATAAAAGAGAGAGAGAGAGAGAGAGAGAGAGAGAGAGAGAGAGAGAGAGAGAGAGAGAGAGAGAGAGAGAGAGAGAGAGAGAGAGAGAGAGAAAACTACACTTAGTTCCTCTTGACAAAGCAAGACTGAAACTTTTGAACCTTTACTTGTACCCCAACAAGGTAAAATACAGTTGAAAAATAAAATACAATACTAGAAAGCACCATAAAGCATAACCACTTTCAAGACGTCCAGTTGATACCATTCCACAAAACAACACCGCTCAAGTTAGTTTATTGAGGAAGACAGGTGTCATAGCTAAATGACAGTTGTTATTCATGTCCAAAAGAAGTTATACTACTTAACAGCTTTGAATAGCATTCTAAAACCTAGTTTAGTCTTCCCAAACACATGATGTTTTAGCGATAGGCCAAGCCGTTATATCAGCGTATCAAGGCGAATGTCAGACTGATCAACTTACGAGCAGTTGGTCCATATCAGTTCATTTTATGCCTAGGAGAGTATGAAAAGTTTTAACCGTTTAGAGTTTTACTTAGCCAAAAGACTTGGTGTGAACATGTGTGCTGGTATCAGAGCAAATCCATGCTATACTGACCCAAGTGACCCTTACGGACTAAGGTATGTCACGCACTACTATCCATACTCCTAAGCATATCCACGCTTTTCAATTGTATCTCATCAAGGATCTAAAGTGACATTTGACAGGGTAGGGTAAAGCAGTACCATGATCTTTATATAGGAATCACATAACGACCATGGTATGTGGACATTGTTTTGGATAGACAAACTGGACTACTTAGTAAGTGATTTCCAATGTCTTTACTAGGTATTAGGGCAGATCCGTGCCATTGTAACCCTTTTGTAAAGACAACGTGTCTTACACATTTCCATGTTGTCTAAGACCGTCTTAATTGGAGTCCTTACCATGACGTTTACTGACCAAGGTTTCATTAAAAATTACTTAGTGTGTTTCTTTACAAGAGTCAACTCTTTTTGTAGAAAGAAAGAAGCATTTTGAAGGATCGTAACATGGCTTATTATATTTCTTTTACAAAAACAAAAAACTTCACCCGTTCATTTGTTGTAGCATTCGTATCTAAATTGATAACGAAAATCCATACCTAAATGTTTGCAGACGAAGCTTCTTGAGATGCTGCCATAGTTGTTTTTCCGTAAAGTGCTATTTTTACACCATAGTGACATGATTTAGTTGCATTTTCAGAGTTGAAAGATGTGTATGTGGATGTATTTCTTGTTTTGTAGAATATCGGTAGAAAGTGTACCTTTGCTCCAAACACAATAGTGCTTGGTTTGAGTAAGAACCAGAATGTAGTAAAAGAGCTCATAGTCATAGATGTTGCTACATTATCATACACATGCATAGTCATTCAGTTTAGCAAAAAGTATTAGAACTTCCTATATATAGTAAGAACAGAGAACTTGAATTGTTTCTTACAAGCAAGCCAACCTAATTCCTTCTATCTATCTTTAGGTCATAGAAGGAATGAGTTTAGAGAGCAAATGCGTAAACTGTCCATAGTTGGTGGACAATGAGCCAAGGGTTTATAAAGCCACCATTTTATCATGAAAAGACCTTACTAAGAGTCCATCGCTGGACCACCCACATATTTGCTCATAGTAAATATATAATGTGAATGCAAAAAAAACTTTCCTATGTCTTTTCTAACCACTAGTCATTGTCTACCAGTATTGTTGACCTCCAATATCCTTGTTTCTTCTATGTCCTCCTGCACATGGATCAATCACGGTAAAAGTTCAGATTTTTGATAGGAATATCCCCCTTACCACCACTGCTTTGCCCTTCTTTGCCTTTGTTTGGAAGGTACTTTCTCTTCCTGTTATTGCCAATGCCTGATATGATTGACCTTGGATTGTTCAGATGGAAGGAACCCGTTTTTTTGCTAGTATTATGGAAGTATTTGTCTTGCAAGGTAGAAAAGCTAGGTTTTTTCAAAAGGTGTTCAATTTCTCAAACATTTTCAGCATCGCCAAGGTGTGCAAGGAGCTCAGCAGTAGGGTTTATGGAAAGTTGTATGGCAGCATCAGTCATATATTGTCAAATATACAAAAAGACAAGGTACTTGACCTCTCTAGCAGGTTTATGCAACCAAAGGAAGAAGTCATTAAGCTAATTCTGCAGAGACGCACCAAGAAAGAAAATGGAAAGATTATTCATTATATACCAAAAAGAGTAATCAAACCATATGATAGAAGAATTGTTTTTGCATTTATCATTGCATCTGCACTTAAAGAAGAGTCTTTTCCAGTTCCAGATTCTAGCTTGATGAAGGTTCATTCTGTTAAAACCAGTGTCAAAATGGCCTCTAGTTCTAGCCCAGGTCTACTAGAAGGACATCTTGAAGGTTGAAATGTACTCATTTTGATAACAGTATCAAGGGCAATAGGAGTATCAAAAGAAGGATTCTTATGCAAAGCAGCAAGCTTGCATGCTTGGACTTCTACATCAATGAGATGAGCAAGAGCTATCCAGAGCTCAATAGAGATAGGTGTTAGGAAGTTGACAGAGGAAAGGCTCCAAAGTCATTTATAAGCATTTTTTGTAGATTTAAACTCAATGATACGACTTGGTACCAATGGTACTTGGCAACTATTGGCTTGACAAAATTCAAAGGCAGATTGATTTTCCACATCACAGATTTCTTGTGAGAAAGACTCTAACTGAGAAGCACTATCTTCATCAAGGTCTTCGGTAAAAATCAAAGGGTGAGGTGAAGTAGGACCAGTAGTAGGGACATGGGTATCAATAGAGGACTCACCATTTTCTTTATCCAGGCAAGCAAATACTTTTCGAATATGCGTATTACAGAATTTTTTCTCAACAACAATTCGTTCAGCATAGTTTGAGAGGTCCATATAAATTTTTTCAGCCATGCTAAGGGTTTTCTTATTTTTAATAAAATCCGCATAAATTCTGATCCAATCCATGATGCCCATCAAATCAACAAGGCAAAGGATTTTATCATCCGGGCCAAGAGCATTACAAGTAGTCATATCATAAGCATTAATCAAATTGTGAACTTCAACAACCTTCTTCATGCAACATATAATAGTCTGAACAAAAGGACTAGGAGGAAGGGGCTCCCCATAGACAAGAGTCATCGCATCATGAAACCATCTTGTGGACTACATCATACAACAAACCTTGTTAGCAAGCTGAAGAAAGCCTTGTACGGATTGAAACAAGCACCACATGCTTGGTATAGCCACTTTGATGAGCATCTCCTTTCTAGAAGTTTGATACGCACTTCTTGAAATTTCAATCTTTACTACTTTGCTCGTGACTCTAGTATCACACTAATTGTGCTATACGTAGACGAAAGCATAATCACAGGAAATGATGATGATTTGATTGGTGCAATCAAGAAAGACTTATCTTCTAGTTTTGATATCACTGATCTTGGCTTGATGCACTATTGTTTGGGAGTGGAAGTATGGCAAGGTTGCAATAGCATCGCACTAACACAAACAAAGTACGTGAATGAGATTTTGATGCGTTTCAAAATGTGTGACAGCAAGCCAGTATCCACACCAATGGAGGTTGGTAAGAAACTATCTAACCAAGATAAGAGTGCCCTAGTTGATGCCACTTTATTTCGTCAATTAGTTGGTTCGTTGATTTATCTCACAACTACTCGTCCTGACATAAGTTATGTTGTAAGCATTGTAAGTCAATTCATGGCTACTCGTAGAGAGATTCATTGGAAAGCAGCGAAGAGAATTCTTCGTTATGTGAAGGGCGCATTAACCCGTGGATTGTTATATAAGAGACAACATACTTTACCAATTTTACAGGGCTTTGTTCATTCAGATTGGGCAGGCTATATTGATGACAGGAGATCTACCACAGGTTATATATTTCATGTTGGTAATGCTGTAATTTCTTGGTCAAGTAAGAAAGAAGACACAGTTGCTCTTTCTACTAACAGAAGTAGAATACAAAGCACTATGTTCAGCTACGTAGGAAGCAGTTTGGCTAAGAAGAATATTAGAAGACATTGGAATTCCATAGAATAAGCCTATTGTGATCATATGTGACAGTCAGAGTTCTATACAGCTAGCTAAAAATCCTGTATTTCATGCACGCATGAAGCATATAGAAATTAAGTATCATTTCATTAGAGATAAGTTGTTATCTAATGAAATAGATATAGTGCATTGTAAGACAGAGAATCAGCTAGCCAATATATTCACTAAACCTTTAATTACTGATAAGTTTGAGTTTTTTAGAGAAAAGCTCTTTGTAAGAAAGATAAACTAGGGCTTAAGGGAGAGTGCTAGAATAAGTAAGTCCGAGTTTCTCTCACAGTTCATGACTTTCCATGTTTAGCAGTGATTTTGAGCTTTTTACTGCCTTAGTGATAGTATGCATGTGTGTCAATTTGAAGGTACACGTAGTGTAAGTTGGGATACACGTCTCGTGACGGGGACCGAACTGCCATACCCCACAAAAATGAGACTGTGTTCAGAAGTGTTCTCTTGGGTTGGTGTGTGATCTCTCTTTATTGTTTATCTGATTGATGTTAGATTGCTTGCAAATTAGCTAACTATACTGCCATTAAGATCCTTGATAAAAATGAATATGACAGATGGTCGGATTGAGAAAATCGAAGTAGCATTAATGTATTTGCATTGTCAAATCATGGTTTTCAAGGTTAACCAAAGTTAACTCTTAGCGCCAAATAGTTCAGTTGCCTTCACATATTCTGAGATTCATAGTTTAGTGTTTCAAATTTTGGCATACACATAATGAATGACACCATTGGGAAGCCATGCTCCTCATTTGACTTTGTGCTTCTCTTCAATGAGAAAGATGACAATGGATAATGGGTGCCAAGAAAATATTCAAAAAAACTCTTGGGTTATGATGCATCCATCATCAAAAGGAAATTTCGAAAAAGAAAAATGACAAAACTATCATTTCGATCTTATTCGAAGGCCAGAATTTTGGACTTTAGAACATCATCAAGAGGATAATCTATTTTCAAAATTTTAGTCCAACATGTATATATGCATTTAGAGACAAATGTGCAAGGATTCAACTGTCAAGATCACAAAAAAAAAACAATTGTGAGTATCGATATTTTACAATACTTTCATTTTTTATCATTCCTTATCATCTACTACTAAACTTGCCAATTTGATCATTATTCTCTTGCAGATTTATATCCATCCAATATAAATAAATGGGAGCCAAGTGGATCTCTTGCAAGTGTGTTAGATGTAGTACACACTAGAGGTAAAATAGCAAAAGATATTGCTCATTGTTAAATCTTCTTTTATGACACATTGAACATTTCTGATACAAAAGAAAATTTTGGACAAATAGTCCCAATTCCATTACCTAATTTTGGAAGTGATGAATGGATTGCTCCTGGTGCTTCTTTCGGAATCATTTCGTTGCAAGCTATATAATGATATAAAAAATTCATTAAAGATAAGCACGGGTTCAAAAAAAGTCTAAATAAGTTGGTTTATTTCTTTGAATAGATTTGTGGATTTCTTTTCAAGTGTTAATATACACAAAACCCCAACAATGTTTGTATGCAAAAATTTATCAAATAGTTAATTATTTAAACTTATGGATGAAGGTTGGGACAAAAATTCAGATGGAGAAATAGAATGCAAAATTAAAATGTCTTCCATGTGCTTTCGTCATCAAATACAAGAGCAAATGTTGAGTTTATGCTGCCATTACCAAAGATGGAAAAAAATCAGAAGTAAATGGATGCCACTCAATCAAGACTTGGAAGCTAGTGGACTATTGGAGGGTTTGTGGATATAGACAACCCTAACTCTAATTAATAAGTGAGAGGGATTTGGCACCCTGCGTGTGTAAGTCCAAACCCATGGTCACATAGAGATTTGATAATTAGAAAGTCAATAAAAGGACTTTAGGCCTTTTTGCGGGACTTTTAATGTCGTAGGCCTAAATGTCAAATTAGTGAATAAAGTTGGGGTTCCCACTAAATTTCAATTTCAAATTGGTTCCTTCCGATTTTTGACTGGGTTCTCACTCCTTTTTAAATATGAATAGTTAGGGAGGTAGAAATGGGCTAATAGGATTTTGAGGCCAAGGTCCCCCTCTCCACTATAAATAGGGGCGAATTCAAGTTCCTCATGTTTTCATCTTCATTTCAATACAAGCATATTGGTTCTCTTGTGGAATGGACTTGTGAATGTCCTTGCTCTCTAACTCTATTCCTCCATTTCTCATGCTTTGTTGTATTTGCTAATTGTTGGATCTAAATGTTATTGGAATTACTATTTCTTATGCTTTTGGTGAGAGAGAAAGAGTAAATTATTATCATTATGGATCTTAGGAGTAATGGATGTAGTGTTAATCTTAGTGTTAATGGATGTTAGAGTTTGATGTGGACCTTTCATACATGCTGAAGTCTGAGATATGCTATCACTCTCAAAGGATCGAACCTCTGCGTGATGACTACCTTCATCTCTTTGATGGTTGGATCTTGGATTGAGGATAGGATAGGAAATAATCCCACTACAATTTTGGCACCGTTGGTGAGAATTTCTCATTTCGTTAAGTATTGAGGAAGTTACAAATTTTTGAAAATGTCAAAAAAAGAAATTCTGTAACATTGTCATTAGCTTCAACAATGTCATTGCTAGCATTTGCACCTATCTACAAGGATGAAAATCAACAAGCATTATCTTGAGATGCTTTTTTGGATGGTGTCGACTACCCATTTGTTAATAAACAAGGTTATCATGAATGGCCACCAGACATATATGGCTATTATTGAAAATTTGCATTTAAGCTTCGAGGTTGGTGTCCTGGGACCGCCACCAGTTTTGGTTGGGGGATACTATTAGAGGGTCTACGGATATCGAGGCAACCCTAACCCTAGTTAATAAGTGAGAGAGATTTGGCACCATGCATGTGTATGTCCAACCCGATGGTCACATAGAGATCTGATAATTAGAAAGTCAATAAAGAGACTTTAGGCCTTTTTGCCAAACTTTTAATGTCGCAGGCCTAAATGTCAAGTTAGTGAATAAAGTTGGGGTCCCCACTAAATTTCAATTTCAAATTGGTTCCTTCCGATTTTTGACTGGGTTCCCACTCTTTTTTAAATATGAATAGTTAGGGAGGTAGAAATGGGCCAATAAGAGAGAGAGAGAGAGAGAGAGAGAGAGAGAGAGAGAGAGAGAGAGAGAGAGAGAGAGAGAGAGAGAGAGAGAGAGAAAGAAAAAAAAAAACTGCACTTACTTCCTCTTGACAAAGCAAGATTAAAACCTTTTGACCCTTTACTCGTACCCCAACAAGGTAAAATATAGCTGAAAAATAAAACACAATACTAGAAAGCACCATAAAGCATAACCACTTTCAAGACGTCCAGGTGATACCTACCACCATCCAACAAAACAAAACTGCTCAAGTTAGTTTATTGAGGAAGACAGGTGTTATAGCTGAACGACAGTTGTTATTCATGTCCAAAAGCAGCTATACTACTTAACAACTTTGAATAGCATTCTAAAACCTAGTCCAGTCTTCCCAAGCACATGACATTTTAGCGATAGGCCAAGCCATTATATCAGCGTATCAGGGCGAGTGTCATACTGATGATGAGTTTATGGGCAGTTGGTCCATATCAGTTCATTTTATGCCTAGAAGAGTATGAAATTTTTTAACCGTTTAGAGTTTTACTAAGCCAAAAGACTTGGTGTGAATATATGTGCTAGTATTAGAACAAATCCATGCTATATTGACCCAAGTGACCCTTACGAAGTAAGGTATGTCACGCACTACTATCCATACTCCTAAGCATATCCATGCTTTTCAGTTGTATCTCACCGAGAGAGAGAGAGAGAGAGAGAGAGAGAGAGAGAGAGAGAGAGAGAGAGAGAGAGAGAGAGAGAGAGAGAGAGAGAGAGAGAGAGAGAGAGAGAGAATCCACAACCATAGCCACAGCTAGCAAAGTCTCTTAGGGGGCAGTTAGCACCCCTGAGATGGAGTGCTAACTGCCCACCAAAAGAAATTTAGATTTTTTGGTAAATTAAACTTGAGTCCAAGGAACAAATTGTGTAGGAATAGGTTGTTTATAATCTCATACAATCTTCCTCTCATGAAGCCATTACTTTGAAAAGCAAGAACAATGTTTCTGACCTCATCCATAAAGGTATCTTGTTCACTACAACAGTACATGACAGCAATAATTTGAGCTACAATAATTTTACGAGTTCATAATCGACCTTTTGGCAATTAAGTGTATATATTGGAAAAACAAAAACGAAAGTACCCTTCGCTTGTCAATTTTTTTCATATGAAACTTACCCAATAAAGAATCAAAGGTAGTGGTAATATTTAAAAAATTGACCGTATTATTTGAAGCATCTTCATTTTCTATGGTGAGGTACTCCAGAGGATAGATCCTTAAGGCATTATCATCAACACGAGGCTGCTCCTTGTCTAGAAATACATGAGCATCTGTGTTGTTTATGAAACAAATATCATCAATATAACAAAAAGTATGCTTGAAGGCATGTAGGTATTCCACCTTTCCAAGTCTGGCAAGTTTTTTCATAAAATGTAATTTAAAGAATGACAGATACCAGTTATACCATGCCCACATAGACCAGAGTGTATCAACTCAAGCACTTGTTTTGCCCTTGTTGCTCCTTCTTTGTTCAACTTCTTTCTGTATAACTTGTCTGGCACGCACTCCTTGCAAATGGACTCTTCCTTGTCATCCAAACTAGGTAAACATGCTACCATCTTGAGCTTACGAAGTAACCTCAAGCTCTTGAAGTTCAAATGCCCCATGCGTCTATGCCATAAATTACTTTGTGATATAGATGTAGATGCTAATACATTGCACTTCATAACAACAACATTTAACTTGTACAAACCACAAGTTTTATCCCTAAAGCCGTCAACAATCACCTTAAATCCCGTTTCACATCCTTGATCTGGCATTTTTTGTCGTTGAACTCCACCTTCAGCTTATGACCTATCATTGTACCAACAGATAAAAGACTCTTCTAAAGGCCAGGAACATACAACACATTTTCAATTACCTTCACATGTCCATTAGGAAATTGAATAGCCACTGCACCAACTCCATGAATTTGACACTCGTCGTCGTTCGCCTGCGTAACTCTATCTCCATCATCAGTAAGCTCTAGGTTTTTAAAGCATGATTTGTTGTCAGTCATGTGTCTCGTTGCTCCTGAATCCACGTACCAATGTGTATGATTAGTGAGATGTTGCGATGCTAATGCTGTCACAAATGTCGTGCCTTGATCTTCGTTATCGCTATCATTCTCTTCTTCGACAAAATTGGTCAACTACTTCACTTTGCCCCTCTTAATATCCACCTTCTTCTTGCGACAATCTCTTGCCCAATGTCCAGGCTTTTGGCAATAGAAATAGTTGCCTTTCTTCTTCTTGCCTGATGTGGATCCTTGATTGTCATCCTCCACATCTGACTTCTTGGGTTGCTTCTTGTATATATGCTTCCCTTTGGCTAGCATTACTTGATCTTCCAATGTGGAGAAGTCGAGTTTTTACCACTTCACACCTTTGTTCCTCCTGTAGGATGATGCCATGAAGATTTTCAAATGTTGGTAGTCTCTCTCTCGAAGCAATGCCACTTGCAAACATTTGAAATTTTTCAGATAGACAATTTATAGATGTGTGAACCAGCTCAACATCGCTTATTGGCTCTCCAATAGCTGTCCACTGGTCTCGTAACTTCTTTATTCGTGTGAAATAGGACCCTATGCCCTCATTCTCCTCCATGCAAACACTTACGAGTTTGGTCCTCATAAACATCATTCGAGAGGTGTTCGTCATTTGAAACTGCATTTTGAGTGCATCCCAAGCGCCTCTTGCTGATACAACTTCACTAATGTGGGCAATGACATGATCTTTCACTAATAAGTTTATCAAGCATAAGGCCTTCTGCGCCCTTTTGTCAAATGCATGAATATCAGCTGGAGTTGTAGCTGGCCGTTGTTCCACCCCACTGACAATGTCTCGACGCTGCTCCTTTTCCATGAAAATACTCTTCATTTTGAATTTTCAAATGCTATAATTGGATACCCCGTCCAATCTACTAGCTTCTCCAAGCAACAATCCTGCCACTTCACCAAAAATTGCTCCTATAGCGCTTTAATGAGGCCAAATGACAAGCTTATAGAGCAATTTAGACTTCTAAAAGTCAACTTTAAGATCTGACCAAAAAAGTTTCAGGACCTCCCGTCGCTCTTTAGCCAAATCGGAAACCAAATCGGTGTCATCCTCCGGAATGCCCTTCATCACCAACTCCTAACTACTCGCCCACTGGAATGGTGAAAAGACTTTTGGCGCGCTCCAAACACTTTTTGCGCGACAATCTCTCTGTTTTCAGATACTGTACTTGCAAGGTACAGTCCTTATTCCATTAATTTGGAGGATTTTGGCTTTTGGATGGCCCTAAATGGAAAAAAGAGCTAAAAGATAAGGGCCTTTTGAAAAAAAAATACACTATTTCTTCACCTTGAAGTAATACACCATTAGACTATGTAGCATATCTGAAGAAGTACCTTATAAAATGAAAGACACCACTACACCCTAAGAATGTACATGTTAGGAGATGATCTAGAAAAGGATGTACTGAATCCCCGCAACCAGTGAGACATAGTCGTCAAACTTATATGATGGAAAGTCCATAGGCACAAGTTACGAAGTGGCACCTGTCACCTATCTCCGTAAACATATCCCTCAACTTTAGCCTATATGACCCACTTTATGAATTGAGGAGAGGGTATGTCAGCAAGAGACCTAGGACATATGATATTGATGAGCAAAAATGTAAGCCATACTTCTATGACTTAAAGGGAATAAATGTCAGGGAGAGACTCAAGAGATAATGCCCTAAACTCCACAAACCACCGGTTATATCCTTTCACCATAGGAAGAGGCATCGTACGACACAAATGTCATGACTTATCCGTGTACCAATGACTTATAAAGACAATCCTTGACATCAACGAAATTGCTTGTGGGGAAAAAGCTCAACGGGGGCTAGACAAGGCATTGAAATTATCATGTGAATGAGATGGAGTATGGATATCCTAGAGGTAGTAAAGAGGATGAGGGTCTATAGAAGAGGACCTATAGAGAATGAAGGAAATCTTTTCAAGCAAATGAATTTAGATTGAATCTACAGGTTGGATCTAGGGTGCACCTCCGTGACTCCCTTTTAGAATCTATTCGAGTCTTACAAGCATCCCATAAGGTTGGGATCCTATTAGAACTAAATTGTTTCTGATCTAGAGTCTCTCGAGGTTCAGTTAGATCCTACCCAGGCACACAATATTTAGCATTGCTTTACAGACCGAGAACATGAGAAGTCAAGTCAAGCACTGAACTGAGTAGCCATGTCATCTCCCAAGCGGTCATACCTCTGAGGCCTGGAAAACTCTCATTGACCTGAGAGTATGGGGTGATCGGGATGCCCCCTGGGATTAGAAACGGTGTTACCCTGATCACTCACGTAAGGGCATTGTGGGCCCTTCCCCCATTGGGGATCTTCCGACGGGACCAATCCCTCGACGGAAAATCCGCCCAACATTCGGGACGATAGCTGCTACAATCATAGTTTCAGCTAATGTCAATTGGGAAGTACAGAGCAAGATGAACTTGGAGGAGCTTCAAATGCTAGTTTACTAATGCAGGATTAGATATCCGCATCAAATTAAGCCATCTACAGTTCTGATCAAAGCTAGTAATGAGTTTGTCCAAGGTATGATTGATGTCATGTATTCTGCAGTCCTAATGTAGGCTAGTGGTGTCAGGATGGATATTTTGGAAGCAACATTTGTAGTTGCGCTCCATTTGCCTACGGATGGCACAGTCCCCTCGACTGTAGCAAGGGAAGACATAGACGACGTTAATCTCTTTCAAGACAGTTTTTTCATGCCTAGCAAGGGATATAAGATATCCATGATCAAGGACATGACCTTCCATAACTTTTGCAAATTTGCAACCACATTCTCTTCACTATGGATGTCGATGCAACATTTTTGTTATGAATATTGATTATCTGCTGGCAACCATCAAGGGCAAGCAGATTAACTCCGGTGCCATAGCTTTCAAGGCCTTTTACCAGTCCATGAAGCATGGTAAGTACGCTGCTTACGCGGCCCCTATCTCCCACACTATCTCCCATTTGTGCTTGCAATATAGTGTTCTGATGTCCGGAGAATTGGTCTGACTAGAGAAGAGGAAAACATCACTTGTAGCTCCACAACAAGTGAATATGGATAGCATGGTGATCATTGATGACACCACTATCGATTAGCAAGCTAATGCATGCTCCAGTCAAGGTGTACAAGTCTTAGGACCTGATGCTGATGTTGATGTTGCTACCGATTTTGAGACAAAGATGGCGGATGACGACAACCAAGCCGTTGCAAACTTCAGGTTTGAATGGACTCAAGTTGATGCTGCTATGGACACCACCACCAAAAAAAATCCTAATGTTGATCCATCCACCATATAATTGTAACTACCTACGATACCATCTATTCAAAATCATCTAACATATTATATACTTTTATAACATGAAATCGTCTATCCATCCCTCCATATTTGTCTCCGTTGGCTCTCTTTCTACAAATCCATCCATCAATCATCTAATTTTATATATTGTTCTACATTTCTAGTTGTGAATCTAAGTAATACCCACTTAACTACATGCCTATTGATCTATTAATATTACTGATTTGCCAATCTATCTATCTATATTCTACTTATGTGTGTTATGTTTATCCATTGATTAGACAAGCCTTTGTTTATGTACAAGTTAAGGAAAGATCCATAAATGTTTTGATTCATGGATCCATTAATGGATAATTTGTTCGATGATTTGTGAGCATGTCTATGCATAATTTGCTAATAGTACAATGCATGTGCATTTTATGATAGCATACGATATATGTGATACATAAATAAGTTCATAACAATATATTTGTCCATTTTGATGAGAATTATTTCCAATCCACAATGCACTTTTTTAATCTCCATTAAAATGACATGGATTCAAAGTCAGCTTAAATTGACCCCATCATATTATACATCGTGCCCCATCCAATGTGATTTGACTATTTAACTAAAGGCATTTATCCAATTGGTTGAAAACTAGCTTGGGCTAGAATGTATTTACATTACCAACATAATATATGATTGATGACATTAATTAAACTGAAAATTTGACCTTATTATTAATTTACACCAATCATTGTTATTTCATTGACACTATATGTGAATTATTTCATTTCTTTCATTCATATGATGGATTCATGTCGCAATTCTAAGGCCCATGTCAATAATCTATAACACCAAGGATGCTGATAAAGATGATGAAGATAGATTAGATTCATGATAACTTATTTGATTCATTTAAAACCTTGAAGAATATTATAAATCTAGATGTAAAAATCCAAAAATGATTGACAAATAATGTCATAAATACACAAGATATAAAACACACTTGTGCTTTAATAGATTTCAATCACTAGCTTCATATTCATCATATAAACACCACTTGTCTCTTTAGGAACATGATGAGCATCAAGATCTAAGTCAATTATGTCCCCACCTTGACATGCAGCATCCGATTTATCAACATTGATCTCCTGTGGAAACGAGAACGGGCATGAAAAGTCATGCACTAAGGAGAAATCGATGACATGAACAACATCTGTGCCAACAATTCACCTTTGTCTTGGCATATGCTCAAGCACTACACTCCAATTGGGCTCTATAAGATCAGGCACATAGAAGACTTGATGTACATGTGAAGGCAAGACAAATGGTTGGTCAATAATATCTGTCGACCTCAATAGTTTCGTTGTTTCCACCATTTGAAAACCATATTTGTCTATCTTCATGGTTGCGTGCTTTCCAACTAGAATTGATTTGAACCACTTGCAATAGAAAAGAAATATATTTTTTAAAACACCAAAGTATCATAGTCTTGCTTCTTTTAGATTCCTATCCTTTGAGCTACTACAACTCAATGAATCGAAATAAACAGCAATGCCAGAATTTTGTTTTGTTTTTCCATGTTCCGATGATTCGCATTTGTAAAGACATCCATTTATATACATGCTTTCATGTGAATGAGCAATGGGGAGTGGACCTTGAGACAATTGTAATAGTGTCATGGAATCTTCATCACTTTCTCTCTCATGTAGGTCAATAGCCTACCAACATAATAATACATTGTCAAATCGTTAAGAAAATATGAGGATGATTTAGGGACGTCAATTTAAGACCAATCTTAATTCAAAAATATACTGTACCATTATCTTTCTCTTTAACCATGTCAGAAAATGATGAATACAATTCGAGGCTATCTCTTGGGCACTTAGCTTTCTCACACTTGTTTGCCTCAAGCTATCCACAAGGGTTGGACCCTTGACCATAATGGATGAGAATCAGTTCCACCCTACACTAGGGGATGTTTGTCAATTAATCCGAGAGGGAGCTACCCACTATTACTTCTACACTCTAGAACTCCACCCTCACTTACAAGCAGGTGATACCGTACTTCAAGACACAACATTGTGGGGGTTATAGTTACTTCGAAACCTATGAGTTCATTATTGATGGGTTCTGGCATCTGACTTTATGTCGTTTCCACCGACTACACGAGAACCACCCTACCTTTCATACCATTCGAGTCGCCAGTGCAGTCATCCGGACCAGCTGGCAGTACTAACCGACCTCCAGAATTAGATCTACCAGAAACAGAGAGAGATGAGACCAGTAGCGACGACCGTTCTACGAACTTTTATATAGAGGGGTGGTCGATCTAGAGAATGAAAAACCTAGGCATCAAGACCGATAGGACTGAGATTGCAATTACACCTCCCCGCGGCCATGTCTTTGGGGGCCTGGAAAACCCTCATCGGCTGGGGAGCACGGGGTGGTTGGGATGGCCCTCGGGATTGGAAGCGGCATTCTCCAAGCACTCGCGTAAGGGCTGTGTGGGCCCTTTCCCTGTAGGGCTTCCTGACGAGACCAATCCCCCATCGGGAATTTTTTTCCGTATTAGTCAAGTTAGCGAATAAAGTTGGGTTTTCCTCCAATTTGGCTGGTTCCAACTCTTTTTTAAGTTTGAATAATTAGGAAGGTAGAAATGGACCAATAGGATTCAGAGGCCAAGGTCCTCCTCTCTATTATAAAAAGGGACCAACTCGAGTTCCTACACATGTTCATTTCCTCATTTCAAAAAAGTAGATTGGTTCTCTTCTGAAATGGATTGATGAATGTCCTTGCTCTCTATCACTTTTACTCCATATCTTATGCTTTCTTTGGATTTTGCTAATTGCTGGATCTGATTGTTATTGGGATTGCATGTTGTTATACTTTTTATGAGGGAAAAAGAGAAAGAGAGACAGAGTAAACTATCTTGTTGTGGATCTTAGTGTTAATGGATGTAGTGTTAATATTTAGGGTTAATGGATGTTAGAGTCAGATTTGGATCTTCCATTTATGCTGAAATCTGAACTATACTATCTCTCTCATGTGAACAAATCTATGCGTGACAATTAACTTCATCTCTTTGATGCTAGATTAATGAGATCTTGGATTCAGGTTAGGCAAGGAAAGAAAAACACTACATATTTGGCACCATTGCCGGGGAGCTACGCCAATTTTTCGGTTTGTAGCATGTTTGTTGGATGGTTAACTTGCATTAGGCATCTTGTCGTGGCATGAATAGTGTTAGATCTGCATTTAGGGATCAGTTTGGGAGTGATTTTGCTTAATTTGAGTGGATTTGCTTGTTTGAAATCTAATATGATTGTAGAAAAGGGAAAGCTATTTAGATCACCAATCTTAAGATCCATTCGGATCTGAGATATCAGAAAGAACAACAAAAGTTGGTCAAATCTGTCATATTTTGGTCAAAAGGAGACAAAAATTGTCACCAGAGCTGATAACGTTTTGACCTCTTTCAAGAAACCTTCGCCAAGTTGCAGACACCTTCAGTTTCCATCATAGAACCTTCAATTTGAAGGGTGAAGATTAATTCCCAGCAGATTTTCAAAACATCATAAAAACCATCAAAAAACACCAAAAAATCATTAAAATCCCTAAAAATAGAGAAAAAGAACCTTCGCTCAATTCACTATGCATAGGTGTGATTCAGATCTATCTACTGCTAGGTCGGCAAAGAATAATACCAAAAATAGAAGGGCTTTTAGAGGATCAGTTGTCATATTGCCATATTTTTGTCAAAAAAGTCACCTTTTTGCAAAAATACCAGTATTACTCTTGATCCTTCGCCAAAACCTATGTCGAGTTTCCAGAACATTCTATTTATAGTAAAATACTATTTCTGAGTTCGGTGAAGGTTCCTTTTTGTCGGATCATAGAAAATCTTGATTTTTACCCTCGCCAAACTATAGAAACTGTTTTTTTTTTGTGTCAGACACCTTAGTCGGGTTTACCTTAGTTTTATCTGTGTCAGATCTTGCATCTGAGAGTTTGGCAAAGTATTTCCCTAGAAGTTGCCAGAAAAGTTGATCAGAGAGTTTTTTTTTCCAAAATATCTATGTTGAACCTTCGCCAAGCCAATCTTTGCCTAGGAAACCTTCTCCATTACTATTTTTAGGTTTCTGATTTTCCTGGATCAAGTCCCTGTCACATCAGATACATTCTGATTTAGATTTTTGAGAAATTTTTCATTTTTTTGAGAAGTATCGATTGATCGAATTTCAAAACTTTTTTCACGATATTAAAATCTTATTCTTGGAAAGTGGAATAAATCTAGCAGATCGGATCTGAGATAGTTTTGATTGAAAAATCTAGATCCAATCTCATTGACTACTTGATTTAAATCTGTTAAGATGGCTGCCCCTGGAGGTGCTTGTCAGGTATGGTTGTTCTTCTATGCCCTCTCCTAAAAGTTGCTCGAGCAGTTTGTCTACGAGCCTTGGCCTCTTCATAAAATCCACTTTTGCATTTCCTCGCTATTAAGAATACAAAACTTATTTACCTTTCAGGAATTGTTCCAAGAAAACCATCCAACGTCTATGGAGTGTCTGAATTAAAAAAATAGATGATGTACCTGCAATGGCCACCTCATCTACCAAATGCACAATAAGATGCATTTGAATGGTGAGAATGGATGTCACAAAGTGCTTCTCAATCAAACATGCTTCCTCGATGGAGCTTTGTCTTGCCGCCTCAATGGATGCCAGCAGTATCTCTTTGGATGAAATGTATTTTCATAAGAAAAAGAAACGACAATGACATATGCGTTAATAAGATCATCATCTTGAATCAGCCCAAGGAAAAATGATGTGAATCGCATGCGCATTCACCGTACCTCACCAAACCACTAATTTTGTAGATTGCACTCCTTAACTCCTCTGTCAAGGACCCTCTCAACACCAAGGGAAGAAGAAATCATCATGAAAATCACAAGACATGATATAAAATGTAATCGACAATGTTGAGGTGGAAGAAATGTCAAAAAACATGCCACGCCAACCTGTAAAAGTTTATGAGTCATGAGACTTTAGTCCACCATTAGAGGAGTTCTCAATATCAAAAAGACCCTTTGTACAGATACTTTTATTTTTTTTCTTTAGTTTCGATGGTCACCAGGCCCAATCAAAATGCACAAATTTGAAATCTACGTAACATAGTTCAAATTAACTAAGAAATAAAAATGCAATATAGAAAACTTTGAAATTTGTGTCCCGGCAGCATGGACGTATCCCGTTGGTTTCTTCTTCCTACCCGACACATGCTAATCTGCCCAACGTCAATACCTTAAGTTAAATTTACTTGAGTACTGCTGGTTAGTATAATGAAATTTTCTAACTATACTAGTTACAGTTATAGAAATATAAGTATGTAACAGTTACATTAAAATATGGTATATCGCACTAACTGTGACTATGTTGGCATGTCACATTAGATTAAATGTGATACGAAAAATTGAAATTAAGTATCATATCAGAGAGATTTTTGGCGCCAAGCTTTGAAAATAGCAATGTCGCAAGGTTACCTTGATCTACAATCGAGTCTGCGATTCTTTACAATGACAAGATGATGCTGATACTGGAAGACAACAAAATATACGAAGAATTCTATGGGTATTGCTGCATCCATCATCAAAGGGCATTTTTCGCAAAAGAAAAGAGCAAAGATGACTACAATCTTATTGGAAAGCAAAAATTATGGAGTTTAGACTACCCCAGGAAATCAATCAATAATCAGAAGTTTTAGTACAACATTTATATGCATTCAGAAATCAAAGTATATCATATCAATCCGTCATGATCATAATAAATGTATTGTAAGATATCTAAACTTATGCCTATCTATAGCAATCATAGAGTGCATTTTCTTTATTGATGCTCTTCAGATTATGATTTAAATGCTTTAACATTGTTTTTTTTCTTTCGATTTATATCCATCATGCATAAGTGAATTGGTGGCCCGCACAATACACTTGCAGGAATATGAGAACATATTCCTATGATGTTGTTGGAAAGCTGCAATACAGAGGAAGATGTCCAAAGGAACTTGCAAATTGTGGTATCTATTTTTATGATCTTTATATACGCCACAAACGGACCGGAGGTTTTAAGAAGCTCGGAGAGGCAATTCCATTGCCTAGTTTTCAAAGTAATGAGTGGCCTACTCCTAACAGTATTGTTTCTGATTCTTTGAGATGCAAGTTACTCATTGATATTAGAAATGGCTAGATGATAAGCACAGGCTCAAAAATTGTTCACCTAAGTTGGTTTATTTCATTACATATATTTGTTGATTTTTTCTCGAGTGCTAGTGTTTGTAGGACACCAACTTTATTTGTTTGCAAGGATTTATTAGATGAGACTTTGTCAGATCTCATGGATCAAGGCTGGGATAGTAAAAACAAATAATGACATAAAATATAGGATTAAAAAGTCCTCAATGATCTTTTGTTATCTTATTGAAAAGCAAATGCTCACTCTCACATTTAAGCTACCAGAGATACAAGAAAATTGAAGGGTTCATGGCTACTACTGGATCAAGACTTTGAACTAAATGGTCACACAAATTCGAATGGAGATAAGCATTATCTACAATTGTTGAGTTTCTGGTTGGTGAATTAAGTTCCTTCCAGTGTGCACTGGTACAGACTTACCAAGTCGCATACTCTATGTTAATCTTCAGCACCGCTTGAAGGCACTAAGAGCACTGTGGTGTGAATCTAACCAGCTGTCGAGATCATTTCCTAGTTATGTTTTGGACAGCACGGTAGAATGGAGCTCCTGGGAATCAACAGTGTGGTTGATCTTTGATACTTACATATTTCAGAGAGCCACCTGCTGCGGGTTGCACATTCTAGGTCTAGCGGAGGTGTAATGGCAACCGCAGAGCTTAGGGTGAGCCCAGTAGAGAAGGAAGTCCCTCCTTGTCTGCCTTCCCCGATCCATGGAAGTGTACTATGGATATTGGACTTGTGCGTGACAGCTAGGATGAGCAAGAAAGGATGATAAAGCCCTGGCAGAGGACCGAT